>VNJU01000055.1:0-326357 GCA_008042675.1 Drosophila seguyi
TTACACTTCTTTTCCTGTTCCTTTTTCTTTTTATCCGCTTCTGCCTTTTTGGCTTTTTCCTCGCATTTCTTCTTTTGGGCCAATTCATCGCACTTTTTCTTGGCTTCGGCTTCTTTCTTCTTTTTGTCGCCATCCTTGGGGCATTGGTCCTTGGACATGGTAATCTGCTTGGTCATGCTTTTGAGATCGTCCTGGTTCTTTTTTTCCTCCTTCAACCATCGATTCTGCTGGAGCTCCAGATCGTTCAGGAATCCGCGCTGCATTGGATTGGCTAGGGTTGCCGATTCGTGTCCGTGCAAGTGGATTACTCCGACGAAACCATCCTTCAGCGTTTTGGGACCCTCATGGGGGCGCACATGACGTTGATCTGGAATGGCTAGACCGGCAATGGTATTACAACCGTACGCACGGGGTCGAGAACAGTACCCACCTGCATTTTTAAGGTTGGCCAAATGGTGTGAACGAACCAAAAAGCTGGAACGGACGACGCGGCGACCAAGAACTACAGCGGAGTTTTTAAACATTTTCTTCAAATACCAGTTTTTGTCCGAAATGTAAAACTAAAATTCGGGATAGGAATTTTGGAAAAGAACCGGAAGAAATAATTTGGAAGGTGTGTTCAGCTCCGAAGGGAATTGAATACTGAATTGTTACAAACGTGGCCCTATGGTCATGGGAAGTTAAGTGAAATAAGCGTCATTGTCTCCTGTGATTTTATTTGAAAATATAAATGGGCTCAAAACTTCGTAACAGAAAATCTGAAAACAAGAACTTATTTATTAAAAAGTACAAAAATAATAAATTTTAACAAATTCTAAAAAAAAAGTATCATTCTAAAAACCAATTAAAAGCCGATCGCGATGTCCTTTCATCCGTCCATTTATACCCAAACTAATCTCTTAGTTATTTAAGTAATACTTTGCAGATAGTCTTATATATATTTTCATTACTATATAAAAGTTGGAATGGGCCGACTGACTTTATTATATACCAGCTATATGAACCCATTTGAAAATTGTTAGAAAAAGAATGATAACTATGCAGGCTTTAAATATATTTTCATCAAATTTAAGATTTGGCTATTTTAAACTATTTCAAAATTTTGTTTTTAATTTATTAGACATTTGAACGGGAAATACAGTTATTTTATAAGACTTTGAAACAGTGCTTAAATTTGGTCATAACCAAAATATATCTTGTGTTAGGTTCTACTGTTCTCATCACCGAAATGAATCGATTTCCAGTGACTCAATTTCAAACTACAAGGGATTACAATCTTCGGCGTTTCGAAGTTAGCTTCCTTTCCCTCTTTAAATAAAATCACAACAGGACATGACACTCATGTCACGATATTTAAAAAATCCGAATTACACGTTTGTTACAGGACTACGATTGCTTTCGGGGGCTGAACACAGTTTACCTCCGAATTACTTGTTCAAAATTCTTTTCAAAATTTATGTTTTCAAAATTCTCATTTTAGTTTTGGGTTTAATTGCAATCTGAAGAAAATGTTTAAAAAGTCCGCTATAACTCTTGCAGGATGCACGAAAGACTGCCTTCGAAGCCACCTTCTACGCTCCAGCACCTTGGTTCGTTCGCACCATTTGGCCAATTTTAAAACTTCAGGTGGGTATTACTTTCAACTCTGTTTGTAAGGTTATGATACCAATTCAGATCATTGCGCTCTGTACCCCAGAATCTCCCAAAACACTGGAGGATGTTTCTTACGGAGTAATTCTTGTCCAGGGACACGAATCTGCAAGCCTTGTCAATCCAATGCACCGAAGATTCCTAAATGATCTGGAGCTCCAGCAGAGTCGTTGGTTGAGCAAGGAGGGAAAGAGGAGCCAGGACGATTTCGAAAGCCTGACCAAGCAGATTACCATGTCAGCGGGTGGCAAAGACAATGACATATGCAAGAATGGCGGCAAGGATGGGGATAAAAAGAAAAAGAAACTGGAAAGAAAGTGTGAAGCATTAGCCGAACAGGAGATATACGCCAAAATGGCCCAAGAGGAAGCCAAAAAAGAGGAGGAAAAGCAGAAGAAGCAGATTACCATGTCTGCCATGGATAAAGAAGATAAGGAAAAGATGTGCAAGGAAGTGGCAAAACAGAAAAAAGCCGAGAAAATCATATTGAAAATGAAATGCGCCCAATTGGCAGCCAGGGATAAATGCGCCAAGGATCAATTGAAGAAAGACTGCGTTAAATTGGCACAAAAGGAGAAACGCAAGGAAGCAGCCAAAAAGAAAGCAGCGGAAAAAAAGAAAAAGGAACAGAAAAAGAAGTGTCAGGAGATGGCCGAAAAGGAGAAATGCAGCAAAATGGCCGAAAAAGAAGCAAAGAAGAAGGAAGCGGCAAAATGCAAGGCAATGGCCGAAAATGAGAAATGCGCCAAAATGGCAAAAAAAGAAGCAAAGAAGAAGGAAGCGGCAAAATGCAAGAAAATGGCCGAAAAGGAGAAATGCGCCAAAATGGCAAAAAAAGAAGCAAAGAAGAAGGAAGGGGCAAAGTGCAAGGAAATGGCCGAAAAGGAGAAATGCAGCAAAAAGGGAAAGAAGAAATAAGCGGAAAAGATGAGCAAAGAATGAGCAAAATGCAATGAAATGGCAAAAAAAGAAGATGGCAAATGGCAGACAGTGGAGATAAATCCCAAGAAGAAGAATAAAAGATAAATTTACAGAAAACAATATATAATGGTAGTCTTTTCTGACAAATTATTTTTGCAAGTACAACGAACATATCTCTCCCTGCGGAATCATTTAGCCTACGACAGGACAAAGCCCCATGTCACAATGCTCGTATTATAGCATTTAAAAATTATAGAAAAGACTGGTAAAGTGGTTAAAAGAGTACTATTAAACAATTTCTGATATCACTGCCACTTTGGAAAGGGTTATCAAACTATTCAGGTTTTTGTGGATTGATGAGCAAGATGCCTGAAAATAGATATTAAATCGAAATAGGATGCCACATGGGCACCAGTTCGTGTCCCATACTATTATCGGCGAAAATCGCGGTTTCATGAGTCAGCTGGGATTGTTCATCCAAGTAAAAGTCATCTGGATAAAGTTGGAAAAGTTTTGGCGTCTGTTTAAAGACTGGTCAAATTCGATGTCATCCCGTTTCTATATATCCACCATAATCAGTTCAATCTATGTACAAACATATTAAATAAAATAAGATAATAATATATTTTACTAAAATTGTATTTCCTAACTGCGAATTTGATAAATGTCAAAATGTCCACATCGCTGCTGAATCTTAAGCCTTGGGCAAAGTTCAATAAGCCCATCTGATCCATCTCATGCTCTTTTAAGGGGGAAAACTGTATAAGATAATGAGATACTTTTTTTGATTACTTCTGTACATCTTGAACACTATGGGAAATTTTAAGTATGTATAGCGAATCATAATAGTGGGGTCACCAAAATGTTTGGGGTATCATAACTACCCTTCAACTTGTTTAAAATAAGAAAAGTTGATTTTATTTATATTCAGTTTTACGTTGGCTATGCTCCTCCGAGTACGCCTTCGTGCATGGAGCTCCCTATATTGACAAATTTTTAAACGCGTTTTTCTCGAAACTATGTCTTCTAAATCGGTACCAAAAATATCTCGAAAACCATTAAACCGATTGACTTGAAATTTTCTCTGGATATTCCATTCATAAAAATCTAGTCTTTATCATAGGATTTTTTTAAAGATTTTTAGTTTTTTTTATTGGGAAAATAAGGATGATTTTATTCTTCAAACTCGCATCTTTAAGTTCAAGCGACCGCCATTTTATCAAAAATCGATATTTTCAAAATCGGCTATGATAAAGACTAGATTATAGTATCTATATTAATAATATCTTTGTTTTTTTTTTTTTAATTTTAGATGGTTTTTGAGGTAACGGCATCTGCTACCGTATACCTTTTTTCTACCTTAATTAAAAAATAAATTACTCCTTTAATTTTAAAATTTTTTTAATAAAAAATAATTGAAAAAAAAACTTTAAAATCTATTCTTTTACGTGAAGAGAACCCCGGTTCAATAACTTAAATAGACCTCTCTCTAGGTGTATATGCCCCCTCAAAACCTGAGGACTCGGATTTGGTTAGGTTAAAGATTTATTAGGTCGAGAGATCCGGCTGATAAAAGAGCTTGTCGCCGTGCTAAGGACGATCTCAAAACTATGTTACTAAAAACGAAAAACGACCCCACAAAACCGTATGGGTTTAACCTATGGAAAGCAGCAAGGTCATTTAAACGGCATCCCGCCCCGCAGAATCCTTATTAATCGAGCTGGTGTTCCGCAAGGTAATGTTTTGGGTCCCGTACTATACAGCGTTTACACCTCTGACCTACCAGAGAACCGGATGCCCTCCTGGCATCTGATGACACAGCCTATATCGCAAGCTCGCCGTGCCGATTCGCAGCGGCTAGGAAAACCTGAAACTTTTTGGACCTATATAGCGAGTGGATGAACAGGTGGAACATATCCATCAATGGTAATCAGTCCCAGCACTGTAATTTTTCCCAAAGGCACACAATCCTCCCTAGGGATTAACTGCAGGATACGCCTTTGCTTATGCGAGTACAAAGGATCCAAACCTGAGCGTTGCGCACGATCACCAATGCGCCCTGGTATGCAAAAAAAGGTTGATATTGGATCGTTTCTATGGTAGATTTATTGTATAGTTCTACACAAAACCCGAATTACAAAAAATTACCATATTTCAGAGTATAAAAAAAACTTGGGGAATAGAGTGCATTGAAATATTTCCAGGTCGTGTCAGTCAAGCTCCTTAGACTCCCCTTCGCTAGAGTTCAGTATTAAATTCCCTTCGGAGCTAAACACACCAAAACTATTTTTTTCCAGTTCTCTTCCAAATTTTTTATTTCAAATTTAGTTTGGTTTCTCAAAAAAAAAAATGTTCAAACAATCCGCTGCAATTCTAGGACACCGCGTTGTTCGTCCCAGCTTCTTGGTTCGTTCGCACCATTTGGCCAACCTTAAAAATGCAGGTGGGTACTGTTCTCGACCCCGTGTGTATGGTTGTAACACCATTGCTGGTGTAGCCATTCCAGACCAACGCAATGTGCGCCCCCATGAGGGTCCCAAAACGCTGAAGGATGGTTCCGTCGGAGTAATCCACTTGCAGGGACATGAATCGGCAACCCTAGCCAATCCAATGCAGCGAGGATTCCTGAACGATCTGGAGCTCCAGCAGAATCGATGGATGAAGGAGGAAAAGAAAAACCAGGACGATCTCGGAAGCCTGAACAAGCAAATTATCATGTCCGCGGGTGGCAAATGCGGCAAGGATGGGGACAAAAAGAAGAAAGAAGCCGAAGAAAAGAAAAAGTGCGCTGAATTGGCCCAAAAGAAGAAATGCGAGGAAGCAGCTAAAAAAGCAGAAGCGGAAAAAAAGAAAAAGGAACAGGAAAAGAAGTGTAAGGAAATGGCCGAAAAGGAGAAATGCGGAAAAAAGGACAAGGAAGCTGATAAGAAAAAGAAAGAGGCTGCAAAATGCAAGGAAATGGCCGAGAAGGAAAAATGTGCAAAGCTGGCCGAGAAGGAAAAATGTGCAAAGTTGGCCAAGGAAGAGAAAGCCAAAAAGGGCGGAGATAAGTGCAAGAAGTAAATGAAGTTTAAGCGGAATAAAAGATTAACCTAAATTTACTTTAATTCTTATAAAGAACATTTTTTATGCATGTTGGTTTTCTTAATTTATTTCCGCAATCACGTCAGGATGATAAAGATTTAGATATTATAAAACAAAAGATATCTATTAATAAACAAATTAGGAGTTTACTTTTACAATGAGTTACCAGATTGTTCGGAATTTATTGTTTAGTACCAGGACGCTTTCAAATAGTTATTAGTTGTCAACCCGTTTCTACATTTTGTTCCTAATCAATCTCTACAGTAGTTTTTAAGCTTTATTCTATTAATATTTTATATATAATATAAATCATATTCAATTATCCTATACTCCTAAATTCTTCTGGAACTTTCCAATACGACAAAATATCGGCAGCTGAAAACAGATGTTACCATACAAAATGCTTGTTCGATATTTTCAAACTTCAACGACCCCGATATCGGAGGGAGTATCGACGGCCGGAGTTCGTATAAATCAACGCTTTTGACTGCTAAATAAAAGGTCCAGTAGTTTGAAATAATCAAAGATTATATAAAAGAGAATATCCAAGGTATTCCAGGTTTCCTGCAACTGGGATTTGGTAGAAAATTAGGTTTTCTTTTATCATTTCCTATACGGCAGAATTTATCGCCGATAGTTTAAGTAAGTCAGTTATTCTTTCGTGTAGAAGATCTCCTGTTTCGTTCTTTGTTAACATATACTTGCCAGAATGCCAGTAGAATCCGATTATAGCAACATTCAAGGGACCGATGATTTTACTCTATTATACCCTGAAGACGCACTAACCGAAAAGAGTAAAAAGTAATTTCATTTTTGAATGTTTTATGGTTGCCATGTTTGTAATGGGTTAAAAAATTAAACAAGTTAATTTGTTAATGAAAACATTTAATTCATTAACATCGGTTTTTCATAATAAGTCGTATACATATTATGCATATTCATAATCATATTATATAAAGATTAATTGCTATATATTTAATACCCTTGCAGGGTATTATAATTTAAGTCAGAAGTTTGCAACGCAGTAAATGAGACATTTCCGACCCTATAAAGTTTATATATATTCTTGATCAGCATCAGCCGACAGCCGTGTCGATCTAGTCAAGCCCGTCTGTTTGTCCGTCCGTTTCTACGCAAACTAGCCCCTCAGTTTTAAAGCTATCTGAATGAAACTATGCTCTCATTACTATATAAGGCGGAACGGCCGGTTTGGACGTCTATATCATATAGCTGCCATATGGGAAAATTTTAAGGAAAAAAATTATAACTTAGCCAGTTTATTTTTATTAGCTTTTAGCCATGGCAATATTGTATTATTTTAGAATTTTGGTTTTAATTTGATCAAACTCGGACTACTACAACATATAGAAAGAATATTATTTAAATAAATATATTTTTATCTTTTCAGAGATGTATCCATTTTATTTTATTTCAAATAAAATTTAATCAAATTTCTTTAATTCATAATCAACCAATCAATTAATAGATGCAAAGGTATATAACCTTCGGTGAGCTTTCTTTCTTGTTAAGTTTATATTCGAAATTACAACAAATAAAACATGTGGTAATTTCGGAAGGCCGAAGTGTAAGTCCCCTGAAATTGGATCATTGAAATCGATCACAAATCTTTTAAAATAGGTTCGATTTGCTGTGTTGGTTTTTATTACGTTATAAATAAAAGCACAAAATCAATAATTTTATATCATTTAACTGGTTTTCCCCATTTTAAGCGATTTCAATAAATTTGAAAAATAAATACAAAAGTTTTCAATATTTATTAGGATTTTAATAAGCAATCGAAATACATATGTATGGCTTTTTAATCGCTGGCCCTCAAAAAGAGAAAGATGTTTTGTGCTCCCTTTACAATAACGGGTCGTTCCTATGGCAGCTATATTTTATAGTCTTCCGATTTGTATACAATCTAAATCTAAATCCTAAGCCGAAATTCAGAAATATGATTCAATATATAAAAATATAGGAGCTAAAACTGAGGGAGTAGTGTGCGTAGAAATATTTCCAGGTCGTATCAGTCATGCTCTACGACCGACACGTTTGTAACAAGTCATTATTCAATTCCCTTCAGTGCTAAACGCACCTCCCAAATTATTTCCTTATAATTCTATTCCAAATTTCCTATCCCAAATTTTAGTTTTACATTTCGGACAAAAATTGGTATCTGAACAAAATGTTTAAAAACTCCGCTGTAGTTCTTGGACGCCGCGTCGTCCGTCCCAGCTTCTTGGTTCGTTCGCACCATTTGGCCAACCTTAAAAATGCAGGTGGGTACTGTTCTCGACCCCGTGCTTGCGGTTGTAATACCATTGCCGGTCTAGCCATTCCAGATCAACGTCATGTGCGCCCCCATGAGGGTCCCAAAACGCTGAAGGATGGTTTCGTCGGAGTAATCCACTTGCACGGACACGAATCGGCAACCCTAGCCAATCCAATGCAGCGCGGATTCCTGAACGATCTGGAGCTCCAGCAGAATCGATGGTTGAAGGAGGAAAAAAAGAACCAGGACGATCTCAAAAGCATGACCAAGCAGATTACCATGTCCAAGGACCAATGCCCCAAGGATGGCGACAAAAAGAAGAAAGAAGCCGAAGCCAAGAAAAAGTGCGATGAATTGGCCCAAAAGAAGAAATGCGAGGAAAAAGCCAAAAAGGCAGAAGCGGATAAAAAGAAAAAGGAACAGGAAAAGAAGTGTAAAGAAATGGCCGAGAAGGAGAAATGCAAAAAACTGGCCCAGGCAGAAGCCAAGAAAAAGGAAGCCGAAAAGAAAAAGAAAGAGGCTGCAAAATGCAAGGAAATGGCCCAGAAGGAAAAATGTGCCAAGCTGGCCAAGGAAGAGAAAGCGAAGAAGGGCGGAGATAAGTGCAAGAAGTAAAGCAAGTTAAAGCGGAAGAAAACAATACCTTAAATTTATAATGGTTTTAACTTCTGATAATTACAAATAATTTACTTAAATTGTAATGTCTTATTTGAATTAATAGTCGGTAACTTACCGCAAGGGGAAAATGCAGAGTCCTTTTGTAGCCAACCGTGCAGAGATGTCCAGATATTAGCCGAGGGTCCATATACTATATACTAACGATCAGTGGAATTTTACAAATGTTAATTTTGTAAGAAACTATATATTAAATTCTTTTAGGTATGTTAAGCTAATAAGTGATTTTGTTAAAAAAAAAAATGTTTAATTCGTGGACTGTACAGCTGTAGAACGGGATATTATAAAAAAAAATTAAAAAACGAAGGAAAAACAATAAGGGAAATTGCTGAACTAATGCACTGTTCTACAAAAAAAAGAAACTGTTTTCCGCGATTCATTATAAAGATGATACAAAGGAAAAACGAGGCAGGAAGCGAGCCACATCCCAAAAGTTCGACGACCTTTTGATTCGAAAATAATAAAAAAATCCTTTATGTCGTCGACGGATCTGAAAAATACTTTCCAGACATCCAGTGTCAAGTCGAACAATAAGAAATAGATTAATTTATAATTAATTAAAAGATTTGAAGGCACACGCAGCTAGTAAAAGAAATATTGCTAAAAGACTTTCCTTTGCAAAGCGACACCTAGACCGTAAAAACTGGAAAAATGTACTATGGTCTGATGAAACTAAATTTAATTGTTCGGATCTGATGGCAAAACATATGTAAGACGTCCAAAATACCGCATTTTATTCTAAGCAGGTAACATCATGAGGTAACATCATGATATGGGGATGCTTTTCCGCGTCTGGAGTTGGTCCGATATTCCGTATAAAAGATAAAATATGTGCTCCCGACTACGTTAACATATTGGAGAATGTTAGGAAAATATGCCGAGGAGGAAATGCCCTTAAAATGGGAGTTCTTGCTAAGAAATGGTTCCAGAACCAAAAACTTAATGTTATGGCCGGCGCAATCCCCGGACTTAAATCCTATAGCACATTTATGGGGGATATTAAAAAGAAGAATAGCAGGTCCTAAACCAAAAAATAAGGAAGAGCTGTGGGAAAAAGTGAAGTCAGAGTGGTATACCATTAGCCCCCAAATTTGCTCGAATTTAGTGAGCTCCCTGCCTCGTCGATGCTCAGCAGGCTTAAAAAATAATGGAAATACCACTAAATATTAATAACAACTATTTTTATCAGATAATTCATAAAACTGAAGTTTTTCTTATTTTTAAGCATTTTGTTTCTATTATTTTTTCCAAGCGCCAAAAATTAAGTTAATTATTTTTAGTTAATAAAAAGTTGAACAAAATATTTTTGTTCCTTATTGTGAAATATACTTATATATAAATTTAAATAAAAAATAAATAAAAAGTAAAAAATATTACTTTCGTTCTGAACACAAAATTTAAAGTTCATGATTCAACCAACGTGTTATTTTTCCAACAGTGTATATGGGACAGTTTTTCAGAAAAATAATTAAGCTGTAAAGGAGCGGAAAGGACTTTTTGGCACAGTTGCCTTAGCTTTTCCAGGTGGGAGGAGCCTTCCCTTTAGTAGCCTACCTTGCGCCGGTGTCCATATACGTATCTAACGATCAGTGGAATTTTACCAATGCAATGCCACAATGGCGTCAGAGAAGCAGACAAATCAGATGAGTTGCGATGCACAAAGATGCCGTGGTTCTTCCCGTTATATCTTATCTTATCTTTGATGTATACCTCCCAGAACTTAATACAAAGTATGTAATTAATAAAGGCAATTTTAAAATATGTATTTACAAACAATGGTGTTTTTGACATAAGTATAGTTGAAAAATAATTTTAAATTCCGCTTTAACTTCTGCGCAATCCACTTCCTCCATTATTTCTTTCCAAAATTTCCTTATCCTTTGGTTCATTTCTCATATTTTTTTCGGCCAATCTATTTCGTAGCGACATATAGTTAGTTGGGCATTATTCGTTAGGATACTTAATTGCAATTTAGTTACGAATATACGCCTACGCTCGCGTTGGACTGCACTTGACCTACATAGATTTTCTCGCATGTTGCATTTCTTGAATATTTTTCAATTTTTTTATATTTATATTTCTTATATTTTTTAAGATCATTTTTCCGGGTTCCATTTTACATTCTGTTAATTATAAAAACAGCACTTACTTGGCTTTGTTTTTGTTATCTCCGCAATCGCCCGATTTCTTTTTATGTTCCTCGGCTAGCTTTTTACACTTCGCCAGCTGTGTGATCTGCTTGCACCTTATAATCATTTTCATTTTTTGCTCCCTCTCTTCTAATTCCTTACACTTTTGCAGTTCCTTTGCCTTGTCTCCTCCCTTACCCGAATCTTCTTTCTTGCAAGAATCTTTTTTTTGTTTCTCTTTGGCCATCTTGTCGCATTTTTCCTTTTGGGCCATTTCATCGCACTTTTTCTTTTCTTCGGCTTTCTTGGCAGCATCATCTTTTTTGCTATCTTTCTTGCAGGCATCATTTTTCTTGTCTGCTCCCTTAGCTGAATCTTTCTTGTCTCCTCCCTTACTTGAATCTTTCTTGTCTCCTTTTTTGCTTTTCACTTCTTTGGCCCTCTTGGCGCATAGTTCCTTTTGTGCCTTTTCCTCGCGCTTTTTCTTTTCTTCGGCTTCTTTCTTGGCTGCATCATCTCCCTTGCCATCTTTTTTGCAGGCATCCTTTTTCTTGTCTACCTTACCCGAATCTTTCTTGTCTCCTTTACCTGAATCTTTCTTGTCTTCTTTTTTGCAAGTATCTTTTTTACTTTTTTCTTTGGCCATCTTGTTGGATTTTTCCTTTTGGGCCATTTCATCGCACTTTTTCTTTTCTGCGGCTTCTTTCTTGGCAGCATCATCCTTTTTGCCATCTTTCTTGCAGGCATCCTTTTTCTTATCTCCTCCCTTACCCGAATCTTTCTTGTCTCCTTTACCGGAATCTTTCTTGTCGTCTTTCTTGCCTGAATCTTTTTTGCTTTTCTCCGCCTTGGCAGCCTTTGCACATTTCTCCGCTTCGGCCATCTCCTTGCACTTTGCCATTTCTTTCTTTATTGCTTCTTCTGCGGCTAACTTTTTGCACTTGTCTTTCTCGGCCAATTCCTTGCACTTCTTTGACACTTCTTTCTTTTTCTTTCCATCTTTCTTGTCCTTGTCAGAATCTTTCTTGCAGGGATCCTTTTCCTTTCCAGCTATTTTTTTACATTTCTCCTTTTCGGCCATTTCCTTACACTTCTTTTCCTCTTCTTTTTTCTTCTCCGCCTCTACTTTTTTGGTTACCTCGTCGCATTTCTTCTTTTGGGCCATTGCATCGCACTTTTTCTTTTCAGCGGCTTCTTTCTTGGCCGCATCATCTTTTTTGGCATCTTTTTTGCAGGCATCCTTTTTCTTCTCTCCTCCCTTACCCGAATCTTTTTTGCCTTTCTCTTTGGCCATCTTGTCGCATTTTTCCTTTTGGGCCATTTCATCGCACTTTTTCTTTTCAGCGGCTTCTTTCTTGGCCGCATCATCTTTTTTGCCATCTTTTTTGCAGGCATCCTTTTTCTTGTCTCCTCCCTTACCCGAATCTTTCTTGTCTCCTTTCTTGCAAGTATCTTTTTTACTTTTTTCTTTGGCCATCTTGTCGCATTTTTCCTTTTGGGCCATTTCATCGCACTTTTTCTTTTCAGCGGCTTCTTTCTTTGCCGCATCATCTTTTTTACCATCTTTTTTGCTATCTTTCTTGCAGGCATCCTTTTTCTTATCTCCTCCCTTACCCGAATCTTTCTTGCCTCCTTTGCCCGAATCTTTCTTGTCTCCTTTACCGCCGGGACCTCCTTTGTTGCATGGACCCTTTCCGGATTTATCTTTGGCCGTTGTTCCTTCGCTCTTTTTCTTATCCGAGCCTCCCGCAGACATGATTGCCTGCTTGGTCAGAGTTTCGAGATCATCCTGATCCTTCTCTTCCTCTTTTAACCAACGAATCCTCCAGTTCTGTTGGGCCTGCAGAAGCTGAAGGTCGTCCAGGAACCTGCGTTCCATGGGATTGATGAGGTCTGCAGATTCCTGGGTCACTTGATCATTGCCAGCGATGCCTACACCAGTAATGGAATCGTTGCAATGTACATATGAGTGCGAGCAATACCGACCTGTGCTCTTTACGCTGGGTAGAACCTTAAGGTAATCCTGCCTTGTTTTAGGATTACCCGAGAATTTCTCCTGGAGGTTGGCCAAGTGGTGCGAACGAAGCAACGAGTTGGAGTACAGGCAGCGACTGCGAAGGCAGTCCTGCGTGCACTTTCCAAGAATTACAGCTGTCTTCTTAAACATTTTGTCCTAATTAAAATTTTTTGATGTTGTTCGAAATTAAAAACTAAAATTTTGGAACAGGAAATTTAGAAGAGAATTTGGAAGAAAGAATTCAGTTTGTGTGTTCAACCAGGTAACCGATCGAACACTGAATTGTAAAAAAAGTCTCGGTCTGGTCATTGGAAGTTGAGTGACATGATTGTCAAGGCTTGGTGTGATTGGTGTCAAAATTCCGTAATAGGTACCAGACAGAAAATTCGAAAACCAAAAGGCACAAGGCATTGGCATAACAAATTGTAAAGTTATCCAAGGATACATGCTAGGAATTGGGAAATAAATCTATATATATAAAAAAAACCGACCGAAACTAAGAATCAACGCACAGCCGATTCTACTTAAATTACCCTATTAAAATTGTTTATCGATTAATTCCAATAACTGTAAGCTGATTTGCTAAGATTTATTTAAGATCCTGACGGCGCCGAATTATTTTTTAGTAAATAAATAAAAAAGAACCAATAACGGGAATATACTTCTCGAAGGTTTTAAATGCACAATACTAGATGCCAGCCCCAGAAACTCTTCTATACCGCAGGTTTATGGTATTTTACAATAATGGTCTTAGCCTTTAAAACTAGTAACATATTTTTGTGTATGGAACCGATGTCAAAAAAAAAGGTCGTAAAGAGCGTATTGTTTTTGTTGGAAAACGGTGTTGAAAATAGTCTTAAAAATCTGAAATTGCTGGTTGGAACAATCAAATCGAAACTGCAAGGGTATAAAAACTTCGGCATAAGGAAATTACCTTCTTTTATTGATAGCTTTGAGTTTCAAATAAACAAAATACGTCTTAGTAAGGTGGGATATATGTGACGATCGCACGTTTGACCTCAAAAATATTTTATATAAAATTTAAAACAGATAATGGTTATACTATAGGCCTCAAAAAATTAATTATACATTTTTTAGGTCTCCTAACCGCCACTTAGGTGAAAAAGTAAGGTAAAGTAACTATAGTAATTTAAGAGCCATATTGATTTTTCAACAACTCCAATGAATCTACAAAAATCTTACCAAGAGTTAATTGTTAAACATCTTTAGGGTGTAGAAACTGCGGCTTACCCAAATAAGAGGCTAAGGACTTAAGCTCAAATGTCCACCCTCCTCTTTCCTTTAAAGAGCAGAACACTTATTTAAAAGAAAAAATTCATATATTGAGAACTGGTTGGTTTTGTTACGGTAAAATAAGAAATTTTTTCTTGAAAGAAAAAAAAAATATTTTAAGAATTCAAAATCCACATAAATTCTGGCAAATAGATCCTGTCGGCCAGGCTACTTCGCGTTCCCAAAAACCAATCGGGTCATATCGACAGAATTCTTGAATCCATTCCAGTGTCCAGTTGTCTCACAGACTGCTATTTTGTAGAGCCTTTTGCTGCACCTGGAAATATAGAGAGCTGCGAGACCCATTAGTTAAAACTATCGGTCTTGACCTACAAACAACCTAAAGTCGCCCCGTCAGTGTTTCATTTATATTTATTTTAGAACAAACTTAATGCCGTGTAGGCGCTAGACTTGTACTATCAAAATAAAGCCGACGCTGATTTGTGACACCTTATCAGGGCCCCGGGGTGGTATAAAATTTTAATTGACGTTTTTTTTTTTTTATGTCGTGCGAAATGGAGCTAATCTATAGACTAGCTGGGCCTCAATCACCTCGATATGACATTCAAACAGGCCTTTGATAATAGCCCTAAGTGAAATTCCGTACTGTTTGCCCCCAAAACTAAGCCAATGAAATTGGTTCCCTATAATTGGGCACTACGACTATTGATTGAAGAAAGCAGTGACTTGAAAATATAAACATTTTAACGAATTTGAGTAAATATATTTAAGTAAATTCATTGACAACATATACTTTACATATTCTAGATCAGATTGGTATTGGAAATATATTCTTTGGTAGATTTTTAGTCATATTAGAAAACCGAACTATATCGTATCCGAAAGAAAAATGTAATAAAAACCATATTAAGCATTGTTTCCCTAATAAAATTGTTTAAAGAGTCTATAAGAGTAGTCCCAACTGTCAAATCCTGAAAGCAGACGGACGTACGTCAATTGGTTTCAGTTCAGTCACCCCAATAAAATGACCAGGAAAAACTTACCCGGAGCTGACCGAGAAAGTGCGGTATGCTAAACTGATCCCTGTCGCAGTCATCATCAGTGTTCTTGTTTAGCTCCTTGAGCGCCTTCAACTTCTTGGCACACTCCTCGGATCCTCCAAGGATTTTAATCTTCTTGGAATTCTGCTTCTCCCGCAGGAGCTCGAGTGGCGTTTTTTTTGGCGATTTACAGGAGGGGGAACCACCTTTGATTTCTGTGAGATCCTTGGAATTCTTGTCAAAGAGACTGAGTTCGGGCGTCAGCATATCAGGCTCCTGCAGGTGCACTTTTGCAGGTTTAAGCTCTTGATTCTCCTCATAGAATTCACTAGCCGATTCCATTATGACCAACGTTCTTGCAGGGCTGTCATGCCTAAAATTCTTGTCTACATTTAGAGAACCACTTGGCGGGATTGCGAATGTGCAGCTGGTGCTCAGCTGTCTTTTAGCCGTATAGGTGGACATTTGGCGCTTGCCATCATTCTTACCCCGGCCGCCCAGAATTTTCTCAAAAATTTTCTGGAAAAGACTCTTCTCTCGAGACTCCGCCCCTAAGGACGGCATTTTCTCCACTGGCAACGACTTTTCCGCTGGCGACGGCATCTTCGCCGGTGACGGCGGAGTCTTCATTGCCGATGTCGGCGCATCCACCGATTCCATGTCAAGCAATTTCATGGACAGCTCGCCTTGTTCCAATTGTGGCTTCTCCTTCTTCACTGGCTTTTCATCAGTTCGATTTTTTTCAGTAACCGTCGTTGCCTGGGGTGTGGGCACAGTGGTTTTCTCCTTCTTGCCTTTGACATCTGGAACTTCTTGGTCAGGATTCAAGTCTTCGCTTTCCTCCCTTCCAGCGATTTCCGGCGGCGTATAACTAGATACCTCACTCGATAACGGATCGTAGAGATCGCGAGGTAACATTGATGTGGTTTCTGTCTGGCTGTTTTCCATACTGTCTGATCTACTGATAAATTGACCTTTTTCCTTATCTTTTTCATCCTCGTGAGCGGTGATCGATTCCTCAAAGTCTAAAAGCTTTGAGAAGTATTCATCTTCTTTATCCGCCTGGGCTTGAAAAAGTTTTCCGTCTTCTGTGTTGAGGGATTTCGGGACATCAGCTTGACTATCCGTAGTGGATTCTGACATAGTCATGCCGTCTAAGGTCTCGCCACCTTCCTTTGCATTCAGATCATCACTGTTATCTTCCTTAAACATGGCAACGATTTCCTCTGTGGTTTTACTGAGAGAATTGAAATCTAGGGCAGATTCGGAACTTCCTTGAGTCGCGCCAGCTGGAGATCCCGAAACTTCGGCTTTAGATTTTCCTGCGGCAGAAGACTGGCCAAGTACAGCCTTAATGGGCTTTGAGGTATCCAATTGAGCATTCTTCTTTGAGGCCGATAAATCTCTCTTCGATTCCTTCAACTCTGCCTTATGTTTTCCAACTATTTTCAGTGGCAACGTACCTTCGGGGCTACTTTTTTCAGTCAACGGTGCTCCAGGGGAGGGTGTGATGCTCTCTGCACTATCTTTGTTCCTAAGAACCCACACATTATTTTTCTTAATCATCGTCGTGGCAGACTTTGTAATATTTTCATCCTTGGGTGCTGAAAATGCAGTTGTGCGATTGTGTTCATCTTTAGAGGCTTTAGGTTTCGCCTCTATCTTCTGTGACAAAGTAGCTGCAGGGCTATTTTCAATCTTTTGGGAAGAACTAGGCTCTGCAGTGTCCTTAAATACCCACTTATTATCTATCTTCATCATATTTAGCAAACGGTTTTCACCCTTTTTATCAGTAGCGGCTTTATGATTTGCCTCTGTGGCCTCCAGTGGAAAGTCACCTTCATGGCTACTTCTACTATTTTTGAAAAAAATGGGATCATAGAAGGTTGATGCCTTTTCTGGCAAGGTATTTGCGGGGCTACTCTTGTCAGGTGTAAAAGGACTAGGTTCTGCAGTATCCTTGTTCCCGAAATCCGATTTACTATCTTTCATCATCATGGTCTGCAAAGGATTTCCATCCTTTTCATCTTTGGACCCTGAATTTTGTTGATCATTTTCATTGTTGAGCCCGAAAGCCGCATTTTCTGCCATATACAATCGCTTGAATTTGTCCACCCACTGGTTAATCACTTCATTGTCCACTACATCTTCGCTGGTATTATCTGCTGTTGAGGTAGCCTTTTTATCCTGATCCTTACCGTATATCTGTTGATATTGACTTCCATATTCGTCCTTGGCGCTACTGTAGTTGGTCGGCTCAACCTGTGGTTTTTCTCCAGCGGTATTGCCTTCCCCAGGCAAATCAAAACTGGAACCCTGAGGCCACCCAGAACCGACTGAATTTGACTCCGGCCGAGAACTAAATTGTCTGTTGTCTGCCAAAGGGCTAGATTGAAATTCGGTTTTGCTTTTCTGGGGCTTAACCTTAAGGTCCAGGGTCGCAATTGATCCAGGTTCCTTAGACACGGGCCTGGAATCATCCTGGGATGTCAAAGGAGTAGGAGCATTCTGGCCATCTTTGGATTCGTTTGGACTTTGTGTGATCTCATTTTTGGGGTCATTCGATGAAGAGTCCTGACGTGGTCGCTCTGGTTTGACAATAGAACGAGCTTGATATCTTTTATTTACGAATTCATGTACAGTCGTTGACGGATAGTCAAGGTCACATTCAATTGAAATAAATGGAGAATCTATCGCCTTATCTAGTTCAGTCGTTGTTGGTGGTGGTGGTGATGGATTTTTGTCATCCATTAAATTGATAACGGGCGGAGGGGGTAACTCGTTTGAGGAGGTACTGTACGATTTAGGTTCAGATTCTGTTGGGAATGGGGCTAAGGATTTGAGCAACCTAGCATTTTTTTTTTACCAGAATTTCTTACCTATGTTGGGGTCGCTGGAAGCCTCGTAGTCTGAGCTGCAAATAATAGGTTGCGGATTGGGCGGCTTTACCTCCAGGGGCGTGGGTTGAATGCGGTTCGGCTGTGCCTCCATGGGTATCTCCGGTCTGATCTCGTAGGGTAACTCCGTTCGCTTCTCCCCAGGTTTGTCGTTAGGGTCAGGGGGTGCAGCTGTCACTTTCAAACCGTCAGAGTTCTTGCCCAGCTGACCCTCGCCCAGCTGGATAGTCTTCATCTGGTGCAATTGATCCTTGCCACCATCGGCGGCACCATCGGAGCTACTCTGCCTCCGGCACCGATGCTCCAGTGTCGCCCACGATGGGCAGAGAACGAACGGACGTTGGGATACGCGCAGAAATCGAAGGCAGTTAGCTACCCGACCGCAGGCCCCGATACTTTCGAGTACAATGCCGGCCATCTTAGCTCTGCTGTGAAGAGGTCGAACCCACGAAACAATAAATTTGGTTTATTGGTGAAACTGTGAGTCGAAAATTTGGATTTTGAGCATGGCCAAGACTGTAGTCTTTTGATTAATGCTGGGAAGTTAACTAAGTTTTCGAGACTTTATTATGTATTTTGTAATACAGGTAGGTATTCAAAATTTGACAGGATTGTTAGTGTTCCTGGGCTGCACATGGATCATCACCTTGATGGCGCCACCCAGTCCCTTTCGTGAGGTTTCGAAGGCCTTGTCCGTGTCCTTGATGTCGAAGTGATGGGTAACCAGTCGCTTTACATTCACCTTTCCAGAGGCCACCAGGGCCAGGGCAGAGGCGTAGCTATGAGGATAATATATGTATGTATTCATTTTAACAATATAAGGAGATCATTTATTGCTTACTCGTTGCAGTAGCGAAATACTCCTCGAACATCCACTTCGCGGGCAAGGGCATTGATCAGGGGCAGCTTGACTTCAGCGGCTCCCATGCCCACCACGACCACGACTCCACCGGAACGAGTGGCCTGCAGGGAGTTTACGGAGTTAATTGATCAGTTCGAGGGATTCTCAAAAATTCACTTACGAAAATGGCCAATCGGGCACTGCTCTCCGCACCACAGCAATCGATTGACTTGTCCGGCTCGCTGCTCATCGTCTTGCGGACAAGCTTGGCCGTCTCCTCGGCGGTTTGGTCACGTTTCAGCAGGAGCGTGTGGGTGGCGCCCAGCTCCTTGGCCACATCCAGGCGCTGTTGCAGTAGGTCTGTGATCAGGATCTCAGAGGCACCCATGGATTGAGCCGCCTGTAAATTAAGCATTGGTTAGTTTTCTTATATGACAAATTATTATTATCGATTATGAAGTCAGGTAAGCTTTCATTCTAACTATTATTTAATTAATAATATCAAAAACGTTTTAAAGCCAACTCTAAGGATAACTCACCAGCAGAGTCACCAGACCAATGGGTCCCGCGCCCAGGATGAGCACCTTGGAGCCCAGGGTCACACCCGCTCGCCGGCAGGCGTGCACACCCACGGACAGTGGCTCCAGCAGGGCTCCCTCCTCCATGGAGACGTGATCGGGAAGCTTGAAGCAAAAGTCTGCCGCGTGCTTGTAGTAGCGGGTGAGGTTACCATCGTAGGGGGGCGTGGCGCAGAAGACCATGCCGGGGCACAGGTTGTATTGGCCACCCTTGCAGTGGTCGCAGTAGCGACACGGTACTCCCGGTTCGATGGCAACACGGTCGCCCACCTTCAGGCTCGTCACCTTCTTTCCCAGCTTGGCCACCACTCCGGCGGACTCGTGGCCAATTACCATGGGCTTGGTGAGCACAAAATCGCCAATACGTCCGTGCTGCAAGTAGTGGACATCAGAGCCGCAAATGCCGACACTGTCCATGGCCAGGAGAACCTCTGAAGGAGGAAACACGTAAGTGAAATATTAATTTAATCAGATTTTGTAAGTAAAAAAAAACATAATCTAATTATGGAATAAAACATACATATTTCCACCCTTTTGGTGAGAATGTATGAGTTGCCTTTACCTCCTATCAGTAAAATATTTGTAGGTCATGTAAATTTGACCTTGAAGCTTTTTATACGAGGCACTGAGTTACTAAATTGATAAGAAACTACATCAAAATAATGCAACGTTATCTAAGGGTAATAAATATTTATATGATATATAAAAGTAGTTGGTAATAAGCATTTACCTTATTTTTAATGAAAAAATATATTTTAGCCTTTTTTAACTTTTTAATAAATTATTACAACTCTAATAAAATCCTCTCAAACTTGAATTATTCTTTCTTCATTTAGTTATTAATTTAATTAAATTATTAAAGTCAATTTTTTGCTTACCATCCTCGGCTATTTCCGGTATAGGACGTTGTTCCTATTGTCAATAGATGCTGAATAATTACACGTCCCGAATAAATCCATTTTCGACTTACCAAACGCATATCTTCAATGCCATATAGCACTGCCGTCAGATTATCCTTTGCCATTTTTTAATTTTTCTTTCTTTCTCTCTACTGAAGAACCGCTCGCTCGGAAAGCCGACTTGTTACTGATTCGAACACATCAAACGACCAAGTGCGGGACCTATAAGTTCCTCGTTATCAGTCAATAGCTCTAGCCTGGGGTGTGGAAATGTGACGTAGGAGTCAGGGATGGTGATAAGTATTTAGTAGACAACACACCCCCGCCTTCAGTTGCGTGCAAGTGTTATCATTTCACTTAAACACAGCTGTTTAGCTGCCCCGATCCGTTTGTTTACAATTATATTCTGATTTATTTTATTAAAGCAGATTTTAATGTGTTTACCTGGGAAAGTATATAACTTTAGATGAAAGCAGCAGAGTATTTAAATAAATATTAAGACAAGATTTCAATAGTAAGAAGAGCGAAGAAATCAAACTTTATTACAAAAATAATTTGATCCTTTACCAAACAGGTTCTTGCAGGCATCCTTAATATTGGCGCCCAACGTTGCCGAGTAAGTTCAGCACAGTCATCCTGGGACTCATCAAATTATTAGATTTCTAAAGTCATTCAAATAACGCAGTAATTTTTGATAATTATTTAATAGTTTATTTATTTTCCTTATGAAATACTTTGATTGAAATACTACCTCTTATTTTGAAAAACATGGATAAAGGATGTAACATTTTGCAATTTATTAATTAGCTAAGCTAGCCCTATTCCTGAATTCTAAAGTTCGCATTCAATAACTGTTAATAGGTATCCAGTGTATTTGAATGATAATCAGATTTAACCAAACGGATTACCTGCCTATACACATCCATAGGGAAATGAAAGCTAGATCGAAACACTCCGCTAATGTGCCTCCACGACAGTCATGTACTTTAGTACAAATAGGGGATGTCCTCAATGTGTCATTGCGGACATTTAACAGAACATCAAAAGTGGTTGCGCCATAAATAAGCAGGCCCTAGGTTTGACCCAACAACTAGTTCGCTTCCACCCCCTCCTCCTGAACCTAACCAGCCACCAACACCCCCAACCCTAGCCTCCAATACCTCCCCGTTGCCGTTAGCTTTCCTGGACCCGAACCATTTGTAATTTTTTGCTCGGACAATAACAACGACAAACAAATTTTAGTCCACTTCTGTTTTATGGCAAATTAATGGAGCGACATGCTGCCCATGTTCGCAATGGAACTTCACTCCATGCACTCGAGCCTAGCAGGTGGCCTAGCCCCAGCTTCTGTATCCCCTCCTGCCTTTCTGTGAATGGCCTCCACTCTTGGGCGGTGCCTCCCCCAACTTTTTATATCATCCTTCGCTTCACACATGCCGAATAAACATGGTTTATATGCACACTCTTACATGGGGTATTGCAGTTTTTTGGGGGGTTTTAGGGAATAGTGATCACAGTATACTTATTTGCGTTTTCTGATATATTTAAAATTAACGAAAAATCAAATAAAAATTGTACATAAATTTAAGATTGAACTGAGTGCTTAAAACATTTGTATATCACTTTTTAACAGTGATTAATTTTGGTCTATGAAAATATTACCTCTATGAAAACATAACCTTTACTTGGGATTGCAGGAAATACATATCTATATTGATTTTTTATCGATAGGCGACTCGAAAACCGATACATAAATCTATATTTCAATTGGTTAATAGTGTCATAAGCTGTTCTTTAATATTATTAAAAGAAAAGAAGGAAAATAAATTCTTTATCATTTATTTTTTATATTTTTAGATCTTTAATCTGAATGCTAACTTGCTATTTCTAGTTTTAGGGTATTCAAGGTTTGGCTTTTTGAGCTTTGTTGCTTTTTGGCCGCATTGTTGTTGTTGTTGCTACTGCTGCTGTCACTGATGTCGATTTGGCGCAGGCTGTGTGTGCGGGTGTCCTGGGTGTTGCCATCTTTTGGCTCCGTTTTGTGTTGCCAGGACTGGCTAACATATTGGACATTTATTATTTTCCGTGAGTGTTTTTGCTCGTCGAGTAAATTATGGCGGTCCACTGCTGGTGGAAGTGGACCAGCGCCGTAACCGTAACCCTTAGTACCGGATGTGATGTACCTATGTGGACAGTAGTAGTTGTGAAATGTTAATTTTGTTATTTTTTTAAATTAATAATATTTTAATATTATTTAAAATAATCTTTATTTTTTATTTGAAAATAAATATGTTTAAATTTGGTTAAATTGAACATATATATTTGAAAATAAATATGTTTAAATTTAGTTCAATTGAACATAAAGAGAAACCTAACTAGGCTTTAATTTTGAATTAATCTTGTCTTCGAATCTTGAAATTATATAAATTATTTAGAAATCAAGCACAACAAAATACCTTTAATTTCTTTTCATTGAATTCTGCCTTTGAATTTTAAAGTTTTAAAACTTCTTAATTAATCAAGCCTAATAATATATACATTTAAAAAAGGGTGAGAAGACCCAATCTTAAATATTAAATATAATAACACATGAAAGTATATTAAAGAACTCTGGAAAACCAACAGCATTGTCCAAATTAAATTTTAGTATCATATGCCCCTATAAACCTAGAATTTAATGTATAAATTCTTTCCCAATTTTCTTTGCGATTTTCAGTCGCAAAGCCCTCACACGGTTCAGATTAGATGTCCCTTTGTGTTTTTTTTTTATATGGATAAGTCCGGTGCAAATAAAATCAAATCGAAATATCAGTTGGGGCTGTAGAGATGTAAAGAGTGGAGGTCAGTGGGTGGGTCAGAGCTGCAGGCGTGTTAAATTAATAATTGCATAAATTTTACATGTGCTGTTGCATGAGTTATGAACGAAGCGGCATAAATCGCGAATAATGTGCACACTGGCCGTGCGAGTATTTATGGGCGTGACTGTAAATCATCAAACCATAAACGCACTGGCAATGCCAACACCAAGCGGTCACTATTTCCACCGATCCTCTCGACCTTTCGCGCCCTTTTCTCCAGTTGGGGTCAGGAAAATGTTAAATTCTTTCAAAATAAATTAGAGATGAAGGCCAAACTTTAACCTATGTTTAAAATAATATTAATAATACTTGACAAATTTTAGTAAACTTGTCTTAAAAATGGATTCTGTCAGACAAACACAACTGTAGTTTGAAAAAAAATATTTAAAATCAAGGATTTGTGTTTCAGAAATGTAGGATATATGTATATATACGACATTGATTAAATTGAAGTTGTAAGCAGTTAAAAATTTGCTTTGGCCTTTAGCAGACGCAGAACAACATTTTTCGATTCTATTGGTTTTTAAAGTATTTATAAAGGCTTACGCAGCAACCTGCAGATTCCTTTAAATTCGTTGACTTTATAATAAATAATAATAATAGTATTAATAGTTTCAAATAAATAAAATAAATAATATTAGTAATATTTATATACCTACTATATACATTAAATATTTTGTTAAACAGAGGAGCTTTGGCAGTCGACTTAATCATTTCCTTTGACCACAATTTTTATTCGCTCGAATTGTGCAGTTCCGTTTGCCGTTTCCAATTTTTGTAAAACTCGGCCATGATAAATGCGAGAATTTAATGAAGTTGCATAATTGTTAAAATACGATATTTGCGGGAAGCTCGCTTGCTCTCTTGTTTTCAATTAAAATAGTAAATTTGAATTATAAAGCCATGGTTTTTTTTTGCATATTTTTAAATATGTTTCAATCGAATTCTTGCTTGCGTTGCGGTAAGTAAACTATATTATAATACAGCTAAAAAATAGCAAAAGGTTACCCTTCATTTTCCGATCTTTCGTCGAAAGCCTAAAAGTATGCAATGTAAAATGTATTTTTTCCAATTCTGCAGCATATTTTCTTACACAAATACACTCCCACACACAGTCCGAAAACACATACATATGTATGCCAAAGATGTTGCCTCCAAAGATGTATTCTCCGCTACTGTCTTTGTCAATGAAGGACTTCCGGCAGAGTCCGGCCATTAGTCTTAATACACGCATGGAGATGAACCGAAATTTGCCCAATAAAAGTTCGATGCCATAAATTAAGAGCGCATCCTGCGCCATGTCCCTGGCCCCGGGCCAAGGATACCAAGGATACCAGGCGCCAGCTGCCGGACGGAGTCACTAGGATGGTGTTTTCCGACAGAACTCAAGGAGAAGAAGGTGTTGACCAGCGGCAGTCGGGATATGCGATCAGCGAGCATACGTTTCCGTTTCGCCTGCTAATATACTTCCTGCAGGACTCAAAGGCTCAGCTTTAAGGCTTAAACACCCGCCAGCTGAAGGATGAAAAAAACCCTTCCGAAAAAATAAAACAACAGATACAGAGTCATTACTCTCAGCTGGTGCGCTGTAAACGCGCAACACTTTGATGTTTCAAAAAATTATTTCATTTTCTATATCCTTGGCTCCATAGCAGCAGGAGGTGCTGCAGGAGCGCCAAGCGGTGCAGGATGGCGGAGGACAGGACGCGGACCTTAGATTTATGGCCGGCAGCCAGACAAAGTGTCTGCGGTTCGGTCAGAGCCTTCAAGGCGAATCCTGCGGGCCTTTGTGTATCGTCCTTCCCATCTTGGCTGCATCCAGAGGCGCTGCACCGCTCCTTGTGCCACCAAAGAGAGGCGCCCACAAAAAGTTGAGGCATGGGCGAAACTTGGCCGGGTCACATGTGAGTCAAAGCAACCGGGATGGACCCAGCAGCCGAGGGAGAAGATTGGTTAGTCAACTTTTTTGCAGCGCCATTGCAGTTCTCAAGACGAAAGTGCAGCGTCGACAAAAAAAATATATATATAAGGAGGAAGATGTGCAGCCGGATGTCGGAAGCACTCCATTCAATCTGCAAACAAGCCGCAACTGCAGCGAAAAGAGAAATTCGTTTTTTATTTAAATTTCCAGCCGAGGCGAAAAACATCCTGTGCCCACTGTTGCTAACTGGAAGGGTCCTACACGGAAATTTTTTAAACATAAAAAAAAAAATTAATTATGGTTGGAATAAATTTTTAAAAAAGGATTTTCAAAAGACTAAATATCGGGTTATTAAAAAAAACTCACGTTATTTTTTCTTTATCATTTTAGTTTTGTAAAATAAAACCTTAAAAATAGATAAGCACGTTAAGAAATTATAAAAACAGTTTAAATTTTATATTTAATTAAAGTCTAAAGTAAAAGCATAAATTACTATTCTATGACTTAAAGTTTTTTAGTCCTTGCTGCAACTTCAAATTAGAGAAATTTCTATAAACTACAATCCTTAAATACAACCCATATTTTTAAACTATTTTTATTCTATATATTTTTTACTGCGTATTCAGTTGTGCTTTAAGCTGATTTTTTCTTTTGTTTGCTGCTACCAAGTTCTCCACTGCCGCTGAGTTTTCCACTACTGCTGAGTTTTCCAATGTCGCTTCCGGCGCGAGGAAGATGAATGCCTCGGCAACGACAACACGATGACGCCAATAGTTTTTCCTCTCCGTTCAGTCTCAGCTGAGTGTAGCTTTCCCGAGCTCAGCTCAGCTTGTGGTCTACAAGCACTTTTGATTTAGGGAGCCAAGAAAAGGGTTTGCTGTGCGTAACTATTTGGTTTTCGCAAAGTTTTCTCAAGTATTCCCATAATTTGTGAATTTGTCAAAAGCGGAAAGGAAACAAGAAAAATGGTTTTCACAAAATGCAAAACACACAGAATGTAAATTGTTTCAGTTTTAAATGTAGCTATCAGTTCTTTACATTTTTTATATGAAGAAAAGCTCTTCTAAAACATGTAAATAATTATAAAAAAATAGAAATTGCGTTAAGAAAAGTAATATGATTTTTTTTGGGAATATTGTAATAATCTTTTATTAAATATTTCCTGTTGAATTCCCGAATCTCGCATATTTTTTACTCTGCCTGCTTTGCAAACCTTTGCGAACAACACAGTTCATTTATAGCCATAAACTCATGGAGACTTCTGCTCGTTAATTCACACATCGGTGGATATAAATTAAATAATGTGTCCTCGAGAGGGGGCGCCCACTAAATTAAAAATGATATAGGGAAGGCAATATTCGCAGTCATCGCTGCCATTGTCGGGGGAGCCGACAAAGAGAGAAAACTTGCCTAATTAATTTCCATTACAACGTGCCCCGGGTTGCATATATTTTCAAGGGCAGCCCGAAAAGTATTTATTTTAAACAATTGCCTGCCGCCAAGTCCGGCGATTAAATTAAGTGACGCATTAACAATTGTAGAGGCTGACACCAAGTCGGTTCACACTCCCAGAAATCGGAGGGTGAAGTGAGGGGAAGATATATCTTTGAGATATATCCGCGTAGGCCTTGTGCAATTTGTCAAGCTGGCAATTGGCTGGCCACGTCCTTTTGAAGGGTTGCCCTAGCTATACTCACCACTCCTGCACTCAGGGAAATTGGCTCATTTGCATTCAAAATTTAAATTAATGCAAAACCGCTGAAAATGCCAAAAAAGCTGTTCGGTAAACTTTTGGCTGGGCCATCTCTCCCCTGCACTTGCTGTTGTTGTTCTTCTTTCATGGGAAGGACGTAGAGGAGGATGTGCCGGCTGAAGGGGGCGGTGAGCCCAGGCTGATCATAAATATTCGCCGGGGCTCGTTAGAGCTGCGAACGAATGAACGCGACTTCCTTACTAACTACGCACGAAATCAAGTGGGGAAAATTTCTCAGGGAGCAGCTGCCGCGGAAAATGTGTGCGGCCAGGGTTTTCCAACGTCCGCCCACCGCTCGAATTCCCCAACGATTCTAAAGGAGCTACACTAAGAAAACTTTAAATTATTTAAATGTAAACTATGTGTATTTCTTTATTTTGATTTTTTATTGTATCTTATATAATCAACGACAGATAAATTCAATACAATTGTTTTCAATATATTTCAATAATATTAATATTTTAACCTTAAATGGTATATTTTTTTTAATATAATAAGCTTATTACTGAGTGCGAAACCTTTGCCAATATATATATACTCTATTCTGGAAGGGAATACTTTTGGCTAATAGAAAGATGTCATTATCCTGTTTTGGCTTATAGTAAATAAAACGATTTTGAATTCGCAAACTCAATTGTTGGACCTTTTTCGAATAACTATGTATATTTTTAAATTGGCATTTTGAAAAACCTGACCGATTTAAAAATAAAACCATGTTTATTCTCTGTGTGCTTTTGCCGCAGTTCCTTATATTCCGTATTCCCAGGAGCCAGCAACAACATTAGGAGGAACATCTTACTCGCCTTTTTAAAATGTCCAATAAAAATTGCCGACACATTTCGCCCATATTTCTTCGGAATCCCATATAAATCACGCGCTGTAATCCCTCATGCTATCGCCGCGTCGTCTTGGCTTCTTCTTCTGCTGCTTCTGCTCCTGCCTCTTCTCAAGGCCCAGAGACCCCAGATTCTGGTGGGAAGGAGGTGGGTCGTGCGGACGTGGATGTGGGTGTGGCAACAGCAGCCCTCTGAGTTTGGCAGTTTGGCAATAAGAAAGTTTTTCTTTTACCCTCTTTGTGGTGTGGTTACTTCTTCGGATGCTGCCATTCCTTGGCGGGTTCCAAACTGAATCCCCAAAAAACCCACCCCGCACCACCACCACCCACTAGGCGCCCGCTCTTCTTGGCCATGCGTGCGTGTGTTGGCCAACAAACGCGCACTCTCCGGCCTCATTATTGGGCGCTGGCGATTATTTGAAATTGCAAAAGTTTCATTCATGGCGGGGCCATACGTAAATGGAAAATATATGTTCTCGGGGCAGATAAATCAATAGGTACAGCCAAACATGTCCGGAATTCACAATTCAAATGAGCAGCTTAGTAACCGAGTCCACGCAAAAAAAAAGTATGTGGAGCTTTTTGGTTAAACAAGGGTAACCAGGCGGGTAAAAGGGATAAATATATATAATAAATTAAATATATTTGTATTTTAATACCAAATCCAAAACTAGCACAAGCCGCGAGCTGAAGGCCTATTCTGCTGTTCCTCTTAAACTCTACTTTCTCTCTTAGTTTAAAACGCAGTCTTAGCTTTAGATAAATAGCAATATATCTGTTTAGTTTTTAGTCTAATTGTATTTGCTTCAATTGAATACTTTTATTTTTTTAGCTTTAAGTTATTTCTAAACATTTTTGCTTGACTCCATAATTTTTTTAATCATCTTAATCATCTTATACATTTTAATCTTAAGCACTTTAAGCAATTTAAGCATTTCTTGTATCTTCTAAATTCAAATTTGCATACAACAAAACTAAATTTTTTCTTTAATATTTAGAAACTAAGAAATGTTTTTATAAATTTTAAAGATTAAATCCAGTGCTCGACCATGAGATATCCGAGATCCAAAATGTTGAAGGCCTTAACTTAGTCGCAAGGAGATACCCATACCATATAAGGTGTTACTATACCGTATAATCTCAGCAACAATATATTTATTTACCATCTAACACTGTATTACACTTTTAGGAAACTTTTTAAGTTCTTAATCATTTTTTAATTCGGAAAGTTACCGAAGCTAAATCTAATTAAAATGAGCGACCTTCCACTACCATACTCCTGCAATCTTTCATTTCATAGCGTTCTCCTTAAAACGTAATCTTAAAAATTCCGACAAATATTCCAAGTTATGCAGTAAAGTTTGAAAAGAAAAAATGCTAAAATATTATTTTATTTATTGAATGTTCGACAATTTTAACGATGTAAGATTTGAAAATTTTAAAAATATATATATTTGTGCCGGACATAGTTAGATTCACTCACCTGGCAATGCTGAATTATAATATACACGATTTATAGGATAGGAAATGAATCCTTCACTGCGTTGTAAGCGTCTGGCTAAAACTATAATACCCTACAAGGGTATAATTATTACCGGAACCAACTGATTAACTTCATTTCTCACTCACGAACGTCGTGTAATAAACTTTGCAGGCAACTAAATTTTAATTAAATTTTCTCATTTTGGAAATTGAAAAGACGATGCCTGCTTGCTGCTGCTCCGCCATTGTTGCTCACAATTTGGAGGCAATGCATCATTTTAATAGGAGCGGGAGGAGAGTTGCAGCTTCTGGCTTAATGTGGCACTCGCATGTTGCCCGCATCCTTGGGAAACGCAGGAACTGTGCGGGAGCACGCGAGGATAAAGCGTGCATATTGTCCAAATTTGTTCTCAATAAATAAGGTAAACAAAAACACTCGAAAATAAGGGAAATGAAAGGTGAGGCAAGAGCAGAAGGCTCAGGTCGGGGTCACCACTTGGCTGCGAGGGTTTCTGGGCTTCTGGGTTTCCGCAGGGGGGGACAAGGAAGCCTTCATTCGCCAGCGGATTCATTCCAGTGGGTGGCTGTGGGTGGCTCTGGGATCTGTGGATTCGGTGGCTCGGTCGGTTGTGGAGGCTGCCGAAAGGCAAAAGAACTATGTTTGGCGAGAGAGATAAAGCAATAAATTCTGTCAGAAATTTAATTTGATAATAAATCTTTGCTTCTAGCGCTACGGAATTTATTTCATTCGCACACACTCACACGTTGTATATAGAAATTCGTGCACATAATAAAACAAAAAGCAACAACAGAACAAGAGGGAAAGAAAGGAACCGGGATCGAAAAAACGTGCGTGCATGCGAAGGATGAATGAGGATACCCGAACATGACACTTATGGATGTTCCATCGCACACACTCGCACCCACACATCCCTTTTGCCCCTTGGCCCTAGCCCCTTGCCCCACCAGAATACGCACCTTTCTCTCGCCGTGGGTGTATGTGTGTGAGCTCGAGGGATCGGGCACCACAAAATGGTTTCTAATCCGGCACTTTCCCTTTTTCCAACTGCCATTCGGTCCTTATCACCCTTCTGAGTGCCCCAAGCGTTGATAACTTTAAAGTGAAAATAAAAAGGGGTGAACCCACCTTACATATAGCACACACTTAAGTCCCTTTGGATGGCATCTTTGGCCAGACGTGTTTAAAGTGGAACGTGATTAAACAGTCTGGGATTGATATACTCAGCTTTTGAACAGCTTGAAAAAATTATATTTATGAAATTGTGTTTTGTATTATTGTTATATGTTTTTTTTTTTTTTAAGGAACTGCATACATTGGTTTTCTTTTTCAAAAATAACTGTTTTAATTTTTTTAAGAAATGCATACAATTTGTTATTTATTCTCAAATAATGTCTGTCTCAATTATTTATAGTAATTATAAAAAGTATTAACATATCGATGTTGTATAAATTTTGTCCTACAATTCAATATATAAAAAGATATTGCGCTATAAATCAATTTTCTTGTTGATATAACGAAAATGTCAATAAATAATAATAATTTATGTTATATGCCTAAATAATATTAAATTAAAAAAAAAGCTATTTTTAAATATTTAGCGCGATATATACATATATACCGTGTTACATTTTTTGTTTAAAATTCGTTATATACATATATACCGTGTTACATTTTTTGTTTAAAATTCGTTATCATTGTATAGTAAATAATATAACTTTTAATAGACTATGTTATGGTTTGTCTTTTCTATAATTTTTTTTTTTATATTCCTTACAAATCCATGTCAAATTTGGATACCAAATAAATTTTTCCAAACCTCCAACATAACCAAACTTGTTGGAAAATTACCATCATTACGGTTTTCAAGTTAAAGAAGATCAATAATTACAACCATGAAGATGCATATTGTGTAGATTATAACCATGAAAGATCAGTAATGCCTTTGTCTCGGATTCGACCATGACCCGACTGTTTAGACACAGCCCTCGGCCAAGGGCAAGCCGGTGAAACAATATCATCGAACAATTGGCAGGTGAAAATATGGTCAAATCGTTGACCTTGGCCCGGCCATTACCAGACTCAGGCTGTTATCATTGTTTCTCTCAGACATTACGCGTTATTGGGTCACTTTTCCTCTCAGTTTTCACTTTTCTTTGGTTACGCACAGGTAGGCACACGATTAATTTCGGCCATTAAGTAGTAAGGAACAGGGAACAGGCTATAAAATGAGACTCCTCAGTTCGCAGCTCATTTCGGCTGAGGTCACGCCGAAAATATGCCCTGCCAGGCTGGCTGATGCCCAGAGAAATGCTGCATTTTCGATAAGATTTCGCCAAGATGCTGCCAACAAAAGTGTCATAAATCTTGGCGCTAAGGATTTCCCTGTTAAGCGGCGGCGACGAGGGGAATCCCCCGAAGAAATGCTCAAGATGCCAAAAAGCGAAAGAGTTGTCGTGGTACAAAAATACACTTGACACATCGCTCTATCTCTATCTGCGACATCCGTCCGTCTCTTTCCCGCTTATGGGGACAACTGATTTATTTGGCCGGCTTGCAGTTTGCAGTTGAATTTTTGATGCAGCATAAGAAGACGGCAAAACAAGATAAATGACGGCCTGGCGACTCTCGGCCATGCGGTGATTTTGGTACCAAAAACAAGCTGGCCAACTTCAGACGCGTTACGAGATACAAGATATACTAGATGTATGTGTATACGAACACATATCCCTTTTATATTTGGTTTTCCCTTTTTCCTTTTCCCCCGTTGAGACATCATCCCCCAAAGCGCAGCGAACTGAACCCTTAATTCCCATCATAGATCAACCATTTTGGGTCGTAAATAACTCGCTCAAATCTCTAATTTGTTTTGCCCGACAAGCGGGAAAGGTGGAAAACCTTTTGTCCCCAGCTGGGGAATGGAGATTAGGTAACCGAAATTCAAATGGTGCATCACAAAAAATATCCCAGAGTGAATTTCAACAAAAGAGATTGTTATTAAATAAATAATAAAACAACAAAAAGATGAAGTTAGCCGAAAAACTTAATAATTTTAAGCTAATCAAATGGAACTAGAGAGAATGTAGGTAATTTCCTCTAATTTTAGGTATTTAATAACCATTAAATGTAGTCAAGAACAATAGATAGGTCTTCATTTTATTCATTCGCTTATCTTAAGTAAGTTCAATATAAAATATGAAATATTTATATCCTTAAACGACACTCGCTTCATTGTCACTAAACATATGTTGAACACTGAAAGATACCATTTATCGATAAGTCTGGAGGCATGCAAATGCGAATTCAGAGAGTCAATTGAATCGCCATGCCAGACACGACAGATCCGGCGAATTAAAAGACAATATCATCAATTATATTATGCCAAAGGAACGCCAAGGCACCAGGCCCCCAGAACCCTTCCTTCACCCCATTAATTCCCTCCACCGGATTCCTTTTTCTGCCGCAAAGTTCCATTGACCATCGAAGCCAAAATACTTGGCATCGCAATGAATCGTGTCTGGCATTAATCCCTGCCACTCCCCCTTGCACCGCCACCGCGTAAGGCGGTTGCATAAATAAAGAAGCGGACACGGGGCCCGAGGATAGAATGGGATGGCATCGCCTCGGATCGGATCGAGCCGGGTCTGTTGATCGTGAGTTATGGGTTGTCACCTGTCTGTCGCAGCTGTCAAATTGAAAGTGGATTGAACCGAACGCAGTGCAATGTGACTAAGTAAGTAATCGCACAAAGGGTAATCGTCATCGATTGCCGATAAGAATATCAATTAATGTCGCCTGGTCGGTCGATCAATTGCAGTTTGACTGAAAATAAACCTGCAGATAAGCAGGGACAACACAAAATAAATATATAAACTATAGTAAATAAGTCGTTGGTAAAATAAGTAGTTTGGTAAAGGGATTAGAGAACATATAAAAACATTAAATATCATTAGAGGAAACCGTTTGAAATAAATGAACTAAAATTAATATTGATATTCATAAAAATTGTTGGCTTTATTTCTATTTAAATGCAGTATAGTCCCACCTTCAGTATCCCTTTTCAGGATAAAATCCGGTTCGTCACAAAGGTTTTTTCTCTCCTCGTTTTTGTTTAATGAAAATTAATTGCGCCACCAAAGTCGTGTGTTTGCGATCGCATTTAATTGCATTTCTTACACTCGAGTCCCCCGTGTGGATCCCCAACTGCAGATCCAGCCCGGACCTTTCCTTGGGTCCGTCTTTCTCTCCTTGCCCAATATATCATGGGCACACACACACACTCACACATACAACACACACCGCCATGCGGGACAACAAGAACATGATTAATTTCTGACAAATGTGCGACACAAAAGAGATGTGACACACCTTGGACCACAAGATGGCTGGAATGCAAACAAAAAAAGTGCACTTAAAAAAGTCAAGATGCTGATTATATTTGGAAAATTAAAAAAAAAAAAATGTATGCCCAAAAATATATCCCATATAGCTGACTGAAATTATTTTTATGGTTTGTTAAAAACACAAGATATTAGAGATAATATTTTTTTCTGGTATTAAATATCAATTTAAGGTCATGTTAATTAATTAATTTATCTATTAATATAAAATATTTTTTACAATATAAAAACTAAATTATAATTTGGATTTTGTCGGGATTTAGTTGGAACTTGGGGTTACTTTGAGCTTATTTCCAGAGTATTTGGGGGGTTATTTGGTGGAAAGTTGAAGGGACTTTACGGGTTATTTTGGGAATATTTGAGGGGAATTTGAGGAACGTTTGATCGAAATTTGATAGGTATTTGAAATATGGTAGAATTTAATTTTGAAACTAAAATATTTTTTGATTTTATTAAATATAAATGGTAAGGTTTCATATTTCCTACAATATACAAAATAAATGATATAGAAATTATTTCCAGTGTGACTCCCCTCCACCCTCCTCTGGATACCCGCGATCGTTTCTACGAAGCTGCGTTGAACTTGGCCGGCGGCATCAGGTTGCAGGTTCCACGGAGCGGCACACGCGTCCAAAATGATCGATGTCATGCCTTGGCCAGCTGTCTGGTGTTCGCTGTGCGGCACGGACAGGGGCAGAAGAGGCAGAGGTGGTCAGGTGGATGGGGAGGCGCTGGAGATGACCCTCCCAGGTAGAAGATGCTCGCCCCTATATATCACACACTCTTATCAACTAGACAAGTTTCGCACTAATTCGTGAGTAATTTTTTATACATTTCAAGCGAATTTTTCACACCGCAGCATGCGGCAAGGCCCACAAAAATAATATATGTATATATACTTTTTCATATGTATATGAAAAATAAAATGTGCACTAAATAATAAAAGGAATACAACGCTTCATAATTCTTCCGTTAGCCACTAAACGAGTCCATAAAGATAAGCGAAAAAAATTGCTGAGAGCAACAAGCGAGGCAAGCAAAAAATATGTGAATATGCTTAAATAAAGTGAACAATGCTAAATCGAGTTGGATCGAAGTAAAAACTTACTTAATATAAAAAATAAATAAATATATTTAACAATTAAATTAAATTTTGGTAATGTATAAAAGAAAATTTTAAAGATGATGTCTGATAAATGCCAAATTAAATTCGAAAAATTTTCCTTTTTAAACAAATATACATGATAAATAAAATAGCCTTAAATATTTCTTAATTTGTGTTTGTTTACATAGAAAGTTATTATTAGTTTCAGATTAAAGTGAATAATTTAATAGTACCGGATATGGAATTAATTTTAAACATTTTTAGACCAAGTAAAGGACAGTCTTCTTATCAAGAATACCCTGTTCGTTGTAATAAAATACCAAAAAAAAGGCAACCAACAAATATTTAAAAAAGTACATACATGTGTGTTCAAGCTCGCCCGGAAAGGTGAAATAGAGCGCTTTACCGCTTAATTGTTGCAACATTTGCTGGCCAGCAATTATTTGATAAGACGACGCCTCGCCTCACATTCGAGCGCTGGCACAATAAATTCTCCAGCCGCAAAATAAATTAAATGAGAAACTGGCAAATATTTAGCAGCTACTGCCAAAACCAGCAACAACAATGGAACAGACCAGAAAAATTTTCAAACTTTTGCTTACTCTCTTGGGCAACACTTTTTGCACCAAAAGGCAGCAGTCACAACAGCAGGAGAAAGACCGACCAAGTTGAGGAGGAAGAAATTTCAGTTTCTTGAGTTCATAAATTTTCACTGTGGACTCGCATTAAAACAGCAGCAAAACAAAGCAATTCAAAAAATGGTCTTAGCCCTCAGGAGTACTGGAAAAGTGCAGTAAATTAATGAATGTTGTTGTTACTTCAAGGTTTGCCAAGTGAAGTCATCCCGGAGAAAGGGTTACAAAGCTGATTGAACGTGTTTTTTTTGCGTAAGATATATTATAAATATATAAAGTTAAATTATTGAAATAATTTGTAATAAAACAAATTAAACTTCTGTAAATGTTTATAGAAAATATTTTTTTAAAGCGTTTGATCTTTGAAAGGTCAGTTATTGATGTTATAAAGCTATGCCTTTTTTGCCATGTTATTTACATATAATTCAATTAGTTTTTTGTAGGCTAATGAAGCGGTATATTTTATTCTTATATTTTTATTTGGTGATTAAGCTAAAAATGTAATTCATGCATTTATATTTTTTTTTAAACTACAATGAGAGTTTGTGCACCGACCTGACCTGCATTTCATATTATATTTTCTCCTAAATTCCTGAAGAGCTTAATTTCTATTAAAGAAGTATTTTATGTATCTTTTTTAGAGATATATAAATGCCCATTAAAAATATATATCTTTTTAAGCAAAAACATCATTTAAGCAAAGAAATTGGCATGCTTATTTCAAAGAATGGATAGTCATGATAAATTAAGATTTTAATTAATAAAACCAGTAAAAAATAAATACTAATATTAATTAAAAATATATTTCTAATATAATTTATTGATTTATTCAAATTCATTTATATATTTAATGTATATATTCATATATATTTTATGTAACGTATATCAGGAAAAAGTCTTTAATAAACTAGACGAGGCATATTTTTGACTGCAAAATTATTTAATTTTAATTCTTTATAAGCTGTTTCCCAAATTTTGTTTGTTAAGAATTCCGAGAAACTCAAAGGCCTGTGTCAATGCCACAAAATTAATCTTATTAAGGAGAAGTTGAGTGTGAAATCGCAAGGGCAGACCAAAAAACCGACCATCAGACAACCACATGAGCAAGCGGCTCAAATTTATAAACTTGCACACACCAAACTTGAACACGGCCAAAAGGGAAAACCACAATGGCTGGGAGCAGCACGACGAGTTCATAAGGAAAGGATACTTTAAAAGATACAACAAAAAGGCACACAAAAATAAGTCCGAGGCAAAATGAAGTTTCCGAGGCTTAAAACTGAGGGGAAAAAATATAAAACCAAAGAAACCTCAAGGAGGAAAGTTCCCAGTTTTGGGGGCGAAGGAGCGGAGGTTGTGTGCTGGTTGGGTGGAGGGCATTCATGTGTTTTGTGACAAACTATCTTAATGGCTTTTCGCAGCTTGGCGGCTGTTAAATGCGATTTTAATTAATTGGACACTTAAGTTAACGACATTTCTTTACCTCCATGCCATACCACCCCACCACATCCACCTTACTCCGCCACCCAGCTCGGAGTCCGCTTCCCATTCCGCCTCCGACTGCAGTCTCCGGACACTCTGGGCTCGCCAGCTCCAACTTCACTCCGGCGACTGCACACGGCGACGATTTTGATTAATTGGCGGACCCGTAGAGCGGGCCACATCCACATCCATATCCAGTCGCCGCGGGAAGGCGGCGTAAGGTGAGACGCTTCGAGGTGTTGGACGCTGCGATGCACTTAATTGATGACCATCGCGACTCGCGCTTTGGGATTGCAGCAGCTCCTCCGCTCCTCGCCAATTCCAGCCACTCCACTGTCCTTTTGCGAAATGGCGGGGACTCTGTCTTATTTGATATGGCCAAAAAGCAGATGGGACTAAAAAATGGTAGGAGATGTTAAATAGTCATGTTTGTTTTGGCTACAAGATGGCAGTTCTCGCTTTATTAGGGGATATAATAATTCAGACAGAACTGTTAACCTGTGCTATTTATCTAATGGTTTGGCTAAGAATTAATTTCTTTTAAAAAGTCAATTACTATTATTTTTGAAAAATCTAAGAGGGATAGGCCATGATATTGCAAAACCTTTTTATAAAGTCAAAAACCACATGTCTTTTTTTAAGACTAATTCAGCTTACCAGTTATAAAAATAGCGCAGTCTTTTCTAAACTAATTTGTACTATTTGTATTGTTTAAAACAAGGCTCGTTTTAAATTAAATAGGATATTCTTTTAAGAATGTTTAAAGACACATTTTTTAAGGAGTTTTTAAAATAGTTTTAGCTATTTTTCGTGGGTGTTTTTTTTTTACCATTTTTCCTAGAACATGGTTTTTATTTTGTTTTCTTTTAAAATGTTGAATATGTGTTGATATTTTCTTATATTCTTTATTTTAACTTCAAAGAAAAAGTAGTGATTTATAAAATTCAATTCTCTCATACCGCAACACCTCTTGTTATCAACATTTTGACTGTGATTTTTTATTCTAATAAATATTTAAAAATATTTTTACTTACTTTTATTTATTTTATTAAATAAAATTGAAAGAATTAAAATTATTCCTTTGTAAATTATATCCCAAATTTTTGGTTTTTCCGTGTATTTTATTTTTATCAAAATTTGTCAAATAAATCTTAAACTTTTTAAGATTTGCAGTTTATGCGTAAATTCGATACCTAAAACTCCAGGTGCTGGGACCTCAAATCGAAACAAAACCATCATTAATCTAAATCATTAGGCCTTATTCTAATTTAATTAAAATTTGGCTCGATTTCAGTTTCGCTGCCCAACCTCCTGCGATGATAAATGTCCTCTAATAGACGCGCTTATTCCTAAATGAATAATAAAGTAATTTTCAAGTTCAGCGCCAACATAAAACAAGCAGAAAAAGAGCGGGCGTTGTTGAGTTGAGTGGGATTTGGAGAAGATGAGCCGCTTGAGTGGGAATCACACTCGCGGGGAAGCCACTCGAGAGGTCGTAAATCCAGATCCTCGAAAAGTAAACGCCCATAAACAATGATGTTTCTCAATGAAAAGCAGAGACCACGTGTAGCCGTAAATTTCTCTCGGCCTCGCGCTCTCACTCTCACTCTCCTCTTCCCATCTCTATCTCTCTTTTGGGGCTCCTCTAACAGGTTTCTCATTAGGATAAAGTTGGAAAATGTGTGAAGACGAGTGTAGGCCAAGAGCGGGATTCACCAGGAACTGAACTTTTACGTTTTGCAACACTAAAACTGGGCGGGGCTAGTTGTCAACCCTCACTCTCTCTCTCGGGCACAGTCCCCCACTACTACTTCCCTCTCTGTCCCACCACATATGCTTGACACAGAAACAGCTGCTCTCTGCGAGAGAGCGGCCCAGCGCCGACTCCGTATGTGTGCGCGGGAGTGTGTGTGTGTGTGGGCAATAAACCATTCCCGGCAGCCATAAAGCATTGTGAGAGCGAGAGAGCGCTACGTCGCTGCTGCGCAGCACGCGTCGCTGCCAACGTCGCTGCCATGATGGCCGCGACTGCGACTGCGCTCGTAATTCTCCCGTTTAATGGTTTGTTTACATCATAAATAAACATGGCTGAGCTGCAGCTGAGAGCAAGACGGAGCGCGAACGAGGGAGAGAGCGCGAGCGGGAGAGAGTTTGCGTAAAAGAGCAGCTCCAGCTTTTTTGGCGCGAAGGTTACGTGGCTCCACTCCGCTGAGTGGACGCCACAATTCCCACTCAATGCAAGACATGATCTCGATCACGATCATGATCACGATCGGAGACAATTAGCCGGCACGGGCGGATCACAAATTAACAATTCCGCGATGAGTCATAAAGCGATCAAGGCGAAGCAGAACCAGACAAAAAAGAGGCAAGAAATGGGGGTATGGTTCGGACAGAAATACTGCATGAAACCGTGGGGATAGGTTAATTAATTACTTTAAAAAATTACAACTGAAAACTTTATTTAAAATTCACATTTTTTAAAAGATGGAATCGACACTTACAACTTCATTAAAAGGTTTGACATTTTACTTTTTATATATATTTATGTTTAAGTCTAAATTCAGGACAGAATATTAAGTAAAAACATTTTAAAATCTATTTTATTCATATAAGTTCTTAAAATCATTAAGAATATTTTCTAATATTTAATATTATGATTAAATATTTATCGATAAGGGAAAATATTTATAATTTTAATAATTTGATCAAATAAAAAAATATATATATTTATTTATACTCTTAAAAATGGAAATGTTGTAGGTAACTCGAGGTCTAGTCGCCACATTTCATAGATTTTCTGTATTTACATTAATCGAGACTTGACTATATGCCAAGTTCACACACTGATCAAGGATTGTACAGATGCGTTATAACCTATTTTTAAATTTTGATCTCATTAGTGAAAGATTTTGCTCCTATCGAACTTTTCATAGCAATTTTTGTTATTATATTAATTTAGTTCCCTAAACTTAGTATCAACATTTTTTTCCTTCATAATTGTTTATTTATAATAGAGTTTTTAATCAATTACTATCCCTTTACTTATATAATTTAATAATATTTTTTAACTCAATTTATTTACTTCTATAAACTTAAGTCAGCATTTGTACGTTTTTAAAATTTACTTTATGGATTTTTTAATCCTTAACTTTTACATTTATAATTTAATAATTTTTTTATTTAATTAAACTTAATACAAAAATTTTACATTCAAAGTTTTACTATTAAGATTTTTCCATCCTTTACTATCTTTTACTTTTACTATGAACTAAAAGGCTTTATAATTTCAAATTTGTAACCCCTTTTCCTAACCTAAAAAGTAATAATAAACTTAAACTCTTGTGCACACTTTTCATTTAATTAAGAAGATATCTTCGCTATATTTCCATATCCAAGATGTTGGTGATTGCGTGACAATTGCCGACGGATTTGAGTACCGAAAAGTTGCCGTCGGCGGCGGAGGCTGTGCGTGAGCAGCGGATAAAAATACGGCGGAAGTCTCAAGGAGTAAGAAAGCTAAGTTAGTGGTTGGGGAATAATAACTGTAATAGTAATACACCGGAGTGAAGAGTAGTTGCCGTCAAGCAAGTCTTCCCGCAAATACGGAAAAACCACTTGTGGCGTTTGGCGACTAATTTCAGTTTCAGTCATTTCGGGGCCCGAAAAAAGTGCACGCTCGATGGTCACACAATTACGGATGTAATAAAGTAATTTGCCGTAATTGCAAATGAGCCGAGGGCGCGTCACCAGCTGGTGTTCCTTGCCTTCCATTCATCCATTCCCTTTCCCTGGCCAGCCGTAAAACTTTGTCTTCGCGTCGAGTCCTGACACCGAGAAAGGACCAAAGTCAGCCCAACCCTTTGTGTCTCTTTGTTTCGGTAAAAGATCCGCCGGAGGATAATGTGTGAGAGCGTCTTGGCACAGAGGGTGGTTTTAATTTAGCCAAGCTACCTGGCAGTGCCCGGATTGTTCTAATTTTTTCCAAGGGTTTTTGCATGGCCAACTACTTAATTATGGACACACAGGATACACAGGACACCATAGCCCTTTCAGCGGGCGGTGAGTTATGATGGCTTTATGATCCCGCACCCGAATATCCTTTGGCTAATGAGCAAGCTAACGCCCTGTCATGATGATGATGATTATTAGGTGTGGAATGAACATGAACTCGTAGCACAACCCAAACACACGCTAGCAAGTGTTGAGCAATCCGGAAAGAAAAACAAACAGCAGAAAATGTTTCGGGGGGGCTGGCTGGTGGCACCATAAAAATTAGTCTATAAAAACAAACACTCGCCTTGGCGACCCCTTGTTGGATAAACAGAACGCCACAGAGCCTCCCCCCCATATCATGTGGCACCTCATTTCGCCCAGTGCGGAACAGTGGGAGACGTCGAGGAGACTCTGCGGCGTGCTGCGAAAATTTCCTCATTCATTTTTCCACCTTTCCAACCGTAGAGTGTAGTTTTCAACCGAAAAAAACAAAAAAAAAAAACATTTCCAATCGCCTAGGTAAATAAACAAACAACTCTATTTCATTTTTTCGCTGTTGAGACTGGATTTCTGGTGGATTTCTTGTGGATTTCCAATTTATTTGTTTGGTAAATAGCTGAATGATGCCCGAGATACCGAAGATATAGCTTTTGATGACTTAATAGCATAGATTATGGGTATAGGCAAGGTTAGCATCAACGTTTTAGCAGACAGTCTAGAGGGAGTTAAAAGATTATTTGATTATTAAAACAGATTATCTTGTAGAATTCTCTTAGTTGTACAAAAGAAAGAAAAACAAACACAAATAAATAATTTATTTCCAAAAAAAATTTATAAATTATCGTGACACGTCTATTAATATTTCCAGGATCTTTTCTTAAGCAACAATTTTTATAACTGCCTACTTAATGACCTCATATCCAACATAAAACAACTAAAGTATGAAGTATTTAGAAACAACACTTCCCATAAATAACACTACCCATTCAATGGCTAATTAAATTATCAATTTGTTGCACTCACTTATTATCTGCTCTGGGTTTTGTCTGCGGGCACTGCACTTGAGTCGGTTCAATAATTATAAATCAATATTGAATCAATTATGGCCTCTTACAATTATTATCTGTAAACGTAATACGAGGAGAACAACACAGCTCCAGCAGCAACAAAACAAAACAAAAAATTCAAACAATTTTCAAGTGATGCCAACTTAATTAAGTCACAAAATTTATGAGCTTCTTCTGTTCCGGGGGCCATCATTGGCATGCACACACACGCGCTTGTAGATGAAGATACAAATAGAGACACTGAGATACATAGATACATATAGATGGCAGATACGCAGATACTTCCACACAACTCGCTCGATTGACACGCGTCCCGCGCGAAGGGAGAGTATAAACTCCACAAATGAAGATACTTTTGGGGGGAACTTAGCGGAGGATTGTAAATCGATTGGCAAACAGAGGAGATCGATTTTAACGATTTGTTTTGATATTTTTACGATTATGGGGCATCGTTTGCACAACATAAATAGAACATAAAACGCTGTGTATGACGAGCAGGAAGCTGGGTGCCGCTGTGCCGCTTGTGGTTCGTGCTCATGAGTTTTTGCACAGGGAGAAAAATTGGAATGTTAAATAGTTATCCTTTAGCCAAAATTTTGTTAACAATAGTAAATGGGTTTGTTACCGTTTTAAATGTATTTTGATGTTGATAACAAAACGTTTTCTAACGTTTTCTTTTTCTCTTCAAATCTGTAAGGGTTCTTTCATAAAAATTTTCTTTTTTTGATACCTTTTGAATAGGTATTACAAATGTTGTTATTACCCTACATTTTCTAGATTTTTATTACTGAACGCTTTTTTGTTACTCCCAACATAAAGGAAATATTTTACCAGTTAACCATTTCTCTCCGTGTACCTTAAATCGTCTCCAATCCTACCCTCCAGCCCAAAGCAAGCCCCTTCAAATTCAATTAATAATAAATTAGCTGCAAGTGGCGGCGCGAAGAAATCACAAATTAATATTTTCATTTAACGATGCAGCCAAGACTGCTTGCCAGTTGAGTATGGGCTTTTAATTGCCCCACCGCAGCGCCTGGGATGCAAGAGTATCTGTGAGATACTTAAGCCCGCTGTTTTATTTGCTTCCTCGCTGCCGTTGTCATCGTGACGTTTTCCGCTCGCATCATCATAAATCATATGCACCACATGCAGCGCCGAGGCACAGGAATATGGAACAAAAAATATTGTATGAATTTCAGTTTAATTTTTCTGTATTTTATTCTCACTCGCCGCGCTGCTGTGCGTTGTCCTTGCTGTTTTATGGCTCCTAGGTCCTTTTTTGCATATATGTAACAGTATGCAAAAACCAACGCACTCGAGTCGGCGCTGCGAATTTCGCCGCCGGCATCCTGCGACAGTAATGCGTTCCTTTGGTCCTCTCAGGCAGAACTAGAGCAGCATATCCTTCGCAGTGGCATATCTTTTTCTTAAAGCACGGTGCCTGCCTGCTGCCTGCGTCTTTATGATTTATTATCCATGTATGTTACAGGATTCCAGCACACTTAGACTGCGGCAAGTGCTGGTGCTAGTTTCGAGGATGTGAGAGCTGAGACACTGACGAACTGCATCGCTTTATGGGGATATATTCGGCAGAACTAGCCATACAAATTTTTGTTTATGAAGTTAATAAAACCCGTCTTAGATTAAAATAAGTTATCAGTTACCTGTGGGTTCTTTATTATTTTTTTAAGGTATTAAGAGTAAAAGGACTTGTTCTTAACAAGACTTTTCTCTACCCAATATGTATAGGAAATATGTATATAAACCTTCGTATACACTTAAAGAGTTCTAACAGCCTCCCTAAAATATTTGTAAAATTCCTTTTCCAATGATATTTAACTTGGCGTGACTTCAAATTCCTAAAAGTCACGTGCGAAGTGGCATCTGACTGCATTTTCAACTCGAATTTAAACAAAAATAGACTGTCTGGCCCAGAAGAGGAGCGAGGGGTCTTCGGATTCCCAGCCAGGGCTGCTTGCCCTTCAATCTGCATCCATATGCCGACCTTAGAAGCAGCCAAAATGGTGTAATGCCATCTTGCCTGGGATTTGGGGTTGTTGTGGCTTTGATGCTGCTGGTGATAGATATGCAGTAGTCGCATCCTGGGGCCGTGTCCTTCTGGCAGCCATTTTCCAGGCCAAGCGTGACGCCTTTCAATTGAGCATGCCACCCTCCCACATCGCCTAGATAGAACCATCCTCCCGGATGCCCCGACAGTTGCTGATAAGCCTCAATCGAACACAAATCGATTGCCCAAAAACTGAACATGATAAATGTTCAAATTATCCTTGGGTCGCCCCTCTCACAGATGTCAGTTGCAAATGAAATACTCACAGGAACCAGATATTCTCTATCTGCTCTTCTCCATTTACTCGCTGGTTGGGGAAAATCCATTGCTAGAGGTGAAGTGCTGAGGTCAGATAAGGATTTTTCAGTTTTTTGTTAGCCCTCTAACAATTTTTCCTTCACCTAAAAAGGTTGTGGATTAAAAGAATACATTAATCTTGATCTTTTAAATTCATTTTCAAATCAAGATTTTGTGATCAAAAAGTTTGTAAAATTTATTCCGGAATTGAACGTAGCAACATCGTTGGTTTTAAAATTTTGTGTCAAAGAAATGGTCGTAATCGTGCAAATCACATGAAACAAAGAATCGAATTTTGCCTTAGCGTGACAAGATGCCTTAAAAAAGCCCTAACTAAGTTAATTTTTCGGTAATAATATTCTTTATATTAACATAGAAATCTTCTAAAAGTTATTAAGAAAGTAAAAAGTCCCAAGAATCTTACTAATTTCGTAAGAAAAACTGGTGAATAACTTTTACATTTACCTGGAAACCAATCACTTCCTATAAATATTATTATTATAATGTATTATTCTTTATTTTATCCAAACATTTCTCTTATTTTCCCCAAACAAAATAATGCTTTTACGTTCACACTGAAAGGACAAACATAAGTTGAGTGCATATTTCACTATGCTGCAATAAATTTCCGCTTGAAATCTCAAATATATTATGTCCGATCGCAGCAATAAAGAACAAATATTAAGCCCGAATGCATTTTTGACCATCTCAGGGACCTGTCTCCACACAAAAACACAAAAAAAAAAACAGAAGGGGGTGTGGCGACGCCTACGAGTCACACTCACACACATGCAGGGGACAGGACACGGAAACGAAATAAATCGAGGGCGAAATGAATGGACACAAAAGGATGAATGGTCAGTCAGGAGGGCAAAAAGACGAAAACAAGGCGCAGAGAAATATTGAAACGAAAAATACAACTGACAAAAAATTTTATTTCGTTTTATTTGCAAAGCGGAGCACTCCATAAATTTTCGTGCGCTCAATATTGTTTCAGATCATAAATCATGGCTGCATTTGCGTACGCACACAAATACACACTCACGCACACACAGCTGCAGTTGCAGCCGCGCGAGGAAGTGAGACGGGTAGCGGACTAGAGCGAGAGGCCCAGACAGCCGACAAATGCATGTTGTTGTACTCGTACCTTGTAGCTGAAAGTTGGGATGCATCACGGGCCATGCAACAACAACTGCCAGCCGGGGCAACAACAGCGGGACTGCAAAAAACACCAAGCAAAATCCCTGCAACAACAAGAAAGATTCATGGAAGGACCTCAGACTCGACTAGTTGATATCCTTTAATGTATGCCAGGAAAAGATTAACAAATAAAGAAAAGATTAACAAACCTAAAACAAATCACCGATGTGCCACAGAAAATATTAAGGAACTCAAATTATTATAAAAGCTAAATTTTTTTTCGAGAACAAATTTCGTAGCATACTTATCGACGCCTTTTTAATTGATTTTATATGTTTTTGTGCTACCTGTGTGTAGTAAGTTATTTAAAACTTTTGTAGGAAGCGTGGAAAAATCATTAAAAAATATTTGTAAAATGTTTATATAGTTTTTGTTTAGAAAAGGGTAAAGGAAACGTTTAAAATTAACTCGAAAATCCTAATAATGCTTACTTATGATTAAGACTTAGGAACCGAATTCACTTTAAAACACTGCTAGATCCAAAACTGAATAATTATAAAATAAAACATCTTATCTTCTACATGTGTTTAATTAAAGGAAGTTAATGAAATCTAGCTTTGTTTTTGCTCTGTAAAAAATAATTCTTTTTACGCTCTTGAAAATTAATATATATATATATATGTTAAGGTATTTTTTTGGTCTAATATCCCATATGATGTTCATGGGCACCGCTTCTGACAATAGCAACATGCACTCATAGTGCATTTGTATAAACTCGAGGCCGCTGCACTTGTGCCCTGCACATTACTCCCCCTTTGCCCCATCACAACCCCCTGGAAGCCCCTCCAACCCCCTTTACAAGCCCCTTACAGCCCCCTACAATCCCCCTCATCAAACCTCTTGCACCACACTCCAGAAAATCCACATTCACGGCGATGCGTCGGTGGCCAGCATGCAAATGCAGAATGAAAGCAGTCCGCCAAAGAGTGGAGAGTTGCACAAGGAGAAATTATCTTAAAAATCGTACAAAGAATACTATTCACTGTTTGATTTTTTGTTACATGTTGAATTGTTCATTAATTAAAATACACAAATGGCATTAAGACACCTATACTTGCTTCTGCCAACCTAAAGTGAGTCGGAGCACATCTTTAAAAGTTACTCCCTAGTAGGGTAGATGTAAAGTTATGGCCTACAATGGCAGACATTTGCTATATTTATATTTATAAAATCATAAAACAGAAGTCAGTGAAATAGGAATCCACGAGGCATAAAGATGTCTTGGAACTTTAGTCTTAAATTGTGTATATATTTTCATAAGCTCCGTTGCAAGTCTCAATTAATATACTTAACTATCTTTGGACCCGAAAAAGGGCAAACAATCCATATCACATATATTTTATATATTTTCCCCCAGTGTAGGAATAGGGCGGCTGATAGGGGCCTGGGTGCGGTACCAACTGGAGTGGTCTGCAAATTCACATTAACGCAAATTCCGTAAGTGAAGTATGTTGCATTTGCCGCACGTAAATTTAAAAAGCGCGGCACAATAACAAAACATTGTCGGAGGCTCGCTTACAGATGCAGATACTCGCACTCGCACTCGTACTGGTGCTCTCGTTCAGCTGGAATCGGCGGACTCGTGGAATCGGAGCTGGATATGGCCATGCCATGGCGCTGGAATCGCAGTCGGTGGAGTCACCACGGCCCCACCCCATTTCTCGGGAGGGGCAGGCTGGATCTGAATGCCACAGAGCTACAGAGCTGCATAGGCATTCGGACTCCAGCTCGACACTCACACACAGCTGCACATATTTGAGATACATAAATCTTGCGGATGAGCGTGCAGCATTTGGTGGGGTTTCGGGGGCTCTTTTTTGGTTGAGCCAGCATCGGGGATTTGGGCCAGGAGCTGGACTGCCAGAGGACAGGCGGAGGAGTGTTCAAGGAGCGGAGTTCAGAGTCCACAGCTGAGCCAGCCACGCCGCTGCGATATTGGCAGAGTTTTGGAAATGAAAATCAATCTTAAAGTGAGTTTATAAATGTTTTTAAAAAAGTGTACTTAATAAACAGAAATGTTGTTCTTAAAATTAAAAAAAAAAAAAAAAAATCTTTTATTGGTGAATATTCGTGTTTAACCATTTAAAAGATGTTGAGTAATTAATAATATATTTTATTGAACTCTATTAGGGAAGCAGAATTATAAACTATTTACTTTGAGCTGAAGGCCTAAGGTGCTATGGCTTTTAACCCTTAGTTAGCTCATACTTTAGAACCAATTGTTAGCTTAAGTTAAATAAATATATATTTTAAATGCAGAAAAAAAAAATTTATCATTTGTACATTTTATTCAATTACAAAATTGGATACAACTTACCTAATTTCTATACTAATTATGCTATTTTAATAAAGAAATTTAATGTAATATATAATTTATAATAAGTACACATAATATAAAATTACATATATAAGAATAATGTCTAATAATAAAAAATATAATATATAATAATTATATAATAGATAATAAAATTCAGTTAATACACATACAAAAACCACTACAAATCGTCTTAAGTTCCTTTAATTCCCTCAAAAAATCTCACCAAATTTAACCCTTAAAGCACACCCCTTGATTCCCCTATTAACCCTTAGGCTCGCATAACAAAGAACAAGTCACCTGCTGCCGCCTACAGATGGCGCTTTAACACGGATGGCAATCCATCTGCGGCACTAATAAAAGATTTCGCTAAATTGATACTGTCGATGGAGTAATTAAACTGCAATTTTTATGAGACATGCCGGACAGAGGCCGCGGCTATCGCAGATCGAATAAATTATATTCCTCTGGCCACGCACACAAGCACCGAGGGATACACATGTGAAAGAGAAGAGCTGCTGACCGGAAGTAAAGGAGGAACAGAGAGAGAGAGAGAGTTCCGTGTGCATTTTGTCAGTGTCCTTTGGCTCGTTTTGCCGGTAAATTTTCCAACGCAATTTTGCCATTCCTCCGTGTAAGTGTGTGGTTGGGCACTGCAGTTCCCGCATCCTGCCCATTGAGGTCCTGACTCTTTGGCAGGCAAATAAATTTTTGAAGCTCTCTGAAACTGAGTGCGAATTTTCGAACAAACGGGAATTTAATAAAAGGTTAACAGGAACCATTTTATTTTATTTATAAAGATTATTTTAGGATTCATCACAAAGTTAGCATTTAATATATTTCTTTAAAGATTCAAAATTTAAATAATAAAAAAAGTATGTATTAAATTCGGTCTTTAATAATAAAGATTTGAATATTTCTAACATATTTATAAAAATATAGAGCCTTATACTTTGTTACTCCAAACCTAAAAGAAAGAAATTCTTTGGTATAAATATTTCTAGCAAAATAAATATTTTTTAATTTGGCTTAACTAAATATAAATATATTGTATATATAGAAAGAAGAATTCTTACCATAACACCCTAATTCCCCACTCCTTCCCCTCAATAAACTCCTTTATTTGGTTGCATATTGTTCAAGTGATTTTCAACAATTTCCAGCTAATAATTGCCGCAGTCAAAGGGCTTTTCCAGCACCCTCAGACAGTCCTTGAAGTTGTTAATTTTTATGACGTCATTACCCGGCTCGTAAAATCCCCGGCTCAACAGTTGGTTGCGACTCCGGCTCCGGCTCCGGCTCTGTTTTGCGGCCGTAGGGTTTATAGCTGCCATCATCAAAGCAACAGGCGATGATTTTATGAACATGTTCAATGTCTGCTGCGGCATGGTCTGGGTCCTGGGTCCTGGGTCCTTGGTTCGCTTTTGGCCAACGGAATCCCAGCCAGAATCTCGGCGTGCCGCTTCAAACTTTATTTCGCTGACTTTATTTGCAACCGGAATTTTTATTGTTATGTCGACATTTATGAGTTTTACGAGATTTGTCTCCTTTTGCGCAGGCAGCCCTTCTAATTGGTAGCTCATTGTTTTCAATGTTTCCCCTTTGTCTGGTTACTTGTTTCCCCATCAACTTTTCTGAATCACGATCTTCATAACGGCCACAGAACTGAGTTTCCCGTGTGCATATATTGTGGAAAATACGTTGTTAATTTTATTTGGTTTTTATTTATGATAAACAAGGGTTTTGCGGGAACTTGGTTACTGAAAACCTAAAAGTTAATATTGACATAATATTTCAAATTAAGGCAAAGAAATTCGTTGGTTAATTAAATTATATTTGGCTCAAATTGGTTAATATTTTCGACTGAGAAAGGGAAGGACTGCAGGAGCTTGATTAGTGAAAACTTACAAGAAACTTATTTAAATTATTCGTTATGCATTGACGGCTTATGGATTCATTTGCTTATTTTATATTTTAATTGAACAGTTTTTACCTAATTTAACTTTTAAAAAGTCTAAACTCTAATACCTTAAAAAAAACTTGATAAACCCAAATTATAAATAAAAATCTTAGTTTTTAGACCTGTATAAAGTAATCAATTATTTCATATATGTACTTCTATATATTTCTCTTTTCAAACTGCTAAAAACTCCCAAGTAAAATGTACGATATTCTTTGGGGATTTAATGTGAGTTTTAGCCATTAAACTCTTTCCCATATTCATTTAAATTTATGATATCTCACCTCCGAAAAGGTGTCGGCAGACACAAGAATTGAGTGGGAGCTGTCATTCAATCCTTCAGACACCGCAACCCCCCGTGAGGTATTTGTTAGGGATCCAACATTTATGCTCCATGTTCTACTTATATTTTTATGGCTGCTGCTCCTTGCCACTCGAAACCACAGACACGGCCCTGAGATGGGATAGAACAAGGAGCGAGCGGATGGTACATGCATATATTTAAAACATGGATTCTTAATTAGAAGCAAATGTATCCCATTTTTTGTGACACGTAACCGAGACCCAAAGGTGGGTGGAGATCTCTCGCCACCAGCCAAGACAGCCGACCTATCCGAGTTAGTTGACACCCCCAGGTCCCTGGGAACTTGCTCCTGGAACCGGTTGCGTGAGGCGGGCTCGGGTAATGCGCGCTAATTAATCCTGCTTGGTTCGGATTTTCCCGACGTAATTATATTTACAGCCGCCATGCGAGCTGAGCAGCAGCCGGAGGCGGGCACAAAGCACCCGGACCAGGACCAGGAGCAGGTCCTGACCTTCCAGCAGGATGCGAATGCTCGCTCATCTTCGCTACTATATATCTCCGCGACTTACGTTCGCGCCCCTCGTTATGGCCGCAGAGCATGCGAGCTGGCTGCGTGGAAAAGGATACGCCAGGATATTAAATTAATTTTTAAGTGCGAGCGCAAGACGACGACGAGTGAGTCCCGGTGAGCTGAAGATGAACCACCCAGAGACCCGGGAGGTTGAGCGAAATTAATGCGCTTTTCTTACGAGCTTCTATTGTCTGAGGGAAACTTTTAGCATATTTTTGTACAGGGTGCTTTGTAGAGGAAATAACGTTGCATAGAAAAATTGAATACATTAAGAATATAATCGATTTTAAGTAGGATTTATAAAGCTCTTGAAGAAGGAGACTATTAAAAGTTTTAAACTCATTCTTTAAGCAAAAAAATGGAAGTAGGGTAAGCAAAATATTAAAAAGAGTTATGTATTTATAGTTAATACAATTCACAGTTCGATAAAATATATATTTTACTCTATGTTATGGTATTTTTTTATTTTAGTAATTTATTACAGGCTTGGAGCGCATTATAATTCTACTTAATTTCTTTTAATGAAGATGTCATTTCCGACTCTATAAATCATAAATATTCCTGATCAGCATCAGTACAGTCGATTTAACCCTTCCGCTACAAGAAAAAGTTTTCTAATTTTTTCACAATTTTACAAGCGCTTATAATTGCCAAACATTCAATACCTGCACAGAAAGGTTTTTGGAATGGAAATTAATGCATTTTTTGCCCAATAATAATAAATTTAACATAAATTTAACACTCGACCGCAAGAGTATACAAACTTCGGCTTGCTAGATTAAGCTTCCTTTCTTGTTTATGCCATTAAGAATTTCAGAAACTATTCTTGAATTAAAATCTAAACAAAACAATATATTTCCATACAAAATACAATTCAGAGTTGGAGATTATTTATTCTTTAGCCCATATTAATTTTAGTAAAGTTATTATAATTATTACCTTATAGCCTAGCCTTATATTATATTTATTTTTATGTAGAAGTAGAATATTTCAGTTAATATAACGATTATAAAACTCGATGTAAATAAAATTTATAATCGAACCAAAATGTGAACCCTGTTAATTTGTGAACTTTGTGTTTCTCCCAGCTTGTTTTGAGGGAATTCTTTCTAGTGTTTTCTTTGGCTGTTGTAAATATAAATAATGACTACATTTTGTTTATTTAACTTTGTTATTCCTCTTTATTTTCGCAGCTCCTGTAGCTGCTTTATTGCTTTCCACGCGGGTGGCGATGCCAAGACGAGCTGCGATGGGAAAACGTGGACGGAGAGTGAGCTGCCACCAATCCGCTGGCAAATTAGTTTCGGGAGCATCCACTGTGGCCCGCGAACCCTTTCCCCCAAGGCAAACTTGACTATCCTCGCTCTACATATCAGCCAATGATGATTAAGACGCCCACTAACTTGGATTCTGGCGGGGATTCTGGTGGGACCTATTGCCAGGGGGATTTCGTAAAACTTAAGTGATTACTTTTTCTGACCGGAGAGACTAAAAGTTGCGGTCGTAAATTTATTAGGCAAAAAACTTGAGTTTAACTTTGGTTGGACTGCGCAAACGCAAGTTTTGTAATTGTATTCATTCAATGAGGTCCATTCAATGCATTATTCATGGGTTCTTCCTTCAAGAATTCGGAGAATAATATCTGAGGAAGAATGAGTATAGTTTTTTTAACAATTTGAATCTTATTTTGAAAGATTCACACAAATTTAATATTTGTGTTTCTTTATTGCTTAAATGTTATAAATTGCTATTAATTTTACTTAGATATGTATACCGATAGTAAAAAAATGAACTAGAAAATATTGACAGCAACGTTTCGCAATAACGTAAACATTCATATATTAAATTTTACACTATTGAAAAATATAAAACCTGTAGGCTTTATCAATCATAAAAAACATTTAAATCAAATTTCTAAAAGTTTAAGAGAAGTCTTGTAATTAATTAATGTAAACATTAGCTTTGCAGCTAGACCTCTAAAACCAAAAAATAAACTTAATCTTAACTAAATTAGCTTATAAGTTAGTATCAGTTTTAACTAGAAATATCTAAGCAAGGCACTTTGATTTCCATAACCATGAATATCGTTTAGCTAAACCCTTCCCATCACACCAAATTCCTCCGCCAGCTCAAGTGGGCGTTATTCTGTGCCTCAACCAGAGTGCTAAATAAGCTTCCTGATTTCAGGGACTCAGCTCACACCTTTGCCGACCCGTCAGGCCCCTGGGGGCCGGGCCAAGAACCACACCGATTGGGAATAAAGTTATTGAGCACTTAACGAGTTATAAATGCCCAGATGGGGCCATCATCACTGCATGGCGGCTTGGAGGGAGAACAAAAAGAAAAAGACAACGAAGGAGTTGCAGATGCAGATGGCAGAATTGCATCCATGAGATACCAAGTCGCAATGGATTTATAACCGAGTGCCAACAGCGAACTGAGCTTTAGGTGGCCCCTAGCTGATAATGATAATGTGCTGCTCCTCTCGTCAGCGGTATTGAGCTCTGGCGGTGGGAATGGAGATGGTAACAGGGGGAACTGGGCTGAGGATGCCTTGCCAGGATAAGCTGGCGGTTGTCGGTGGGATCTATGAGCTCAAAGTGTCGCCATTATGATTGGGCCATTGCCAGTGGGAAACGACGACTGCATTTGTAGTCACAACTCGCAAACGCAGCCAGTCCGCTGGACTCCACTTCTCGGCGAGAAACAACTGCAGCAAAAGGCTGCAACAACAGCCACAAAAATAAAAGCGGTAACAACAACAGCTGCACCACGACGATGACTTGAACAGTGGAATTGAATAGGACTTTGAATTGAAGTTGTATTTAAAAATATTCAAAAATAAGGCAAGGAAAACTATTATTTGATTTAAAACAAAAAAATTCTTAGCCAGGAAAACTCTTACTAATTTTTGGGAAGTTTTAAAAAGAACACATTTTCAAACCTTATATAGGGACTCTCACCTATTTAAACTTAAAAAATAATTGTTACAGTATTTAAAAGCCTTTCATTTTTAACTTTTATGTAATAATAATATATATTTATTTTAATATTTTTTTACCTTTATTGTATTTAGTTTTTAACCCTCATTTCACCACTGTGCTGGTGTCGAAGCCTTTTTGGCTGCGAGTCAAGCATTTTGGATGCATAAATCAAACATTTATATGCGGCGCAGCTTCGGCATTGCCTCGCCTTGCCCTTGCCCAAAAGCCCAACCCCACCCAGCTCCACCTCCCTGCCGCACTATTCCCATACCCCTCTCTCCATCCTGGGCAGTCACACATGTGCAGTGCTTGCAGGAGACGGCACTTGAATGTGATTACGCAGCCAGAGATGGTCCAGGGGCTAAGGGATACGGAACGGGGGGCCGAGACTCGAGACTGCCAGACTCGTACTCAGTCTGGCCCCAGTAAGAAGGTCCCCGTACCTTCCGCCAATATCTGAGTCATGGCCCGGGCATCAAAGGCGTCTCCGACTCCGCGGCATGCCGCTGCAAAATGAAGACGATTACGATAACTGTGAGGACACTGGAAGACAAATTTTAAGTGAATCCATAAAACTAAATGCATGTTTTCAAAAATTTTTTAAAAAGTTAAACTATTTTTTTCCTTTTCTATATTCTGCTGTCTATATTAAAGTTATTAGGATGTTATTATAATATTGAAAATATGAATAGGTTTAAGTCAAAACTATATAATAATATTATCTAATATACATATTTGTAATACATTTATTGTATAATATATAATGTATAATTATATAATAAGCTTGTAAGCACCTTTTAAATATAATTTTTTATAGAATAATAATTTGTATGTTTCCTGAAAATTATATATATATATCTAAGAGTCTTTTTAAATTTTGTTTTTGAATCAAGACTACAATGACCATTTTTGGTATTAAAAATATGCCAGAAAGATATTGCATCCTTGAAAAATAAATCTGAAAGTAATTTTTTAAAGTGTAGATCTCTGGAAGACAGAGGGATTGAGCAATGGAAAATGAGTGTGGGGACCTCGACTGCAATGATGGATATTATTCCTAAGGCGAAAAGTCTTTGCCCAGCGGTGCCTTGCGACACCAAAGCGATTTGCGCTTTGATTGATTGCTTCATTGCGTCGCTGCCAGCGCAGGATTTTGGCAAAGGATCTTTTCCCCGCCCATTTATTTTCGCTGACTCTTGATTCGAAGAGGTCAAATCGGATTTCAGAATGATATCTCTATATTCCGATTGAACTTCGGATAGGGGAAGTTACTTTAAATTATATAATAATATAAGTGAAACAATAAATGGAAATAAGTTTCAAATAATAAACATTTTCTACTCACTTGTGTTGACAGTGCATAAATTATATTGTTTTGTTTACTCATAAATTTTATATAAAGTAATATTTGATTAAATAAACCTGCCTTGGCTACTATATCCTTTTCTTTATTTACATTTTTACCGTGTCCTTGGCAGTCCCCCTGATTGCCTTACGCTGAATTAACTCCAAAAGATAAACTCACAACTCCGCCTCACACTCCTTTGACATGTTTAAAAAACAATATTCATAAACAAAACGTTCATTAACTCGGCAATGTTCTCCGGCAAAATATCTGGTAACAAGGATCTAAAATATTGCGGCCATTAGAGTGATGCCGGCCTGCCCTCTTCCTTAAATAGCAAATACTCCAGGACGGCGAAAAAGTTGCAGCGGCATCGAATTTGAAGATGCGACAAATAGCCATGGCTCCGCCCCAGTCTGTTGCGGCTAAATTGAAATCAGGGCAGAACTTATAATTTGGAAGCCATCCAAGAGAGTCGTCTTCCCTCAAAGTAGAAAATAATAGAAGCGTTTTCCCCACCGACTGACTGACAGACTAACTGTCTGTCTTATTGGGTGACCGACAAAAAAAAGAGCCACCAGCAAAATGCGCCAAAATAAGACGGAAAAAAATACATAGTTTTTCTCCATCTTCCCCATCGTTTTCCCCCTTACGTGTACATACTTTTTCTGTTAGTTTTTTGGCTTGGCACAAATTTATTTTTTACTTAAAACTTTCTGTTGTAAGCAATGAAAAATTGCAAAACAAACTTTTTGGCTTTTCAGCAGAACAAATAAAAAACGAATTTTTTTGTTGCGGTCTTTTGTTGAATTTTCTCTTGTGGGAAAAGTATCGAATTGATTTCAATAGAAAGAAGTTTGGAATTTTCAAATGCAAACGGCTAATTTATGCACAAGTTCCGCCTTCTCAGCTTATTTGACTTTGTTGGAGGATTTTTTACTTAATTTATATACTTTCCTTCCTTTTAAGGGTGAGGACATAATAAATTAGAAAGGAAATAGAAGGAAGTAAATAAGAATTGATGATTCATACAACAAGAAATTTAAATATATAATAAAAATAATCAGTAAGTAAAAAACTTTACTTAATGAACAAAATATATCTTACAGAAGCATTTTAAACTTTTTAAATAAAATTCAACCAGTATAACATTTAATCCAGTGTTGTTTTTCCTTTTTTTATTGTCAAAATCCCTTGTATTAAGCCAAACTAAGTATAATTTATATATTGGTTAAAATTTATTGTTTTGAAAATCAAATTATTTGCCAAAAACTTGAGTCAACAACCAAAAACGATGCCACAAAGGGGGTCCAAGGCAAAGACCAGTTTGGCTGCAGGCTGCAAAAAACATGAGACAATATTTTAATAGTTTAAAGCAAAACAATAAATAAACTAAAATCAATTGAGCGGTGGGCTGGGGGTTATATTGCTGACAAAACAAAAGGCAAACAGCCCGAGAGCGCAAATAATACGACATGTAAAACGACGAAAACGAAAACAATAAATGCATGCGAGTGGAGTAGTTGCAATAAAATCGTTTGTTTCCGGCTACTGGAATTTATTCTCGTTCGAACAACAAACACAGAAGACCCGAAACTGCAAATCGGCAAAAGCAAAGTGCAAACATGGCTCTCGTGATACCTGGTGATCGGGGAATTAAGGGGGTATATCAAAGGTATGGAAGGTTTGTCACAAAAGAAAGATTTGAGTATGCTTTTTGAATGTTAAATGAGGTTGCTCATAAGTGAGTAAATCTAAGTAAATTTTTTGCTAAAATGAACAGATGAACAAATGAATAATGGAACAAGTGAACAAGCAAATAAAGAAGCGAATAAATGAACAAGTAAACAAATGAACAAGTGAAAAATTCAAGAAAGAAACAAGTGAACAAGTTGCTTTCTAATACTATTAGTTCATTTGTTAAAAGTCTTCTCAATTGTTTTGTACTCAATGTTAGTGTTTGCTGCATCTTTTTTTTATATATTAAATATAAAAATTGGATTTAGATATAATATTGTATTTTTGCTTATTTATTAATAATCTGTGCTCAGTAGCCTTTTTATGAACTGTGAATAGGGAAAAACTGAGCAAGAAATAGTCAACAAGAGAGTAAAAGAAGCTAGTAGACCTTTCAAAAAGAAAACTAAAAAGTTATATTGGTCTGTGAGGGGAAGGGTTAAGACTTTCCAGCGAATTTAATTATGATAATGCTTACAAATATTATTATGATATGATTATATTGTAAGGAAAATTTTTTAGAAATAAAGACCATATTTTTTCACCTACAATGGCTTTTGAACGGGGTATTTAATGATCTATACACTTCTTCCATCAGCTTTCTTGTTTTAGTTGCCTCTCGGAGCTTGACTATTTGCTAAAGTCATTGCGGTGTTTGCCAGTCGCACCCACTACCCACTCTCCCTAATGCACAAGCCACCCAATTCACCACCCACTAGAAGTCCCCAGAGTCGGGTGCAATATACATACATATAGAATATAGAACTCCAGCACAATGCCAAAGGCGACACGAGCAACAACAACAATTCCAGTAATAATATTCACATTTATGGATTTGTAAGTGGTTCCGCATGACTAACCCAGCATCCAGCATCCCCGACCGATGCTCTCTCCTTCCGGACTGTTAGCATTGTGCAAGGCATTAAGGTTTCAATAAGGTTCACTCTAATTTGAGTCCTCACTTTTCAATTGTTTTATTGCTGCGGCATGTGGGGCAGGAGATTTGGGGGCTTATAAATTCATAAGTCACTCACAGATCAGATTATGATGGGTATTATAGGAGGGCTTTGAAGTGGGAGTATATCTTGGGTAAATAAGTTTAAGAGGAATGGTGCTATTTTTTAATTTGTGTGAATTGTAATACTTATTTATATAAATTAATTAGCAATATGAATCCTTTTAAAAATTTAATATTTTTAATGATTAAAACAAACCTACAACTAAAGATTGCAATAACATTTCCTTCAATTAATAATTTTATAGATATCCCATAGGGAATATAGTAAAATAAAAAAGGATAAATTTGCTTAATGATTATCTTTTGCATACTTTTTAGTAATTTACTTAATTTATTTACATTAAATGTTTTATAAAATTTTTTTAATTTAAGTAAATTGTTCACTGCCTATTCAGTTAATACATTTTAAAGATATGGTGCTCAATAGAGCCATTTACAACTTCCTGTACAACATTGCCAGGGAATAAACAGACTTTGGAAAAATGCTAACCAAAGAATTTATGTGGCGAAATAATTAATTCTGTCAGCAAGAATGCGCTGCAGCAGAAATTGACAGAATGAATGAATAAATAAAGCGACCGGAGTGCACAGGCTTGGAATCGCTTTTCGATTATGTTAATTTCCCACTGCCATTGCCCAAGACGAGGAGCAATATGGGGATGGGATGTCCGTGTGGATTGCGATTCGTATTCGTATTCGTACTCGGATTCGGATTTGGATTGGGAGCGAGTGTGGCACACATGCCGGCAATATGTCCAATGGCGCGTTGGGAATAAATCCAAATCATGCGATCCAATGATCACATTGTGCCGCAACTTGAGTTATGGCGATGGCACAAACAGACACACACTCAAACATTCACAACACTCACACACTCAAATAAATAAACAAACAAACAGGAGCAAATAAACAAACAACTTCGACGCCTGATGATGGCAAATAAATTGCATATGTGAACACGACAAATATTTAACAGAAAAACAAATATTAGGTTCAAGGGGGTTTGCACTTCAGAATAGATTTTAAACTCTTTCAAAATTTTAAATTTCTTGAAAAATGTATAGAAAAGTATCTTTGAAGCTTTCCATAATCTATTTATTTTTCTATCTATATATATCTATCATCTATCCATCTATCTACTCTTTATATCCCCATCTAGCCTTTAGCATTTTCTGCTCTGACCAATCTTGCAGATCCCCCAGCCGCGGGACCCTGTCTCAGTCTGCTTAAATGGATGTCAAGCATTTCGGGCACTGGCATCGAGACAGAAGTTTATAATATTTTCCTTTATTTTCTTTATTTTTTTTCCTGGCTTGCTTATTTCTGTCTCCAATTTGAATTACGTAGTCCACTCGTATGTGCGTCTTGCAATTTTGAATGCTATTTGTTTTATATGCCGCAGATTTTTTTCTTCCAAGTGAAATACGTTTTAATTTATGACTCGGTCCCGGGGCACATTATTCGCATGAAACTCGTGAGTTCTACATGCACTTGGCAGGCATCAGACAGGATATGTAAGGAGAATTCTTGAGCACCAAGGCGGGGTTTTTTTTGTTTTTGGCAAGGGAACAGCTTGACATTTTTTATATTTGGGAAGCAAAGGGTACAAAGGGTATTATTACTTAGGGCATATCGAAAATGTTTGTAACTGCTAAATTATATATATAAGAAGATATTATTTTAAGGACCTTTTTGAAGTATATATTTTTAGCATCACCCTGGGAGTTGATTTAGCCAGATCTCCCTGTAAGGGACAACTTATCTCAGAGACCAAATGAGCTTCAGATACCAAACTTAGTGATAGATTTCTTTGAGATTTAACTAGAAATATACATTAACAGGAAATTCATTTTTCCGCAACATTTGTTTACATAAATTTTTGTAAGTTAAAAATGTATTTTTAAATGGCAACATTTTGCACTCTGCCGAGTTAGATTTGAATCAAAAGATTGAAATCAAAACACATTTAAATAATGTAATTTAATCATGTCCACATATCCTTTAATTTTAGCAGTATTTTATATTGTAAGAAATAATATTATACCAATAGCTTGAAATGGTTTATTCATCGAATCTATTTACCATAGCAAAATTGAATTAAATCATTAAGCCCAAATATTGCCATCCACTTTGCAGGCGCTAATTAATGCTCTTGAGTTAAGGATAGTGTGAGTCATTGACCAATATTGCGCCACTTGAGCCGGGGTGATACCCGGACCGAATCTGAATTGCTTTTCACCATAAATTGCTAACGAAATCGAAAGGAAACCGTGAACATCGTAAACAACATTTGCAGTTTTCCTTTCCCCGATTCTTTTTTTTCCTTTGCTCCCTCCTGCTTTCTCTCCCAGGCAATTTGTAATTTCCCGTATTTCATTCGCATACACTTCATTAACATCGGCTGGGGGAAGAGTTGCCTTCGGTGCGCTTGAATGGAGGCTGGCTGCATCATTAGAGCGGGGCCGGGTCCTTTGGAAATTTACGTCCCTTTTGGCAGAGACCTTCTCTCTAATTCCTTCAAGGAGTCCGCCGCCATGTGTGGGGCAGAAGCGGGGGCTGGAGCTGTGGCTTTCGCTTGGCCCTTTTTTGGCCAGGCTTCCGTTCGCTTCGCTTCGGCCGCATCAGCGACAAGCGACACAAAAAGTCCTTGGCCAATGACAGCGCCAGGAGTCCGCAGAAGGAGCTGGCTCACAGGCTCAGGCTGAGACAGGAAAATGTTTTTTCACGATAAAAATGATGGATGACATCATAAATAACGTTGGAGTGCGCCCAAACAGAGGGTTTCCAGTGGTTGTTTATTTCGATATAAATGAAATTCCTCTTTCATTCTTTTCTCCGCTTATTTTCGGCCAGCGAGAAGGAAAAGAAAACTTTCTGGCCCAAAAATATACCAAAAATATATATATATTCCTCCTCTTCTTGCTTTTTTTTTGTGGCATAGATGGGGGCCCAGCCGATGCAAATGGCAAACTTTCGATACCCTCCCCAGGATGGGAGATCAATGGAAGATGGATATCTTCGGGGGTTGATTGGGGGGTGCGCTGGTGGCTTGTAATCACATTTCACGTTTCCATACTCGGCGGCACTCGTATGCCTCGTCGATGTTCCCGTCATAAATATCGAAAATTATTATTAATGTTCTGCAAAATATATATATGTATAAGTATAATTTTCTTTCCTTGCCGAGAGCTGAAGTCATGAAGTTGTTGTCCTGGGCTCGGCTCCGGGGTCTTTGTAAGTTTTTGGCATAGGACACAATGGGTCGAATTCGGGAAATTTGTAAGAAAACAATTTTATAGAAGGAGAATGAATAAGTTCTTTATTTATTTATTACACAGAAATATTTATAAATTTATTTAAAAAATTTAAAATGCATAATAAGATAAATAAGTGTTGTAAGCTTTTAGTCCTGACTACTTTCCTCTTTATTAACAATTGTCTTGTGCGCCTGCTTGTATATTAAAAAACTATCTACAGTAAATAAATTGAAATTCATATAAGAAATTAAACTTTATTTATTTGTTTTAAATAATCTTAACTAATTTTAATTAATATTAATTAATCTTAACTACTTTTAAAGGCTATCATTGCCATTGTACATCACTTCAGTGAAGGACAAGCTTGAGCTTAGTAGATTGTATGAAAGTGAAAGCCTGCCAAGGCTCTCTCTGTGTGTGTATTGCCTTTGGGTGTGGGTGTGTGGTTGCGCTTTAATGATATCCTTATAGCCTGCTAAATTTATGGCAAAGCCGCATAAATTTAGACGATTTTTTTCACGCTTTCACTACAAGGCACAAACCTTATCGCATTCTTATTTTAATGGATTTTTTATCTGCTGCTGCCTCTTTTGCCGCCTCTGCTGCTGCTGCTGATGATGTTGCCTCAGTTTCCTCTCGAGGACATCAGAGGACTTCGAGGAGGCGGTCCAGAAACATTTTTCATTTGATTTAACTGTAAGTTGATGCAGGCAAATGGGATTTAATAAGCCAACATTTATTTAAGACATTATTGATGGCGGTTTATTTATCAAGCGGGACGAGTGTGTGGAGCCAGGAGCATATCCTAGCCGGTCTAGTGGCTCTATTAATGCCAGCCCGACGCCGCCGCCTTCTTATGCGGCGAAGCTCAAAAGGATTAAGTCAACACTGGCCTAGGGGGTGGAAAGGGACAAAAGGCAGACCGAAAAGATTCACAGCCGTCGCACAATGCGAAAGCTGCCTTCATATGCTTCCCTACCGCGCCCCGCCGCCCACTTACCCGCTCCTAGTAGTAGTCCGGCGATTATTCAAAATGCAAGTCACAAAGTCGAGTGTGTGTGAGTCCCTCTGCAGCAGTGTGAGTGTACGAAAATCCCTGCAGCCATGTTGGCGTCAAAATTGTTAACACTGCAAGGAATTAAATGAATTTATGTTTTAATAAAAATATTCTTGCCTGAATAGGCGAACGATTTAGGCAATCCGTATTCAACTTTTCCAAGTTCATAAGTTATTAAATAAAAATTAAATTAGCATAGCAAAAAATATTTAGGATGAGTGTTTAATCACGTATATAAAATCAAGTCAACTAGACTTCGCATTAGCTTAAATCACGAACCGTAATCAGTCTAAGCTATATTATTAAAAAATCAATTGGTAATGATTAAAATCCTTCACATCAAAAATACATGTTAAATGTATATATTTCTACAAGTTCACTTTAATTTCTCCCAGTGCAGCTTCGCTTTGGGTGTCATGCCTTTGGCTTTAGATTTCGGTGGCGCGCGAACTGTAGGTCCTTCAGCCCCTTGGTTTCCCTTCTCCGGCCATTTACGCCGCTGTTGCCCGCTGGCTGCAATTGCCGCATGTAAATTCTTAAAGTAGTACTTAGCGCTATTATTTATTATATTCCAACACTTTCAACACCTCTCAACAAGTAAGCGACGGGAGTTGGGGCACTGGGAGCTGTGAGCTGTGAGCTCTCTGTTCGGGAGTTGGTTTTAGCTGCGATGCTGCCTGCACTCGGCCCATTGTTGCATTCTGCTGTTGCTGCTGTAGTTGCAATGTTGCTGCTGCTGCTGTTGCTGCTCTCCTCGATGTTGTTGTGTAGAAATGAAATTTATGAATATTGCATGGTAATAAAGCGAAGGATTCCATTACGACCGACTCATGAGATCCCCCTACACCCAAGTGCACACAGGAGCGTGTGTGAATTGTTTGTGCTCTCGAGTCCATTAAAGACTCTAGAGTGGCTGGTGTTTCTTTGGCTAAAGAATAGTTTAACTTTGTGAGGGAAATTTAAAAATAAAGGTATTAATATAGCAGTGAATAGCCTAGATTGTGGCTAAATAAAATAGTGAATAAAATATTTATTTTAAAATTTAATAAGTCACAGTTTTATTTGTATATAAAGGAAACAAACTATTACAATTACCAATATTAATACCCTTGCCAACTATATAACTAATATATATTTAATATAAAATTTTGAATTTAAACAAAATCATATTGTCATTTTATTGCCGTCATCTTTTCGTAATTAAATTTAAGTCCGAATCAATTTCAGTTTATATTTCAACAAAGAAAGCCTCAAACCGAACGTCCGTGTCCTGTGGACTCTCTCAGCCGAATTGTTATAATTCCGAAAATTAAAACAATACGCCACATAAATGCTCACGGAGGCGAACTTCCCAGCTGCGCTGCCATTGTCCTGCATCCTGCGGTGGCCCATCCTCAACCCTCGAGCCTCGAGGCCGACCTCAGCCATTTCGGGCGTCTATTCAAATGTAAATTTTTCATGAGCAATGAAATGCGTTCAAATTTCAGTTGGCTCTGTTTCGGGAGGCGTTTGCACAAAACGAATTGCCTGCCATATCCTTCCACGTATTAATTTTTTAACCGCATCACAGCGAACACAAAAAAAAAAAAAAACAAATGAAAAAAGGAATAAGTGAACACAAAATCTGAGGCAATCATAAAGTCAAGGCTGAGGCAGGATGGCTTTGGGATGAGCCCGATGGCGAGGACAAACAATTGGCGGCCTGTTGCCAGAGAAATGTCGAGCCAGAGAGTCGTTTGTAATTGTCGACGCGGCCATCAACGCGCCTGAATCGCTTTTAATAATTATTAAAATTATTCTTGTTGAAATGATTATGGCGCTTGTAAGTGGCAGCCACACCCCCGGTGCTGCCACTCCCCGCCTCGAACGAATTATGCGCGACATAAATCTTATTTTTTGGGGTTTTCACAGTCGATGCGCCGCCTCTGATGTGGTTGTTTCCCGATCTAGGCCCTGGAATGTGCCATGTCCTGAAAATAGATACATATCCAATGGCTTCAGTTAGGCATTTACTCTATTTTTGGATAAGTTAGATTTGATTTCGTGATATGTAGGCGACATTCTGTGAATTATTGCCTGGAAAGTGTGCCTGAAAGAGTTGTGGAGTTGTGTCAGGGGTTAATTGGTTCAATTGAATGATGGGCTTTTAGTAGATAAAAGGAAGAGGAAACGATTTTTAGGTTTTAAAGTAACTTAGATACTTTAAACCTCTAAAAACCACAGCGGTTAGATCCCCAAAAACCAAATCAAATGGCCAACACGCATTTTGCCAATGTCCCGCTTTCGTGTCACGTTCCATGGCAGCAGCAGTTGGCAGGAGCGGGAGTAGGTGGCAGGATCTGCGGCAGTGACTGTCACACACACATCGTGGCACAGCTTGCGGCTGGCGCGTGTTCTGCTGCAACTAAGCCCCCGATTTCCCCATTTCCCAGTCCCCAATGATGCCATACCCCCCACTAATGGCCCTCGCGTATCGGAAAACTTGCATTCAAGCGTTTTGTCTTCCAAATTAATTTGGTGTGCTGCAGTTCGGAGCAGTCCTTTTGTTGGTCTCCCGGTTTGTCCTGGCACAGGACATGATTATGTTGAACATTTCGGCGAACATTTCTAAGCCGGTCCTGTTGCCAGTCGAATGTGTTGTTGTCCACAGGAAAATAAGGGTTATTGAGTATTTCTTTTATTTTTTAATTTTTTTTATAGGAAAAGAAGACTAGCTTCGCCTACATACTTTTATTTTATAATCTCCTTTAATAGGGTTTAAAAAATGATATATGATATGATATGAGATTGCTTGGTTGTTAAAGTGTGAAATATCATTATAAAAACATTTAAACAATTATTTTAAACATCAATTGAAAACTTAAACACAAATGTTTGTGATTATGATTATTTTATTTTTCTAACTTTGATTTTTGAAGCTTTCTAAAAGTTGGTTTTTCCGTGTATCAACTGCACTGCTGCTTCGTTTCAATTAAAAGTGGGGAAAACTGCGCGAATTCCAGAGAAACGGCGAATGGAAAATCGTAGAATGGATGTTCGCCATCGCCGCTAGCTGCACTTAATGCATAAATTCTCTGCTGGACATTTTCCTGGCCATGATAAATTTTGATTATTTTGCATCGACGGCGGATTCTGGTTGATGTTGTTGAAGTAATTGATGTCGCTGTTGTTGATGATGTAGTTGTTGTAATGGGTGTAGTTGTTTTCGATGACACTTCTGTTGTTGATGTTGGTTGGTGTAAATGCTTGATGTTATGGGCCATGATTATACGTCGATGGTTTTTAGAGATTACTTGGATTAAGTGGATGTTTATGGTGTAATGAAATTTTGGACAATCAATATTTTTTGATGTGAAAAAACAGCAGACAATAAGTGAAAATATATTATATATTTAGTAATTTATTATTTCTTTACGAAACCTTCAATAAATCCCTGTTTCTCTTGAACAACAATAAATAAAAGGAAAGAATCTCAAACCAAACCACTCGCTTGCCAGACTCTGGCCATTTCGCAGCTGCTTCTGTCAAAATAAAAGCCAAATGCTGTCCGTTTTAAATTGTTTAAACATTACGATGCATTTGGGAATAGCCAATGCAAGAAAGAAAAAAAAAACTTTTCCATTTCGAAAGCCAAAATAGAAAAGGAAAGCGGGGAAAAAGGCGCCGTAAGAAGGAGAGTGAAGATGCCAGGCGAACGACGGACGGCGAAAGGCAAAAACGGGGCAAACATCCAATTATTTTTCGATTAGTTTCGCTATCATTCCTCGACAACAACAATAACAGCGGGATATATGTATGTATCTGAAACTGAAAACGAACCCAAGCACAAACACACATACGAATATATACTCGAAAGGCGTTGGGAAAATCCACCCCCACAGAAGCCAGGGATTGAGGGGATGCGAGGCACATTTGGTGGAACGGCTGGCAAAGCCGAATATAAATAAATAAAACATACAAAATGGAAATAAATCTAACTGAAAAGCCATAAAGCATTTTCAGCATTCGCAATTTAATATGTTCGAGGGTATTTTTCTCGCACGTAGCGAAGATGAACACCACCGCCCACCCGAAGGCCACCCAAAAACACCCAACCGCCCAGCCACCACCGAAATAAAGGCACCATCACCACCACCACCACCAGATCCAGATGCAAGATGGTGCCGTGCCTGAAGGAACAACAGACAGAAGGAAGGACATTTGGACAAAGGGAAGGACAGAACAGAGCGGAGCAGAGCAGAACAGAGCGAAGCGGAGAAGTACGAAAGAAAAGGAAAATATATGCCGATGGGGGGATGGGGTTTTTCGGGGGAGCTGAAGTCCCGGCTAAGTGTGATATATTTCCCAAGATTATATAAAATGTTTTATTTGTTCTTGTTGCTACTGTTCCTTCCCCTCATTCTTGTTTTTGCCTCTCCCATTTTTCTTCTCTTTTCCCATTTTTTTCTTCTTGTTTTTCATCTTCGGCAAGCAAATTGCGTGAGCCCTGAAAAGTGCGAAAAAAAAGGATATTAGGTGTATATGGCAAGCACCCTGGCAATCTAATACCATACCATTCCCATTCCAAAGTCCTCGTCCTCCGGCTTTGTCCTGGAACGAGCGAATGAATTATTTGTTGGCCTCATTCAAATTCAGTCAAGGATCCTTTTGGTTTTTGCAAATTGCAAGAAACTCACAACTTTTTGGCAATTGGTGAGGTGTTAAGGAAGCTTTTCACTAATCAGGAATTGTGAGGAACATCAAGTTTGTACTTAAATTTAAACTTCTAAGTTACTAGGCGTTAGAACAGCACTAAAAATGTGTCAAATATTAGTTTACAGTATTTTACAGTATTTACAGTATTTGTCGGTACCTCAAAAAATGTATTCCAAACTTAAAGACGCCTTTTTTTTATTTAAAATTTTTTTTTTTTAATTTATTGAAAACATCTATTAAATAATAATAAACTTATTCTAAACCCGTTTTAAATGAGAATTAATTACTAATATAATTGATTTCTTTAGCTTTTTGAGATCTTAATATTTCTTTCTAATATATTTTCTAAGTTTAATATATTTATTTTATATCAATTTAATATTTAAGAATTATATTTCAAATGTAAATAGATATAAACAAAATATATATCAATTTAAAATAGGGAATATATAGCAATCTCCTCCCGCCACATAAAGAACCATCTGTCCTTGGAGGTCAGTCTGGTTCGGCCTTAGGCCTCTTTCCACTCCTCTCACCAAGGACCAAGATAAATCGCAACTTGAGGCACCAGATGTGTCCAAGTGGAATTTTTAAGTGGCCAAGACTCATCAAGCGCCCATCCAGTCGCAACTCCCCCACGATTTTCCCAAGAAAATTAGTGGGCTTCTTTAATGTTACCGTTTTCACTTTGACGCCGCCATGGATACGGGATTCATGGCTGGTGATGATGCTGCCAATGCCGGAAAATAACAACCATTTTTCCTACTTTATGCCAACTTAAGTGGGTGACAGCTGAGCGGGTGAAATGGGGTTTTCGGGATGGGGTTGCTTGGTTGCTCCGCTGCCTGGTTGGTCGAGGGTCTGAAGATGAATGTGCCGCAGCTCTATAAATATGTATGGGATGCTATATATTAAAACCGACGACTCGACTCAGTCTCCATCTCCGACATCTCGACTCGCACAGAGCAAAAACTAATTTCGAAAAATGCCAAAAGAAAACGCAGCAAAATGAAAATAAAAGAAAAACAGCAGCACCACCAGAGGAGAGTTTTGCGGGGGGTTGAGAGAAAAAAGGAAGGAAAAAGGACATTTGTGCTGCCTCTGCGACTTTCCCGGCTGAGAGGGGTTGGTAGCTGGAGGGGTGCTGCCAAAAGGGGAGCGGAGTTTGCCAAGGAAGGAATGTGGTGGAGCTACCAGGCACCGAGGCACAGACTGACAGCCCAGCTCCCGGCTCCGTGTCCGTGTCCGTGTCCGGATCCGTGTCCGGGTCGCAAGCTGCTGCTGCTCCTGCTTCTGTATTTGCCACTGCTGCTGCTCTTGCCTTCGTTCTAGTCTTCTCTTTAGGGGTACACTTAACAAATAAAGATTTTTAGGCAAATTAAAATGTATGTTAATTAAGATTAAGTTATTTCTTATTAGTAAATACTTTAATATCCTTACAAGTAACTAGAAAGGGAGAGGCGGACCTCGTTAGTTATTTAGAAATTATTTAAAACAAAATTTTAAATATTTAAAAAATTGCAAGAAAATCGTACATTAATTAAAATTCTCTCAGTGTACTTCCGCAACCCCCACCTTCCCCTGTCGCTGTGGGTACACGAGGGTAATATAACACAACAAAATGCAATAAAGCATTCTGTGGCAACTTGAAGATGCGAGCAGCAGATGCTGATTAAAGGTGTGCGGTTCGGCAAAGGGGGAGGACAGGCGTCTGGGTGGGTGGTTTATGGTGGTGCTGTGGGTGTGGGAATGTTTGGGGGGTGTTGGGTTTCCTTGGTCCAAACACACACACACACACAAAGAAGTAGAGAAAACTCATTTGCCGCTTCAACTTGAGTTGTGTGCGCGGGGAAAAAGAGAGATGAAAGGACCCAGAGTGGGCTGGGGCCCTCTTCCTGCTCCTCCCCTGGGGGGAGGGGCGGTGCTTGGAGGCGGGTTTTTGCTCATTTAAATTGCGTGTGCATTTGCCGGGCACTTCACACTTGAATACGAAAGCAGATAAAGTAATGCCGGAGCAACGAATGGAAGTAATTGGGTGCTGCCCATAATGAATGTACTTAGAGGCAACTCAAACTCTTCTCCCCTGTCCTCCAGGTCCCACTCAATCCGTTTCCAGACTATTGCATAATTGGCTGCAAACCAAGAGGGGGTTGGGGGAAGCGGGTAGTTCATTACGGAACATACGGTTAATGGATATTGTCGCACCATGAAAGAAAACGATGAAAGGAGTGATGGCAAACGAAGCAATTATAATTGAGTAAGTTTAAGAATTAGATCAACCGGTTGGAACTTTATTTTAAGATTTAAATAATAATAAATAAATGGGAAATAGTATTTATATAATTTCATTTCATTTAATTTAATGCAGCTTAGGAACAGGTAGGAGGTGTTCCCAATAGAAAGGCAGAAGGGAAACCCGACAAACAATGACACTTTGCTTCCACACAATTCCACAGAAAGTCTTTATTGTTATTTTTCATTTTACTGTAATTCCTTCAAAATTGCTTTTAAAAACGTTTAGAATATTGGAAAAATGATCACAAAGCATTTGTTTTTTATACCAGATTATTCTTTCTTATTATCAATGCGTAATAAATACATCTTCCTTCTGGATTACTCAATCAACAACAATGCCTGATATCGCAATGCCGGGTTGTTCCTGCGACTGCATTTCAGAGGAACTAATTTGTATGTGGGACCTGGCCTTCCATTGGAGGTGCAATAAAAAGAATCAAATTCGTGTTTCTGCCGCCGACTGCCGTATTAATACAGGCTACGGTGGCTACAGCGAAAGCGATGCAGATCGTGATCCGAATGGCCAATTGCCTGGGAGATCACACGACAATCGGCGACAAGTGTGCAAATTGTTGCATTTGCATTTGGCCCAAAACAATCGTTATTGTTGCTGTTGTTATTATTGCTATTATGGCTCACTGCAGTTCTTGGCTAATCAAAGTGTTGTCCCCGACCCCCAGCACCCCATATACGGGGGCCTACGTCTCCTCCAGTTAATGACAGTTTCGACAGTTTCGGTTTTGATTGCACGGAGCGGATGGTTAGACGGATAGGCGGAGCTGCTGCTGGAGGGGGAGAACTGCCCAGGGGGTGGTGACCAGGACGGCATCGTAATGTGGTCGTTGACACTAATTATAACTGGAATTGGTCGAGCCTGAGCCAAATGGCTTGGTTTTGCCATATGGCAGTGATGGGGGGTCCAAAGGGGGCTTAAAGTATTTTAGTATTATGACGATTTCGATAAGTTTTATCTATCAAGAAATATATATCCTTTTTGAACTATAATTTTAAAAGTCTTCTTGAAATTTCATAACTATTATGTTGGTTAGGAACTCAAAAATGTGTCTAAAATTAAAAATACCTTAAAAGATCTTAAACATTTGTGCATACTTATAGAATATATTTCAGTGTTTTGAAACCTATTATTATTTCTGTAGTATATGTTCAATTTTTTATTTAGGTATCTCAGGAACCTCTGGAGATTTCTGGAGCCCCCTACATAATATATTTTTCTTGTCGTTTAAATCAGGAAACCTAACATATGAACTCTAAGGGAAACCCCATTACCAACGCCCATGCCTGCATTCGGTTGCCAGCATTTCCACCTGCAACTCGGTCAGTTTTTCATTATTTTCATGCTGCATTTAGCTCACGTTTTAATTAAGTCGTTGTCGTTTTCGTCGCCGGAGTCACCATCGACGACGCCGGGTTCCGTTTTAACTGCGGCGGAGACGCAACCCGACACAGAAACTGCAACTGCAACGCAACTGCCAGTGCAACACAAGTGCAGCAGAGGCAAAGGCAGAAGGCAGCAACAGAAGCTAAAAGTCATTGCTGTGCTCGGCACTTGCATGTAAATCTGCTCATCATCGTTGATGGGATATTACTCCCGAGCCACCCAACAGAAATCCACTCATCCTGCCCGCCTCCCCGTGGAACACCCCAGGCCATACCATCGTCCAACCAAATGAATGCGATTTGCAGTCGGGACATCTCCGAGCTGCAGTCTTTGTTGGCTTTTTATGGATTTTCAGTGGAAACATTGCCTGTTTGGTGTTTGGTCAGTGTTAACACGTTTTGGTTTTGGTTTTGGTTTTCGTTTGGCTTGCTTTTGCCGCTGCCAAATTGCACAAATGCCTTGGAATTTTTATCGTCCCTCTAGCCTTTTTGCGCACTGGGGAAAATGTAGTCGAAACCAGTCTACAGTCTAGAGTCTAGACCTACCGCACACACAAGATCTTTGGTGAGCTTTGATCTTCTAGCTGACTTATAATTTATAAATAAAGATATCATCAGGCAGGCGGAGAGACGTTCCGCGTTCGCCGTCCAATTACTTTGGGACGTGGCCCGTGTGTCTCTCACTTCAAATGCTCATTTCGGGAATTATATTTTGAAATTATTTCTGTACCTGGCACGTTCTGGCCATCCACAATGCGCATTTGAATATGATATAACCCTTTTGGAGTATACCTAAGATAGAGTTAATATTCCAATAAAAGATGTCGTAGGTCATTAAGTATTTCATTTGAATTTTCAATGCATTTTCCATATAGGAGAAAATAATTACTAAAGAATGTTTGAGGTATCGTAAAAAATATTACAATTAGTTTCTAATAAAACATTTATTTATTAAAAGATCTGTTCAAAATATTGGTTAAATTTAACAAAAAGATGTATAAATAAATAGATAGATAAATAAATAAATTTAACTCTTTATTGTTTCAGAAGAGTCTTATAAAAATTATTAGAACATAGGTTTCTTTACTACAGCGAAGAGTTACTAACCTCGCTTTGGAATCAATAAAGCTTATTTTTGTAACTGCAACAGAGTTTCCTAGCCATTTGCAAAATGCATTTGAATTGCCCAAATTTGTAGAATACAAAACGTTCTTTGCCTTTCTGCTAATTGAGGAAACCAAAAGCGGAATACTTCAACCCGGCAATCGTGGATTGGTCAAGGGGAGACTCGAATCGCTGTGAGGACAATACGGGGGGTAAAATCAAAGTGGCAATCAGCTTCAACTACAGATTGACATCTGGCCGATTTGCATCTAGGAAAATAGATACGAAAACAGATAGGAAACGAGGCAGGGAAAAATCCACTTGGAGAACGATTCCCGGTTGGCTCTTCAGCTGAACGCCATAAGCGATTAGGTTTTGTTGATCCCCTGGGAGGACGGGACAAACTTTTCCGTAGCTCTATATCTCGGCCACTTCAGTTCGAGGGTGTTTTCGTACATTTTCGAAATTGAGTGAAACCGATTTCCCCCGGGGAAAAGCACACACTCCCCCCCGCCTGCCCCCTACCGTGTTTGTTTTGGCTTATCTTACCTCAAAACTCATCGAGTCGGGAGTCGGAATCGAAATCAGGCAAGCGAAAACCAAAACCGCACCAGAAACGGTGCTGAATCCGGAGGAGGAACCACCCGCAATCGCTGAAACGGAGAAAATGCGGTTTCGGTTACGGTTTTTCTCTGTTCCATACACCGCCCCACTGCAGCCCCCCAAAAAATCCACAGAAAACTTGTTTTCCTCCGTTGCCTGTTTTGGTTTTCTTGTTTTTGTTTTGTTTTCTGTGTGTTGTTTTTTCTCTCTTATGGAAATGAAAAGAAAACTTTTCGTAGGCATTTCGTTGATTTGAGTTTTGTGTGGGGCTGAGAAGGATACAAGTTCCGGTTCCTGCCCAAGCTGTTTTGCCTCCTAAGCTTGTTGTTGTTTATTTTATCATTATCATTGGCAATTTCTTTTAAGTGGTGCCAATCTTTTTTCACTTGTCCTGCCCCCCAGTTCGTAGGGGATTACTCAAGGCTTTCTTTCCTTCCATCCGTATACAAATATATATATGTGTGTGACTCTGTGTGTGCGCAAATTTATTGTAGTCATTTTATTCAATCGACAAATCGGAAATGAATTTGAATTCATTATAGTCGCCGGATACTGGGGGGAAGAGATTGGACATTCAGTGCTCTTGAAGTCCAAGGCTTTAAATGACTTCCTTACTTTCTACAGACAATGGGAGACCAAGGATACTGGAAAGAAAGGATATCCTTATTTCATTAGTTAGCGTTAAAGGGGTAAGGGGTTGTGTAACTTTACTTACATTCTTTTTTCATTTCTTTGATATTAGAGATGTATAATTAATTAATTATTGAATTAATGATCTTTAGATTGACACTAACCGTTTTTATAAATAGATTAAATATATTTTTAAATAAACTTTTCAAATAGTTATCTCAACCTTCGACTAATAAATTCTTATGAATTTATGTATCACTTCCCAGATATTATACCACCATTTGGTGGCACTAAGAAAAGCTCTAAAATAATTTAAATTCTTTTTTAATGTACTTCAACCAATTATATTAACTTTTATGCAGATTTCTGGCAATTCGCCGTTTTTATGCGCCTATCCAAGGTCTAGGACTTGTTGTCTCTTGGCCCAAAAGTGCTCGGAGGCACATTCAGGGCCACGGAATGGAATGGGCGCATTGACCTCATAAATTACCCACACACTCCCGCAGATATATAGGGCCATTGCAGTTTGGTTAAGTTGCAATGGCCATTTCGAAAGTGGTGGTGTTGGTGGTGGTGGCATTTCCCAGACACTTGCACTTTCTCCCGCCTTAATGGACAATTAACCTTGATTCCGGGCGACGGCGGCTCTCCGTTCCATTCCGTTCCGTTCGGCTGCCGTTCAGTTCGCCGTGACCTTGCACCCCTAAGTTCGGGGCCAAAACAACCGGCCAAGGACACAGCAATTGCCACAATTATTGCATTTTATTGGTGCCAAACTGCAGCGCTGCTCCTTATGCATTATTGCGTACACACACGTCGCGTCGCCGGGTTAATTAGCCCGTCCCTGACTTTTCCGCCACCTGATGATTTCTGGTCTCTCCCTCATTGTTTCCTAGATCATCCATTGTTTCAGGTGCGTGTGGCCTTAGTGGATCGCCCACTTTCGCTTTTCAGGGTCAAGGTTTTGAACAGGGTTCGGAAACAATGGGGAATACAGATCAAAACATAAAATAAATAGATTGAAAGTTCGGGGCAAAACAATAGCTAAATAATTTATAGTTAAAGGTTAGAGTATTTCTTGACAATAGTTATATAAATACAATAGAAACATACGATTTCTTGATCCAGCCTTTTGATTTATATAATCTACAAAGAGACATATTTTCTTGTGCTGATTTCGATCATTAGTTTCAAGTCTTTTTATGATATATTATTCACAATTATTAATATAAAAATTCTTTACCTTTAGTAAATACCTTTATAGATTATTTAAAAAACAGTGATGTTAATAAACACACATATTATTTTTGATTTTATTTATTATTATAAAAAACACAACACAAAAGAGTATACTAAGAGGCGCAAGGCAGTAGACTTATGTAATCCTCCCCCTCAAACATTCCCTAGTCCCGAATTAATTTTAATCCAACCCCTCCCCCGCTTCTAATTGGACAATTTACCGTTAATGGTTCTACGAAGAATGAGCAGAAGATTGAGTGCCCAGGCAGAATGAGGACTTATCACAATGCCGTTGATAAATGGATCGCCATAATGAAAAGTGTAATGATGGACATTTATCAAAAATCGTTTGTTCTCCGCAAGATGTTCGCATATGTTCAAGTATCCCGTACCTCGTATCTTTGTATCTTAGCATCGCTGTATCTTTGTATCTGCAGCGGCACAATAAAAGTGAGTTTGTATGTATATGCGGTGTGTGCAAGTATTTGATAATTTTGTGCTGTATCTTGGCCAGCGACATGAATCTCTTTCAAAAGCCACAAAAAACGAGCAAAACCCAGCAAAAAAAAAAATAAAAAGAGAAGTCAAGCCAAGTCTTTGGGGGGGATACTGGGGGATCATCTTCCAGTTGGCCATAAATCTCCCGGTATATTGGACTTTTAGGCGATATCAATGAAATTGTATCTCTTTATCCGCATTATAATAATATACGGATACGAGAGCTTGGTGCCCGTTTATTTTATTTTTTACTTCTCCCACCTTGCTTCCCGTTCTATTCCTCTCTGGCAGATACTTCACGACATTATGAGATATTATTTATATTTTGCGGGCAGCCTTAGCCTCTCTTTCCAGTGCTAAATTCCAACTTATGTATATTTCATTAGGGCCGGGAAAATTTTCAGTTCGGTTTCAGCTGCTTTCGGACAAAAGAATTTCACGTGCGGGTGGTGCAAGATAGATTGTCTTGACTTTCAAATTTATGTGCGAAATATCTTTGATACCAGTCGGCGTTTCGAGGGGACTCCCGAGTCCTTCTTGTCGCATCTTCCACGGCCAGATCCTTGGACTGAAAAATCCATTAGGTTGTTCTTGGCCCCGCCCACTCTGACCCACTCGCCCACTCATTGTCAGTGGCTTTGGCTTTGCCTGCAGAGAACAGCGAAAACAGCAACAACAATTGACGACACCCAGAATCACAAATCATATAGATAAGAGCACACAAAGGAATTTATTTCTATTTTAGCATTTTTTCAGGCTCTTATTTTGCTTAGAATTCTTTTTTTCTTCGTTTTTAATACCCTTCCTAGCGAGTTTTTGAGTTTAATAATAGGAGAATAAAATAATAACAAGATTAAAACATAATAAAACAACTTGGAGGGAATATTTAAATAATATTGGTAAAAATAACTAACTAACTTTAACTTAAGTATTTAAGTATCCTATCTTAAATCTGTAATAATTCTTTTACATATTTTTCCCATAACTAAAACATAAAAATAACTTTAAACATGTAATAAAAAAGTAGTCATTATTTATACAACATGAATAAAAATAGATTGTTAAACATTATTATTATTAGAAAGTATACTTTGTATCTTAAATCTGTAAGCAACCAAATTCTTTTAATATTTTTCCCATCATAGTTTTATGTATATTTATTATTATTAATAATTATAATTATCAAAATATTATACTTCTTTAATTTCAACATCTGAAGCTTTTATTATCCATTTAACATTTTTAAATATTATTATTAATGCTTAAAAGAGTATTGAGTATTCGTCCTATTATTATTGAATCCATTGTTCTTCCCCTTGTTGTTGTTGATGTTGTTGCTACTGTCGTGTCCTCCTCCATCGATATTTTCGGCTATTTTCACCCCAAAGTTATTGCGTTTTAGATTCTTATTTTCCTCAGCTACTTCTTGGGCCTCTGCTATTTGTGACGCTCTCTTTCAGCTTCTGGAATCGCCTTGGGCTTGCCAGCCACGCCTGCCAGAAAACCTCAGAAAGGGCGGGGTCGAGCTAGGGGGGAGGTAGCGGGAGCCCTTTGGGGGGTGGGCGTCACTTGGGGGTTAGGCAGATGGAGACGCACGCACCGGAAGCGCCGATAGCGCCATGTGTCGAGTGCGTGCGTGCGAGGCACCAGAAAGAAAAAAAAAACAGCAACAAAATAAAACCAGAGGTGGGAGAATGTGTGGGTGTACAGACAAAAAAATTATGTGTGAAGATATACAATTGAATCTTTTTCTAAATTGTAATTAAAAAGAAATACATACTTAAAGGGTTAAAGATTTACTCCGTAAATTTTATGAATTTTTTATTAATTTTGGTATTTTATAATATTTATAATATGCCTCTTTTCATTAATTAATGATTATATGTTTTACACACATTAAAATCTTCAAAATTTTAACGTAATTCCATAAAAATCGGTGTCCAAATTATTTTTCAATCATTTTGGAAATTAATAAAGATATACTTAATATGTAAAATAATTATTTTATTAAATCTTGTATAAAAGATATCTGATAATTCAATTTTAGCACTATAGAATGAATTAATATTCATTTAATTCTTATCATTGATATTTGAATAGAAATCAAGCTACTTTCTCAGTGTGTTGTTGTATGCGTGCGTGTTGGTGGCGCCGCTGGGTGTTGCCACATCGTATTTCACCACCCCCAAAACACAGCCAAGGGCACCTCCTACCCTCCAGCCCCCTTTGCCTCCCTTTCCGCACCCAACTTGTAGGCGTTCCGCCTTCTTTCATTTTAATGGCGCACACGCATTTGCTTTCGATCCCATAGATACATAAATATATCTGCATGGCTCCCTCCCTGTGTGGGTGTTAGTGTGTGTGTGCTTTAGCCGTATTTTATATCCCCCTCCCTGTCGCTCCTCTGGGTCTTTAGTATTTTTCATAATCATATCATTAGATGAGCCCGAAATGGGCCTAGTTCCTTGGGTCGGCGGATTTATTTGCTGATAACTAGCTAAATAAATATAAATAGTAAACATTGGCAGAATGGGCTTAAAGCGATAAAATGGCAACTAAATAATTTAATAGGTTGGCTGCAATGATTTGATATTTGCAAAAATATATAACATTTTAATTTAATAAATATGTAATTTGTTATAACACAAACTTATGGTACATAGAAATGGGCTGTTACTTTAAATATATCTAAAGATATTTCCATGATAAGAAACTGATTTTAAGTTTGAAAATTATTTAATTAAATTATTTTCACTTCTACGGTACTAGATCTTGGGTAAAAATTATTAAAAAATACAACAATTTTAATCGTATAAAATATTTAAAGTATTTTCCAGCAGTTTTTCAATGTTAACATACAGCTAAGTAGACATATGTCCTAGAAGGGCAGCACTTAATCAACATATTCCTGGCATGCAAACATTCAAGTGTCAAGGATCTAGTCCTGTCCCCCTTCAATGTCAGCAATTGATGTTAGCATTAGGTTCAGGCCAGAGACAAATTATGATAAACGACCATTAAAATGTTGTCATATGTACACATGTCCCACCTCAGTCGCCTGCCTCCAGATTCACATTGTTTCTGTTGGCTGCTCCGCGACTTCTGTAAACTTCGAAGTAGCCCACTGAGAACGGGCCAGAGCCCGACTTTATTTATTGACTCACCTGATCGACTTGACTGATTATCCGCTTGCATGCCAAGCGACAGAAAATGCCTTCAAAATGGTAATACTTACTAGTAAAACTGCTGTAATAATGCTATGAAAATTGCAGCCAGGAAAACAAGTTTCAAATTATTCGTATTGCGGAATTCAATTCATCAAAGTGATTGTAATTATCACTGGCACTTTATAACGATTTAACCAAGTCACTTTTGTGTTAGACAACCTATTAGGTAGGTATATATTAGCAAAAAAAACGGTTTGCTTTATTGACTGTTTATGCAGATACCCTTAAAATATCATTAATATTTGTAAAGAAATTTGATATTTTAATGGAAAATATCAAAAAAGATTATATATTTATTGCACGTATAGTGCAACGATATAACATATATGATTTAATATATTATTATCGTTGAAAAATATACTTCAAATATATCGATCATTAATACTTAAAGAATGTTAAACAATTTAATTTGCTCCTTTTCTGAATAGATTAGTCAGATATATTAAAAAAAAAATATATATGCACTTATTAAATCTATATCGCAAGATTAATATATTTCTATAACATCAATACATAATTATCTGTCATTACTAACCCTTACTTACTACACCAACAACAAAAAAATAATAAGATGACTTACGGCTTACAACTTGCTTGTTCTGTTTTATTCTGTTAAAAAACTAATTCCATATTTTGACTTCAATTAAAAAAAAAGGTCATAAAATATTGAAACAAAACAAAATAAAAGTAATGTAAAGAAACCATACACTTCAAGACTTTCAGAGCGAAGTAAACTTTAAAGAAACAAAGAAATGGAAGGTGAAGGTTCGCTTTTGGTCTTACTTTGTGCAAGGGACCAGGACTCCGGGGACGAAGGTACGAGTTGGGGAAGTTCCTTTTGGCAGATGGCAAAATCGAAGCGACATGCGAAACAATTCAAAGTTTCACGTCGTAAATTTGGCGGGCAACTTCATCGATCACTTTTAGGGGGACTTCTCCTGCCGTTGTTGTTGCTGGTCTCTTCCCGGCACAGGTTGACTTATTTGCTGGAATTGCTGGAGTGCTGGAGTGCTGGAGGGGAAGAGCCACAAGCCAGGGCACAGGCAACTGGGAAGAAGGAACAGGGACCGGGTTTTTGAAATCTCCCAACCAGCTGAACGGCACGCGCGCTGTCTCCTCTGCCAGTTGTTGCTGCTCTGAATATACCAGGTAATCATTGAGTTGGATGGGTATATCAGAAAATATGAAAGAAATATAGAGTTTATGTGAAGAAAAATTACTTAAAAAATAATTATAAGAAATAGTTAATTAGGTAGCTATTTCCATGACACTCTACAATGTTTTATAATTAATAGTTACCTCATTCTTTACATTGATTTTGTCTCTATCGTTGTTTTAAATGATAATTTTATTTATATAATTATTTAAAATGTTATATTAATTCTCATTACATGGTATTTTTAAGTCCACAAGTCTCCTTCTTGTTTTCTTAGTTGTTGCTGCAGTTTGCCGAAGCGGAAACGCTGGCTTTTGGAGCGAATTGTTTGTGGCGGTGGCGGCGGCATGTGAAAATATTTTCCAAGGTGAACGCCACACACAGACACCGGGGACACCGGGACAGCACAAAAAGGATCCGAAGGCAAGGGCCGGGCACTCGATTCCAGCTGAGGCTGGGCCTGAGCCTGATCCTGGCCCGAATTGAATGATTTAGAGTCGCACAGTTGTCAAAGAGCAGCGATGCGTACGGACAACATCCATGGGACCTTTACTTTCCGGCGGAGGTTTTTACGGCGAAAAGTGGGGGCTGTTACACGTCCCAATTGGAATAGCTTGGTGCCGAGCGGGGGTTTGTGGGGTTGGGGGTTTGGGAGTGGGCGCCAAGTGTGCTTTTAAAACCGATTCATCCGTTTTCTTGATATTTATTGCCGTCACATAATTGAGTGTAAAATTGTTTTGGGAGTCGGCACAAATTTAAAATATCAAAGGTACACACATACATTTGTAGGTATATCCCGAATATCAGGTATATATACTTAGTATGAGTTCAATATGTTTAATTTCCTTAGGTTTTCATTTAAGGAAAGCGGAAAAATCTTCTAGGAAATTCAAGTATCACTTACCATATTTATTATGGTGAAATTGAAAAAAATAACAATTTACCCTTTTATAAAAGAAAAATATGTAAAAGCTTAATATGTTTTATTAATTGTCATAAAGGTTTTATTTTTTTTTAATCATTATTATATATTATCATTAATATTGTTAAAATTTTTTAACCTTGGTCTCTTATCCTTCAAAAGGTTATAGATTACATTTATCAAAGAGATATTTCCGAATCCATAACCATTCATATAATCTTCGTATAAATGCATAACAATTCTTAAGTATTCTTTTATAATTCCCAAAACAATCCCTATTTAGTTTAGAGCCCTTTTAAATAAATTCATAACTCAAGATGTGTTATTTCATTTAATATTGTGTGTTAGCAAAAAGCAAGAGTTTTTAGTTTTAAAATGAGGTAATAATAAATTAAATAATAAATATATTAATGTATCCTTCAATAATAAGAACATCTGGAATGTAATTAAATGTTTTTATTTCATTAATTTTTTTTCTGGAAGTGTAAAAATATTCCTCCGGAAATCAAATTCATTTGAAAATATTTTTTTAGGTAGATAAAGTTTTGGTAGATTGAAAAGTTGCTTAAAATAATTAATAATAAGTACGTATAAAAATTAAAAAAAAAAAAATTATTAAAAAATAAGAATAAAAAAAATTTTAAAAAAAATTTCGAATACTAACAGAAAGATTTCAAATATAATATCAAGGGTATTTTGCAAACGTATTTTTGCCGCTGGCAAAAGTGCTTTTCCAATTGGAGAACACTCGTTGAGTTCTCAACGCGGTCTCTTCGTCGCTAGTGATTTCTCTGCAAGCTTTGCTCTGCTCTGCCGCGGCCAGCCGGTTGCTCTGCTCTGCTTGCCAAAGCTGCTAGCGCTGACTGTGACGCCGGCAGAGCGGCCAGCGTCGACGCCCGACGACTGCGTAAATTTATGTGAGAAAATTGAAAAAAGAGCAGCGCGGCGCACATAAAGCAAAATAATGGCACATTCGTCACACTTAACGCGGCCGCATCTTGCCGTCTCTCTCGCACTTGCCCCCGGCTCTCTCGCTCGCACTCTCGCTCTCTTTGTGCGCCGCCATCCATCTTGCGGGCAGTCCGTGTGAGTGTGTGTGCGGGCTCTCCGACAGCTGAGAATGCTTTATGAGTGTGCGTCTGTGGCGGACTCCTCCCTGTTTACGACGCTGGCAGCGACGCCGACAGAGACAGCGACTGCGTCCCAAAGTCGGCCAAGTTGTGTTGTTGTTTTCCCGGGTGCTACTCAACAACAGCTGTGAGAGAGTGAGAGCGAGCGAGAACGCGAGCGAGAGAACTGATGCTGGGGTGGCTGGCTTGCGTGCGTGTGAGTGATGGCCTGCCCGGGCGTGTGCGTGTGTGAGTGCGTGTGATTTGTTGTTGCCACTCGTAGATATAAACTCGGCCATGATTGTTTTGCCGACGGCAAGTGGAGACTTGGATTCCATATTGCGGCGGCCATCATTTGCTCGATTATCAAAAATCACGAGGCGATAATAAGACATCAAAATTGACAAAATCAGCTGGCAATGTGTTAATCATTCTTCGGGGAAGATAAAACTTTACCATAATAGTTACGGATTGATAGAATTTCGTACAACGGTGTTTTTATTTTTTATTATTTTTTCCAGAACTTATCATATAATATTTTAATTTGACTACTTTTTTAGAGTAGAAAAAGATAAAAAACCATATGATTGGATTTACTACTATTATCACTGACATTTTGTTAAAATACCAAAAATAAATTTTTCTTTTTATGATTTTTAACCAAATTTAATTAAAATATTTATTCTTTATCCGATTTAAAAATGATCCAAAGATATTTAATTTAACGACCTTAGGTCAAAATCATTACGATTAATCATTGATATATTTTCAGTGATGCTTCCCTATTATCGGGTAATTAAACTATACCCAATTTATAAGTTTTATTTAAAATAATTTTCTTACACTTTGAAGAAAATGTCCATTTAATGTAGATTTAAGAGCCTGGAGAAAAATGTATTATTTTCATTTAAATAAAATTGTTAGGGCTAGGAAAAGGAGAAACCCTAATTAAAATATGAGCAGAAGAATGCAAGGAGTAATTTCTTGGATAAGTGTTAAGAACCATATAAAACTATTTGTGTTATTCTTAATTATAACAAAAATGTTTGAAATTGTCAAAACACTAGAAAAAAGAACAACTAAACACCTCTAAATATAATTTCTTAATCGTTAATTTTAAAATAAAAATATAGGTCAAACAAAATAAAAAAAATATCTGTTATTGAATTATGTTTATAAATTTGAATTTCATTTAAAACTGACATAATATAGTGAATCAAAATTAGTAATTTTTTATAGTGGTAGAAAATATAAAAAAGGTTTATTTAAAAGCTTTAATAAAATAAAAAAAAAAGTTTCTTTACTGATCATTAAAGTGCTTCACAAAGATTAAAAATAAATAAATATTTGTAGAACATACCGTAAATAAAAAAATAAAAATTCCAGACAAAATAAGGCTCGTAAACTCCGTGTCCTTCGAGCTCCATAACCAAAGGACTCGAGACAGGACCGCAGGCGAAATGAATGCGGGAATGTGGTAATGCGAAAATGTCAGATATGTGGGAGTGCCAGAATGCGAGCAGCGAGCGCGCGGTCAAGTTCTCTGCAGAGCTTCTAACTCACTCGCTCGCTCAGTCACTCAAATGGCAATGAGAGCAGAACGGTTCTTTTTCGCAAAATACTTTATGGCCGGAGCGCCGGCTCTGCCTCGGCTGCTGTCACAGTCGCAGTCGCTGCCGCTGTGGCTGTCACTGCCTGCGCCGCTGTTCGCGTAGCTGCCGGCGCTGCGGCACATAAATAAAACGCTCTCTCCCGCTCACGAGTTTCTTATAAGACTTTATTTATATACTGCGCTGCCGATGGCCAACGACGTCGCCGCGCCGCACTGCCGCTCTGCCGACGCCGGCGGATTAATAAGGAGTTCTCGCTGGGATTTTCACATGTATATGCTTTGAATTGAATGCTTTATGGGTTTAGTTTGATAGGAGTCGTAAAGAAATCAACATCACACAACAAAGCACTCGAGCCGCCGTCCGATTGCGAGTGTGTGTGCGAGAGAGGGATCCCGAAAGAATCCGAGAATCTAACGGTCTTCTTGGGGCCGCCAGCCTAACTATTCGCTCGCTCTCCGCCGCCGCGGTCGCTCCGCAGCGCTCTCTTCCCCGGCGCTACTTGTTCCAATTGACAGCCGCAAAAGATCATAATAATAATAATAATAATACTGGTAATAATCATAACGATAATCGTAAAAAATTAGAACCGCAATCAGTCGCACATTGGCCCTCGCACGGCGCAGACATTGAACTCGTTGGATCGAAACCGTTAAAGTAATTGTCACATTTACCACAATAACAAAACAAAACAAAGGGAAAACACACCAGGAGAAATCCAAAAATCGCGCGCGTTTCGAGTGTTCCGGATTTTGTCCCGAAATTAAATTGTGCAATATCTATCCTCGGATCTGTGCTAAACTGTGCTACACCCGAAAGTTCCAATTGATCAAGCCAAATCCTACTGCCTAAGTGATTATTCTATTCTTACAAAAAAAAAAACAAACATATAGTGCGAATCTGCAGAACAACGTTTTCTAGTCCCCCAAAAATCGAGCAATATATCCAATACACCAACAACAAATAAAGCTAAACAGCAAACGCTTCCAACTCGAATAACACCAACAAATAATACAAAAGTCAAAAAAGCGTATAGGACTGCCAAAAAAAAGAATAAAAAAATATATATCTAGAGAAATAGGAGGAGAAAAAGTTTCGTTTCCACTGCGGGAAAAGTTTTTGTATTTTGGCGCACGTGCAAGGTAAACCGTTAGTTGAGAAATACGAGAAAAGCCGACAGGATTGAAGGATAAGCGCACGTTATTGGATTTAGAAGGTAAGTGCCAGAGAGTTTGACTTTTCAATTTCCTTGCAGGCTGCACTGGCAGAAATAATAATCTTGTGGGAGAGAAAGGAAAATAGCGATGATTTTGCCATAAAGAATATTCTTCAACAATTTAATTCCAACTTCAACGGGGGAAATTTAAATTAAAACTTAACTACATTAAAAAAAATCGATTAATAAATGAGGGCTAACAATGATAGACGCCTTAAACAATTTTTAAATGATATAAAAGTTTGTTAATGGAAATCATCTAATTTAAAAACAAAAAAATTTAATATAATTTGTAGAACTTGTATTGGAAAATAATTTGGAATCTTTCCAAAGGCTTAACAAATATTACAAAATTTCCAAATTAAAAATAGTACAGTTTGAGTGAAACTTATACTTATATTTAAAAATGCAATCAATAACGTTCATATAAAATTATAACCTTTTAATTTTAAATTTTAACGTTTATATATAATAGAATTATGATCAATAATATTTTCTATACACTAAATACCACAGTTAAAGGATTACACCTTCTTTTTTTTAATAAGACGAAAAGTAATTCACATTTGTATGAGCTAAATATCGTTTTTAATCATTTCTTAAAATAATATACATATTTTAATATTATTTAAATTTATTAGTACCAAAAAACAATAAATTAATAAAATAGATTAATTTAAAATTTTTAATTCGAATTTTTCTTTAAAAACGGTACAAGTTTTAATCGTTTAGGAAAAAAATTACGTATACGTATACGCATTTATAAAGATCTTTTTCTGGCTTTCGAAATGAAAGACAAGAAAGAAAAATCCCACAAATCGTATCAAAATGTACAATAATAAACTAGATAGATGTAGCTAAAAATATTTAAATAACTAGTTTAAGGAAAATCACATCAGTTTCTCAAAGTGCAACTGACCAAGTTGAAGTTTTTTGCCCGAACTCGGATTCAACACTTCATAACTCAAAGAGCGTTTTTCGGATGCTACGGCCAGGTCATCACTCATTTGGGCTGCAAACTGCAAACTGTTGACAGGCTTATTAGCCATTTGCATAAATTTGCAAAAAGAGGGGGGACTCGCCGGGAACTGAGGCTGCGGGGAAGGAGCTGAAAGCGGAGCTCCAAACCGAACGAACTGGCCACGAGTAATGGGCGCTTTGAACTTGGGATTCGTTTTTGAATTATTGCACATATCCTGGGCAACATAGTTTCACTTCCAAATCGTGGGAAAGGGCAGCCATTTCTCTCGCAAACACACACACAAACAGGACACTCTCGGGTTCTCCGCATAGAAAATTTATGCGGCCATTGTTGCAGTGCATTGTCCTTGTTGTTGGCAATGTTGTTGTTGTCCTAGTTGTCTGGCCTTTGCATATTTGTCGCCCTCTCTGTCTATGCCCCTCTCCTTCGCCACTCCCGCCATCTCTCACTCACTCTCTCTCATTGCACTTGCGCCGCAGCCATCGCTGAGATTTATACTTAATTTAATAAACATTTAAATCGGGCACTTTTTATTTTATAAATATACATATGTATGCTGATATATACAATTGGTTTTAATGAACTTTGTGGGCACATCCTTTGCCGCACGCCGCCTGTTTATTGTTAACACATTTCCATTTGCATTTTTGCCAGCTTCGATTTTTGCACAATCAAATATCTGGCATCAAATGGAATTATTTTCTCATAATTTATCGATTTAATCAGCTGGAAATGTTACACAGCTGACAAAATCATAAACTCTGTTTTTGTCTGCCAGGCGAAAACTTTTATGATTTATGGTTCAACCTCAAAAGGGAAAAGGGCAACCAATGCAGCAGTGGTCAAAGATTCGAAGAAAGTGTTGAAATACTTGCTGGAAAATTCCATATTCAACAAGGAATAATGATTTAAATTAATAAAAAACGGGAATTTGTAGGTCAACTTCTTGGAAAAGTCCTTTAAAGTTAAATTACTCTTAAATTCATTTTAAGTGCCTAAAAAATATTCAATATCGACATAAACCATTATGCCTTTGGTTACACTAAACCATTCCGTTTCCGTCTCGCCCAAAACTTGAATTCCCTTAAACAAACCATGAGTAACAACTTCCTTTTTTTGAACGGATTCTAAATCATGTTCACACTCATGGCACAAAGCCACGCAAAGATTTATAAGTCGGCATTAAAATGGCGACAACTCTTTTGTAAATACATTAATCACGACCTCAGAGATTCGAACGAAAACCGAAAAAAACTAACCAACAAAAGTAAACGAAATTGTTGTTAATAAAGTGAGCACAACAAAAAGCCTTAACAAAAGAAAACTTGTTTGGTTTGCATTTGAAATTAAAATTATATTTTAAGCCCCCATTGATAGATGGCGACACGAAACGGCTAATTAATCATATGCAAGCCCAGGCAAATTTAAATAAAACAAAAACCGCTCAAATAAAAACCGAAATTTCACACACATAAAGCACATTTATAAGGCCACACAACCGAAAAATAAAAAAACAAAAGACCAGAAACGGCATTTTGGAAATGATTTCTCATTGTTGATGATCGTAAAAAAAAAAATAGCTACGCCTTGCCCCGGGATAGTCCAGCGTATTTTCGGGCCCTGGAGAACTGGACCTTGATAAAGGCAAGCCGCCGGAAATGGCGGACTTTGTGTGTTTTCTTTATCGTTCAACCTCTCAGGGACCGCAAATTAGCTTGAAAATCATTTCTACATCTATTTTACTTGACGTATTTTCTTTTTAATGCGTAATTTGTGTTAAATGATTCTTGGAATAGTTAGTTAAACCACAAATAATCATAAAATGTATTACTATTTTTTTGACAAGCACCAAATTCATTCTAATTAAAATTGGGAAACCCCAAGCCTTTTCATACAGTTAGGTATTTTTCCCTACTGAATAAAGTTCTGAAAAATAGAGAGACTAAATACCCAGTAAAAATATTTATTATATATTATGAATATATCAAATTAAATTTAAAAGTATATATATAAATAGTGAAAGTTTAATCGAATTTTAAAGAAATGTATTAAAAATTATTATCTTAACATAGAATTAAGAAGCTATACCTACAGGAAACATAAAATAATCATACATATATCTATATAATAAAACGACAAATTCCAATATTTTTTTTTGGTAAAAACATTGTAACAGAATTAATGCTTAACAAATTTCCTAATCAAACTATTGTTTATATTATATTTAGATTATATTTTTTTATAGAAATATTTTTATTTCCTATGCAGCTGCATTTAAACGGATTTCATCAGCTGATCCTGTAGAGATAAATAAAACCAAAATCTAAAAACCAACTATTTTGTAGGTTGGCAATTTCCAGGAACTGAAAATCTTTTTTGGCCATGGTAAAAATCTGAAAGAAAGGGCCAAAGAGTTGCTGAACTATTTTTTGTTTAGCCCAAAAAGCATTCAGCGCCTCAAACTCTTTTTTATACATGTATAAATATACATATATATTTTTTTTTTGGTAGGTTCGTGGTAGGACACAAGAGTGAGGAGTCGGGATTCGGGGAGAGCTCAGAGTCGGGGCCAAAAACCCAGCGGGAAGTGCTCGCAGTGACATTGCGCCGAAGCGGGTGACAATGATTTATGGCAAAGAGATATGCGACAAGGAACGCAAAAACTCAAAACTCGAAGAGTCGAAAACTAAAAAACAACAGTCGCCCAGAACACTCTCTCACTTCGAAAAAAGCAGGAAACGAAATGAAAATTCACAAAAGTCATCCAAAGGGAAATTCCTAAAACACACACATACACTGCCTAGCCTACCTAAGCTCGGAAACACCTTCCAGAAATTTGCCAAGGTATTCCATTTTTTAATGCCCGAAGTGTCCTTGAAAATACAACAACAACGAACCGAGACCGAAAGTGAAAACCTGCTGTTTCGAATATATAGATTTTTATGATACTTTTCCTTTTTGTCACTTGTCATGAGGTTGCAATTTTCGAGGATTTCCAGCAAAAATCATATGGCCATTAGGAAGTCACCAGGCAAGTCACCTGGCGGTGCCGGTTATGCAATTGTCATTTTCTACGGTCATAAAAATTAATATGCGTCCTTCGCAGTGGCAATTTGGTGCGCATATCTTGGCAAACGCATCTCCATAGTCCATTATCCGACTTTGAACTCTGGGCCGCAGGGCCGCTGAGTCGCTGAGCCGACGGAGTCCGAGTCGGAGTACATGACTTTTGGCTTTAGCCACGTCTCGCTGTCTGCAGCCATTGTATCTGTATCTCGAAGGTTACCTGTTTTTACAGTTTCGACCGTCTTTTTAGATTCCCAACGTTCTGTTCTGCTCTGTTCTGCCCGGCACTCTCTCAAATTATTATTTATGAGCTCGCATTGTTGTCGTCGATCTGGGATCGAACCGGCGAACCGATTCCTGCATAGCCTCGAATGCAGTTCAAGATTTTTACTTTCAACTTGAAAACGAAATTCATAATAAATCAAATCATTTTTGTGTGTGCTCGAGATGCAGTTCCATGTTTGTCCTCTCTCGTGTTTGAGCCTGTGTGTGGATATAAATCAAAAGGCGAGTCTGCTTAGATTTTTGGTGCATTGTGCTAAAGGATTAAGGATTGCCATAGAGTGGGAACAGGTTTTGATAGGATTTTATTTGTATTTTATTTTAGTTGTATTGAAATTTGGTCGTTTTTTTTTTTTTATTTTTAAGAATATATAAATAAATATGAAACTAGTAAAATGAATTTATTTAAAAATCGATCGAGAGATGTATTTTCTTTTAATAAATAAAATGTGATTGTTCCTAAATAATTAAGAATATTAAATACTGATCTAACATTGAGTCTGAGAATCTTAAATTAATATTTGGAAACCTGTAAAGTTAAAACAAAGTAATATTAAATAAATCCTTGATCCTATGTAACTGAATTTCTGAAATATTTCTAGCAATATCTACTCAAACAAAACTGTGGATTTCTGAAACGTTCCGATCAATATCTGTCAAACAAAAACCTCCTCTCAAACTTCACCTTCTTTTCGCGACCCCCGCATTTTATCGGATCACCCTCAGAGTTTCCTTCTCTTTATGTTTTATGGTATTTTCCTCTACTTCAATTATGCCCACCGTGAGAATTGTTCCACCACGTGTGCATTTCCACCATAAATCACATTCACTACCAATATTTTCACAAACACATCACACAATGGAGAAAATTCAGTGATTTATTTGTGCGAAGAAGTCAATAAGTCATAAAAAACCGAAATAAATCTTGATATTTTTGCTCATCCTGGGTCCCTCTGCTGAGAGACCTCGCAGCAAGGAAACTCGAGCATAACATCCTTGGCTACAAAGGAAGTGCGACCTAAATGTACATATGTGGAAAATATTTGCATATTGCAGCAGCGGGTGGCGGAAGTCGAAGATGTCCAAACAAAATATGACAAATATGAATTTCCCATAATTTTTTCTAACAATTAGCAACGCTCTGGATTTTTTGGGAGTTTTTTTTACGCTATTAGTATCTGTATCTGGATATCTGCATCTTGAATTTCAAACGCGCTGTGCCGCACACACAATCTCATTGTTTGAAGCAGCACGAGCTGAGCAACAAAATACACAAAAAATGAGTCAAGAAAAGTTAAAGCAAAAAAAAAAAAAAACCGAAAGAACTGCGAAATGTTGTCCGAAAGCTGGGCGGCAAATTCGAGTTGAACAAAGCTGGAGCACATATCTACACATATACGTAATCTATATCTATGTATCTAAACTAACTAGCCATGGGCAAAAGTCTCTGCCTCAGTTTCGCATACAAAAAACTTCGAAAGAGCTGAAAACAAAAAAGAAAAATACATGAAATTATTCGTTTTGTTGTTTGCTGCAAGCCGCAAAGCAAAAACTCGACAAACAACACGAAAATGTTGCAAAAAAAGAAAAAGAAATATATGTATTCAAAGGCAGAAGGGGAAGAGCTGAGGAAGAAACAATGTCACACATGTCAAAGTTGTCGCAAAATGACACAAATGCGGTCCGGATTGCTCACTGACCCAAGCCGCAACCCCGCACTCGGTCTTGCCACTTGGACCCCAGAAAAAAAAAAGAAAAAACCAAATTTAAATCCGACTTCAGCTCCAACTCCAACTCGGACTCCGCGTCGCGGTCTGACTTTTGGCGGAATCGTGTCAGCCTCGAAAAACACGAATCAACTCACTGAAAGTCGCATCGCAAAATTTCGTGGAAATTTCACAATTAAAAGGGCACAAAACCAAAAAAAAAAAAAGGGAAAGAAGCCAAAATAAAACAATCTTAGGAAAGACTTAACTGGAATATCAAGTCAAACCCACAAAAAATATAAGAAATCGTGTTAGCCTCAAATCTCTTTTCACAATATTTGTGCTCTCTTTTAGCTGAAATTCTCAATTGAAAAGAAGTTGAGAAGAACGGAAGAAGGAAAGTATAAAAGATAATTTTTAATTTGAAAACAATATGAAATTTGATAATTAGTTATGGATTTTATAGATATTTTTGAAGTTAAATTTATTGGTTATTGATCAACATTAAAAGGGTAATTAGTTTTGTAGAATTATGTATTTGTATTTTCACTTCGAAACAAAAAAACACAATGATTTAAATAATTTTATACAATATTTGGTGGCAAAATTATTAAATTTAGTTTAAACTTTCTAAATATTTTTTTTTATAATGTAATATAAAGCAAAGAAGACACAGTTTTATGTTTATCAACAAGAATAATACACTTTTATGTTAATTATACAATTTTTTGCTTGATCCTTATTTTTTTTCGACTTATATATTTACGTATGTAATATATATTTATTTCGTAAATAATCGACAGAAACAGATATCACAACATCACATTTCATTATCAAATTAACTTGGTATTTTTAAATGGAGAATTATTGAGGTCTCAAAAATATATTAATTTACCTTGCTCCTTAAATAAATATACTTACCTAAAGAGAACTTAAGTTCTAACTTTTCTAAGATTATATAAAAAAAATTATATTTAAGCTAACAAGTTGCAAGAAATAATTTCTTTCATTATTTGTAGTTATAACATTGATAAAATGTATATATTTACCTAAATTAATAGGTCAACACACCTAAGTAAATATAAAACCTAGAAGTTCACAAAATACATTAGCAGATATGTTCAAATGCCTTGAAGATCCTTGAAATCCTTCAGACTTTGATAACAATTTCCGATCTTGATTCCCCACGCTGGCAGTAATGAGCATCAAAAGGTGGCTGAGAGCGGCGGCCATAATTCCTTTCCGTTGCCACTTTCAATAACCGACAGCCGGCATGGCCGTCGCCCAGGGGATGGTGGATGGAGGATGGAGCGGGATGGCGGCCGGCACAGCTGCTGCTGCTGGCGACGAAGAGAGACAGAGAGCCAGAGATAGCCAAGATGGTTGGGCACAACACAAAAAGTGATGCATTAACCTTTCGAAACTATTTTGGATTGTCGAAAACTCTCAACCTTCGGGCGGGGGTGGGAAATGCAAAGGGAGAGGACGAGGGAGCGGTAAAGGAGATGGCGACGAGGGTGGGAGAAAGGGAAAGAGACAAGACTTCCAAAGGCATGTGCGAGTGGAAGAGAGAGGCCAGAGCAACAGCGAGAGAAACAAAAATTAAAGCCCATTAATCATTTTGACTTATTTCTTTCCTTTTTTTCTCGTCTAAAATTAATCTTGATGCCAGGCAGCGAGAGAGACCCTCACACAGATACTCTTCATATCCGACCACTGTGTGTGCGAGTGTGCGAGTTTCGGGGCGAGGGAGAAGGCAAGTGTTTGGCGTGACAAAGACAGCGAGCATTGTTTGAGGATTATAAGGGCAGCGCACTCCACAAGCAAAATTTTAAAAATTATGAAGAGCAAAAAAGATGCAGATGCCCAAAAAATCAAGGGATCGAGGAATTTGCTGTATCTTAAATCCATTTTTACAGCGAGAAAAAAATACAGGACAACTTATTGTATCTATATATAAATATTTTTTTAATAAGAAATAGACCTTTGTAAAATAATATAAACAATGAATTAATTTTGTGGTTAAATTGAGATACTTTCACACTTTAAAAATTTTATAATTTTATATTGTAAGTTTAACAGTTTTAAGCTATTCTTTTTTAATTTTAGCCCAATATTTCTATATTAAAAAAGTAAATAGTAGTGACTTTGAAAATATATTTAATTTATATTGTAAATTTCTATATTTAAAGATTATTATTTACACTTTTAAGATTTATTTTTATGTCCACTTTCCTAACATAAACTTATTAATTTATTTTTTGTGTGCAAATCCGCTTATTTCTTTGCGATTTTGCACCTTCGCTCCTTCCATCTCCCCTTTTATTCCCCTTTAAAAACAGATTAAACCGTTACGGCTGCCATTTGCACCCCACACACACACAGAAGTGGTAGATGGGGGCTGCAGGAGGGTGGTTCGGTGGCCCACACATGGCCAAAAATATATATATTTGAATTCTGACCAAATGTCTTGCAAAACCGAAATGTCCTTTGTCCTTATCATCCGTGCATATGCTGCAAATTTGCCAAAGTCCCAAGTGGTCGAAGTTGGCTGGGATTTCAGTGGGTGGGCGGGTGGCTTTACCCTGTGAGTGGCATACTTAAGGGCGCGTCGTGGTCGTCGACATTCAGACAGACAGACAGTCAGGCGGAGGGTGGGGAGGAGACCGAAGGGGTCCTGAGACATGGAGTGAAAACAACAGGACGGGCCATAAAACCGTTTAAATCAAACGGCAGAACAAATTGGTTTCCTTCGAGTCGAAAGCTTTATGAGGTCCTTCAGCCCAGGGGTCGATACTTGGTGGATGGATATCCTCTTCGGGCTTTAAGGGAAAGCAGATATAGAGAGAGAGGGAGAAAAATGTTAAGCGGAATTGAAGTTGATTGGCCACGGGATGGTGGCGAAAAATCGCAAGCTGAGATTGAGAGATTGCGAAATATTTATTGGTAACTCGGCGAAAAGGAAATCTAAAGTTGGTAAAATGAAGAGGGAAACGAAACTAACTTCTTTGGTAAAAATGGTAAATGTTATTTTAAGAGAATTTCAGTAAAGAAAAAGCTAATGAAAATATCTCTTAGCCAATAGACACTGAAATGTATACTGATAATAAACTTCTAACATAACGTTTATTAATTGCTTCCGAAATATCATTTTAAAATTTATAATTTTTGGATTTTTCAAGTATTTACAATGTCAAGAATAATTGAGTTAATATATATTTTTGTAAGAAATTAACCCTTTTAACGACTTAATTACGGATCTAAGGGCCTCTCATTCTTGCCTGGGGCTGCATTGTCTTGAAACTTAGCCAGCGATTGATTTGCATGTAAATTGTCAAAGGAAGTGATGAACGAGGTGCCACAGACACACACAGCAGGCCACAGTATGGAAAAGGGTTTCCGTGAAAATCTAATAAAAATTAACCTGCACACAAACACACACACAAACACCCATCACCCATCACCCATCACCCATTTGTGACGTGACAGAGAAGATGACAAATTGTTTGGACAAGCTGACTGACAGCAGCGACAGCAACGGCAACAACTTCATGTGGCAAGTGCACTGCAATTAGTCAAAGTGCCACCAACAACAACAACATTAACAGCAAAATATTCACGAAAAACAACAACAACAAAATAACAATAACACCAGCCCAACCCCCACAGCCCCGTCATTCAAGACATTTCACCTAGAGGAAGACACACACGTAACAGGGAAAAAATAGCGATAAAAATGCTATAAAAATTATGAAGAATCGCATTAGACGTTTGGCGCAAAAAAGCAATAAAAGTGTGATAAATAAAAAGGAGCCTAATGCCAACACGTAGACCCACGTGCTATGTGCGTCAACTTGTGGCAATTATGAAGTCCGGCGTGAAGTTGCAACGCCGCCGGCATTGGCACCCAAAACATCATCATCCCAGAGAAAACCCAGGCCCCTTCGGACCGAACCATTTGCGGTCAGGTGTATGTCTGGGCCTGGTCGTCTTTGAATCAATAAACGCGATTAGAAAGCCGACAGCAGGCAGAACTAGGGACCTAGAAAATCTATAGCTGCACTGAAGTGAAAATCTTGGATTTCTGCAATTCTATATGATTATAAATTCAAATTTAATGAGTTAAGATACGAAGTAAATTCTTTTAAAATTGTTTAAAAAAATAATGTTAGTTAATTTCTTTTATTAACAGCACAAATTTCTGTAACTTGAGTGTTTTAATTTGCTTATAATTTATTTTAAACAATAATTAAAAAGGCTTATTACATTAGCTTGCAAAAAAGTTTAATGAAATTTTCTTTAGATAGCTTGTATTTTCTGTTTTCTAATAAAGACTCTTGAAAGTTGATGCCATTTCATAAGGCAGCTTTGGTTACTATTTAGCTATTATATTTTTTTCAGTGCATAACTAAGAGCCAGACAGGGCGCTTACCTTATCGAGCCCGCTAAATCGTCTGCCAATGCATCCGCAATAAAAAACCGCTCGCACTTGCGCATTTCAACTAGCCAATTATGCAATTGACGGCCAGGACGGTACCGGGCCGCGGCTGCAATTGCAATCGCAATTGGCCAAAAGTGTCGCGTCTACGCTTCGATGGCGAATTCTGATTTCGCCGCATGCGTGGGTCACCAGCACCCAGTTGGGGCCAAGTTGGGTCTGGGTCCTCTGGCCGGGCTGGCCACTGTCCAGAGATTATCAATGTTAATAAGGCAATAACAAATGGGTCTGTGGGCTGGTCGGTTCTGGGAAGAAATTCTCTGTGGGAAGTGCCGGCTATCAGCGATCATTTAAATCATCTATGAAATGCCGCGAATGGGTGCCAAAGTGTTAAGGAATCCAAGTTTCTCGGGCTCATTGAGATTTCTAAATATTATATTTAATAAATATTGTAATTGTTATTGAAATAGGTTATTAGTTAAATAATTTGAAATTAGTTTTTAGGAGGTAAATATATCAAAAGTTTTATGTTTTCATTTCTTGCAAACTCTTTTGAAAGGAAATCGAGATAAATATCATTTGCAAGGTTTTTTTTTATATTTTCTGATATTAAATTAATGTTCAATAAATATTTATAGATATCTCTACTCTATTTAAAGTTAAAATATACCCTAGAATGTTGGTTACTTCAACTATCCATCAAATGGCAAAAAACGTTGGGCAGGCGACAGAAGGAGGTCGATAAGATACACCTGCAGGTGACAAAAAGGAGGGAATATCCGTAAGCTAAAGCAATGGGGATACAGAGACTCAGGGAGAGAGACATTTCATTCAAATGAGATATGTGTTCCCCTCTCCCCATCTCTACCAAGTCTCGCCCAAGTGGCGGTGTCGTCTCTTTCGACGGACACTGGTATCTGTATCTGAGTTGATTATTCGTGTGTTTTCGCTGGCTGGCGGCCATAAATCTTGTAATCATAATAATTTGTTTCAATGTTAATGCCTTCAAAATATCTGAAAACTCAATAAATAACAAAACTACATGTTCGTGTGTGCTGTTAATGTCATACCATGAGATACTTCATATATCATTCCGCAGCGAAAAGCCAAAAACGAGAACCTGCCGCAGTCGCGAAATCCAGGTAGAGCTGACTGTCGTCTTTACTTTACTCTGTTTATATACATATATATTCTCTCTTTCTTTTTCTTTTGAGGATTTTGTTCCGTATTCCTTGGCGTTTTTACCTTTTGTGACGCAATGGGCCTGCAATGCAGACGGGCGTGGGGATTTACTTGACTGCAGAACAAATTAATCCAAAATCAGCCAGCGACAAGAGGAGAGATACGAAAAAAAGTGACAAAAAAAGTATAGCAAATCTGGGCAAGATGTCTTTGGCTTCAGATTCTGCCTGTTCATTTTTTTTCTCTGGTGAGGTGAGGCGCGGCTTCAGCCGGATTCAATAACAACACCGACGACAAGTATCTACACACTCTTGCAGGTGTCTGATATCCGATGCTTCCAATGTTGAATAACTCAATTAATTTCTGTCGCCTGATTTATCACCTCTGCGGCTTGTTGCACAACAACTTTTAATTTCAATTTTATTTTTTATTTTCATTTGCATTTTTATGAATTTCACTGCACCATCACCACACAGACACACACGAAAAGAAGGAGGATGCCTAAATCTGTAGGTGGTGCAGTCGCATTGCCTCCAATTGAGACATTGCCGCGAACCCGTTTTCAGAATTAAAATGTCCCAGCTCCTCCTGCCTGGAGGAACGTGTTATTAGCTTAGTTCTTGTAATTTGCATATGGTATACGGGAATACGAAATACGAAATACAAAACAAGACCCGCCGAGCCCTCAATGGCTGGGCGGCTATTAAAACATTCCGCTTAACACTTCCTGCGACACACAAGACAAGAACCAAGATTATGCCCAAGGCACCATGGGATGAATAGCCAGAGAAGTGCACTTAAAAGGGGAAAATATATAGTGATTATTACAAAGCAATATCAGCCAAGGTTTATCAGTCATTTTAAGACATTTCACTGGTGATTTATATTATGTCTCCGCGGGGAAAAGTCCTTTGACTTGTCGTTGCTATCAGAGTCAGGGGAATACTATTTTGAAACGAATGAGTACAATTAAATCAAGAAATTCTGGTAAAAGAAGGAATGCACAATATTATAAATAAATATACATTAAATTGTTATTAAAAAGACTCATCTTAACCACTGTTAATCTTAATAAAAGACAACAAGTTTTACTATTTTCATTGGCCATGTGCAGGCCGTGAAACGTCTTCGTCGTTGTCGTAGGCCAAGTAAAACTAGTTTCTCAATTAACCAGGCATCAACGATCGGCACTTGATGCAGTGCATCTGCATCTCTGCATCTCAGAGATACTCGCATCTGCCGGTCCACATCCGTCCAATCCGTCAAGGCGTCGACTGGCGTACGCCCAGTTCTGTAACATTTCCCGCCGCCTTCATGCCCCCTGTCCGCTCCTGTTTTCCCCGCTTTCCTATTTTCGATTGGCCGCGGCCCGTTGCACCGACATCGGATGTCTTGCTCACCGTCTTGGTGTGTTGTGGAAAACCGAGGCATATTTATGGCGCGGCCATGTTATGAATACACCCAGGAGACATTTCTCTTCTTCGCACCCGGCTTAGGATGCAACTCGGGCGAAAGATGCTGACTGAGATGGGTGCATTGCACTGAAAGACGAAACGAAAAGGAAATCTAAAAATACAAGGGAGCCGGCAGAGGGGAGGGTGAGGAGAGGTGAAGGTGGAGTTTTCTTTTTCGGGGCAGCCGGCGTACGGGAAATTCTTGATCAACCATAAATCTTGGCACCAGAGCCATCCATCTATCTCGCTTGGCGCGTTCCGCGTGCAGCGCCAAAAAGTTGTTTTCTATGTTAATTCAGATTTATCCACCCCCCTCTTGTCGCGCCTCTTTGTTTTTCTAGAAAATTAAATTTTTCGAAAATAAAACATTCTTCGTGTCTGTCTCTGGCTAAGTCTTTCTACGTTCCGTTGTTTTTCATTAGTCTCTGAAAATGTGGAAAAGAAAAACACGTGTGTTTTCTATACAAACGCCTAATGGGCCTTGATTAAAACTGGCCAACATTTATTTATTTTGCTTTACAAAACGGTTTTTAAATCAAGAGATTAGTGATCATATATTTTGTAGTTTCATTTGACTTTGTGTTGTTTGTTTAAATAGAGTTAAATGAATCGAAGCTGAAGTAACCTCGAGTCTGAAGAGCAAATTCCTTATTAAATATATGTGCTTTAAATATTACCTTACTAAATGTGTTATTATAGTTATTTTAAATAGTATAGGATACCATTATCACTACTCTACTTATTTCTGTACTTAATTTTTCGCATACATTGCCTAGAGATTTGTTTTAAAATGGTTTTGCCTTGATTTATATTTCGAATTTATCAATAATTTATATCCTGTTTTTTGTTTTTCATTTAGCACAAATTCTCGCTTAAATTACTCAATTACATTATGTTATTTTCCTAGAATCGCTCAGATTAAAGGTCGAAAATTAAGAACTCAAGTTCGTTTCATGTTTCGGCTCATAATTAATAAATCATGTCAGCGTCAGGCGCAAAATAGCAGGGGAGTTGGGCGGTGGGAGGCCTGGAATTAAATGTGTCAAATGCAAACACGCAGAGTCGCTCGGAGTCGGAGCCAAAAACATAGCCCAAGCGAGAAGTACATACTATAGCCAAGAACCTGAGCCGCCGGATCCGGAGTCAGGAGCCCCTGCCTTGGCATCAGGAAATGTCAAGAGCGAAGTTAACCGAATACGAAAACAAAACGCAGTCTCGAGGCATTTTCCCCGATTCTTGGTTTCAGTTTCAGTGGCAGCTAGAATTTCCATTAGCCCAATGGGGGGGAGGGAAATGGGTTGAGTTTTCGAGGGGAGTGGCAAACTGAAGCCTCGCACGCACCACCCACCAGGAAAATCGCTGCCAGAGTCAGGGTTTTCCCTTCTATTCAGTTGTTTTTTTTAATAAATTAAATTAAAGCCGCATGAGAATCGTCTTATTTACCTGCTGAAGTCTGGGTAAATAATGCCAAAAATGTTTCAAATATGCAAATATATATATATATATATATATAGAGAGAGAGAGAGAGAGAGAGTGGGGGCGTTGGAGACTTCGTGTGGCTGGGGAAGTGTGTTTTGGCAGAGGGAAATGATAAATGGCGTGGTAATATAAAAAATGGCAAAAACAGCGGGCAGTCAAATAAAACAAAAACCAAAAACAAACAACAAAAGTTGCTCACAAAAACCACGTATATTTATATATAGGAACAGCCAACGGAACGAGTCCGAACAAAGAATATATATATATATATAAATAACAGACCGACAAAAGTTTCCTTCTTTTTCAAACTGTTTTTTTTTTTTCTGGTCAACGCAGCGGCGGAAAATGGTAAAAATGGGCGCCGCATCGAAAATGGTGGGGCCCAAAATGAAAACAAGAAAAATATAAAGGGGAAAAAAGCAGAGAGCCAACAAGCGAAGCAACATTTTCCACTTGGTAACAAATTTTCGGTCTAGATATTTCGGCTTTTCCCTATCTTCCGCTTCGCCCCAACCTCCTCATTTTCCGTTTGTGTTACGCAATGTTTTCCCGAAAAACCTCGACAAAAAAAAGTAAAAGGAAAAATGAAGCCGGGAAAAGAAATGAGCGACACACACCCAGTGACCCTAATTTTCAGTCCTTAGAGAACCAGCAGCAAATACCACGGCCAGGGCCATGTCCTGCGAACCCACCCTGAACCGTGGGTCCACCCTGAGGCCCACTCTCCTTTGTTTTAATTTCATTTATGGCTTCCGTTTTGCCTACTTTCCTGGTGACTTTTCGCCCGACTCCTCCGCCGATTCAACTTTTGTGTGATTTTCGTCATTATTCAAATGGTGTCAGCCCAAAACTTGTGGAACTTCATTTAAATTTATTTTCTTTGAAAATTAATTCTAGTTTATATTGCGATGAGTTCCTTGGTCCGCTTTAGAGTCTGGCTTCCGAGATGAGATTCTTTTAAGGAAAATAAATTGTTGGACCACAGAAACTCGACCCAAAAGAAGCAGAACTTCTTGCATATAGTGAGAGAATCTATTATTTTCTATGTTATTTATTTATTCCCACTCGAAACTTGATTATTTCTGGCTGTGTACTTTTATCTGAGGGTTCTTATCAAGGACCCAATGCGAATGCAACGCATGAATGAGTAAATACCGAATGGGAGTCGCATGCGGTTGGAGTTAGAGCTTCCTTGGCCGGTCCTTCGATGTGGAACCCTCCGATCCATGCCTCGCATTTAAATTGTCTGTGATAAGATACGCTGCGTTTGGGTCCGATAAGTCAGCGAATGGGAATGGTAACGAGGACCGAAACAAGGACGAGGACTCAGTCAACATGCGCTTCCTTCCGGTTGTTTTCCCCGACTCGATTCCTTCGTTTACCCTCGGGGGCAAACAGAAGGCTCGTGCAACTGCCACGCGTTTCGCATAGTTTGAGCAACTATTCGAAGGGTTGGCGGACACGGACACCCTGCTATATCGAAGATGTCTGCGCACTGCGCTCTGCGATATCTCATTTTTATAATTAAAACACTTGGGCCCAGGACATGTGCTGTGCCCTCGGCCTGACTTCGAGCAGCATTCCGGCTGGCATTCCTGCGAAGCGCCCTACCAAAGCCAAGGGCCGGGCTTTGGCCCGCTCCTCCACCTCACTCTCTGTCTCTCTCTGAGGGTGATATTTATCAGCTGGCAGGCCAGTGTGTGGTCCTACTAACCCGTATCCTGGCCGGCAATCTACAACCGTCCGATTGGGGGTAGTTGAACCGCCCGGCAAAGGCTCGGAATAAGTTGGGAACTAAGTTCTGTATGTGAATTGTCGATGAGAAATTGAGGGAGAAAACAAGATATTAAATAAGTAATATAAAATATATGTGCAATAAATATAAATTGGGATTATTGAAATACTTAAAATAATATTTAATTTAAATCTAAATAGTTTATTTAGCTATTAACTATCGTATACAAAAAAATAAAACTAGGAAAACAAATTTTGAAGTCATTTCTCTCCCAAAAAACTTTAAATGAATATTCAAACCACTTATCATCTTTATTTTTGTACATTTATTATTAACCAGCGATTGCGTTTGAATAATTGACCAAACCCAGTCATAAATAAGTATGTTCATTATTTAAGCATAAATCAATAGTTGGCTTAAAAATTATAATTAATAAATCATTGCCTTTATCTGCTCTCGTTTCAGGTGAGTTCCGTTCAAAAGTATCTGCATATAATGATTTGTCAACCAATTATACCAAAAAAAATATATATATATATAAGTATATAGATATTTATATATCTAAAATCGAATGCGAAGCAAAAGTTTTTGGCGACCATAAAAAATGCGGAATGTCAAGAAACTTTGCCACCAAAAACAGAATTTATGAGTGCAGTTAACGGGTAAGTTCGAGGCAGAAACCCAACTGGGCAGAAGCCAAGACCAGGCCAAACGGCCAACCGGCCAACCTCTACTAGGACCAAAAGCAAACGTCAGCCTGGCCGGTCGAGTTTATTAATTTAAAAAGGAAATTCTCGTTTAGTCACCTTTTGATTTAAGTTCGTACAATGCCAAAGTGCAGCTGAGCTGGCAGACTATGTGTAGTTTCTTGCCTGGTTAGTAGGTTGTTATGCCCGAAAGGGATATATCCTGGTGCTGGTGAATTTAATGTCCTTGCTGCAGTCATGGACAGTGGTTTCAAAGTTTGACACTTTGTAGTAAATTTAGATAATTTATTCTTGGGTTTTTTAAATTTATTTCATATTAAATATATCAAGGTTTGGTTTTCTTCAGGCAATTGAAAGTTTTTTCTGTGTTTATTGCATTTATTTAATATTAAATATATGCAAAATATATATACATCTGTATATTTGTTTAGAATATTCGTAGGCGAGAATATAATAATCGGGTTTCAACTAATAGGTATATTTCTAAGCGTATTGGTATCATTCAATTATTTAAAAATGGTTCGGATTTTTAATTAAATTAATTTAAATAATAAAAAAAAAGTATTCTTTTTACATGTATCATACTTAGAAAAATAAAGCTTACCAAATATAGTTTAAAGAATTAAGTATTTCGACTTCAAAAGGGAGTAACAAAATCAAGAAAGTCATACCAAATGGTTATTAGATTCACTTGGAAGTATTATTTTTACTGGAGTTTTTATTGATTTAAATTGTTAAATAAGGTAGAAACTTAAGTGTTAAAATTAAATTAAATATTATATATTTCAATCAAATTTAAGCAAAATTTCACACACTTTGCCCTACTGTTTCCTTCCATTCAGTTCCCTATATACTCCCATACACTCCCTTACATATATCCCCCATTTGTTTCGACCCCTTCGCTGCGTTGAAATGTTCTCAATTTTGTTGCTGTTGCTGGGGCTGGTGACGCTGTCCCGAGTACAGGGAAATGAAAAACTCGGCTGTTTCGTTTGGGTTTTGTAGTTCCTTATTCATTTTTATTTTTTGTTTCTCTCAGTACATCGAGTTCATTCAAACTCATTCAGTCACTCGTGCAGTTTGCTGGCTGCCAGACCAGAGCCATTTAAATATGCAAAAAGTTCGCAGTGAATGCGGCAGAAATGAGTGGGCCACCACCCCCGGTTTCCCATTTCCATTCGTACTCTGGCTCCCTCGACAATCATGCGCAAAATGCAGAGAGTTTTCACCCTGCAGACAGGGTCGCCGGCTGGTGGGGGGTATTGGGGGTTGGGGGTGCTGGCAAAAGTTGTTGCACCCCCGCAGATTGCATGCAAATTGGTTAAAGTGTGAATTTATGTGAGAAATATTGTTTGCTCTTGTTATGCACTCGCACATTCACACTGGCACTCGAAAGACACGGCAAAATGATTTAGCTGCCTATGCAAATTGAAGTCAACTGGCTGACTGACACTTTGATTCGGACAGTTTATTATTTTTAGTTGAGTTTTCAGACAGCTATTCGTTTGGTCTTCTCACTGTAATTATTTGTTACTTAAACCAAGCATCTATAACTATATTAAAGTGCTTCAGAAGTAGCTGCGTTTTTTAAAACCCATTTTAATGTGTCTAAAAGTATGCAACGATTTTTTGACTTTCGAATTTTGTTTTAGCATTGGATTTTGCATCTCCCTCCATATTTTTAGCCTCAAATCATAAAATTCCTACTGCTTTTTATGGCTTAAATTGTATACTTGGTTCTGTATTCGGCTCTTAAAACTTTAATTACAAATTTAAAAATAATTCAAGGCTTTTTCATTGGTCATAAATCTCTTACATTTAATTTGTTTCCATATTTATACGCTTAAAAATTCCATTTCATATGCATATACTCACATTTATGTGTGCGTATGTGCAGCGCCATAAACACTCAATTAACGATTTTCAAAATTAATTTTTCATAAATTTCTGCATTTGCCGCTCTGCATTTCCTCATTTTCCTGCAGGCTATTTTTTCACAAAAAAAAAAGACATGGGCAAATTAACAGAAAATAAAACGAAAATGGAAATTTGCGGAGTTCACTTCACACTGCTCTGCATTTTCCATACTCTGTGTGTGTGTGTTTGTGGAAAATGCGTTAAATTTATGGCCTGGTCCTGTTCGAGGACTCGAACCTGGAGTCGCCACTCAGCGAAGTGCGTGCGTCCGAAAAATTGTCGATCCCCAACTCCGAAACATGGGGGCACCATCCCGTTGCATATATATACATATATTTTTTTTTCAACTGGCGCCAATGCAAATGCACTGGCAGCAATCGCAAGAAGAAGGGGGTTTATTCTCGGCCTGGGGAGCAGTGACCTTTTTTGACATTTCTGTGAATAAGATAAATTCATTTCCAGGGTCCACACAACATTTAAAACAAAACTTTTTGGCATAATATATTACAGGGAAATAATTAAAAAAGAAAGTTTATAATGCCTGCTGGGGGGAAACTGAAATTAAAGCTATTACTAAAAAGAAGTTTTAATTATATGTTCTAAAAGATATTTATTTTATTTTAAACTTACACTCCAGCATTTTTTTCCTAATTTAATAGAATTGCATTAAAACTTTAAAATATATTAACACATCCAATCACCTACTTTAAATTCACAACAATCAAATTTTACTAGACTTGTTTTTACGAACAAAAAACAAAAACAATCGAGTGCCAACGGGATACCTTGAATTAAAAATGCAACACAAATTGCAATTGGCACCTGGGAAACCCCTTTTCCCACCCCCTGCAAGAAAACGGAAGTGGCAGACGAGTGAGCGAGTGAAAAGTTGTTGATAAATGAAAAAATTCCCGGGCCTCGAGGGAAAGGTAAGGGGATTCAAGGGGCCTGCTTGCTCACACAATTGAATTAGTCAGTCGAGCAAAATGCTAAATACTTGTACGGTGAGTGCAACAAAACGGGGCAGAGTCCATGGACACGCTACTTCACATCAAATACTCGGTTCATTTCAAGGTGTTGGCGTGTGGCCGAAAAAAAAAAACACAAAACAGTGTGGCTTACAGGTGCTAAATAGCCAAGACCCCTTCTGGACATGCAACTTTGGCCTGCAGATTGCCGGTTAAAACACTTTTTTCGAGGTGTTGCAACCCTCCAAAAAAGAGTTTAAGACAAGACTTTTGCTCAGTTTAAAGTGATTTAAGGGAAACTTTTTTAAACTATTTCTTCAAAATTTTACTCAAAGTATGCAACACATTTTTTATAATTTAATTAATTCTATTTTGAGCGTGTTTCCATAATTTTTGCATAGTCTGTCGCATATTCAGCAATTTTCCACTTGAAAGTGCATACGTAAACAAAAAGAAAAATATAAAAAAACACCAAAAGAGGCAAGAGACAGAAAAAAATAAAAAAAATTCCACATCAGTGCCACGGAACTCCAGGGAAAAAGAAACACCTAGTAACTACCTTCCCACTTTTACCAGCCCTCACCCCTTCTGGGGGTTAAGTGGCTCAAACACTGGCGCATCCACATCCACATTCACAGCGTCATACGCAGCCACAGCGTCAACATTTCGAACCCATGAAATCTCACCCACAGCAGCTGCTGCTGCTGCCGCCCACAAAACAGAGGCGAACGAAAACCATGTAATAGGGGATTTCAAAAGGTTATTTCTATTTTAAGTTGTGATTATTATAAGAAATATTAAGAGTTGTTTAGTTCTTCGAGCCCGTCCCTGTCCGCCAACATCCACTATTCCCCCGAAAATCCGAGTGTTTTCCCCTTCAACTCGGAGCACAATAAATAATTGCAACGGCGGCAAACATTTCGCGTTGCACTTTCTGCAACCAAAGCGAAAAAAGCCACAGCAACAACTGCACGGGGACAGTACCCCCTTGCTCCACCCACAGGCTGCCATGGTCCTGCCCACTTTGCCACTTTCTGCCCCTACGCCCCCTGTACACCCCCACGAATGGCCGTTGGCCAGAGAAACTGTGCAACAGAATGAAGAGATTTTTATCGGCGATTCTCACTGATTTCATGGCAAATAAATCGCTCATTTTCGCTTAATTGGAAAATTATGGCTTTTTCGGCTTGTGCGGAGCAAGCGTTGGTTGGTCATTGGGGAGAGGGGCGCGGGGACGGGAGGCGGTGCGGTATTTGCATGCATGTGAGTGGCAATGTTGCATGCTCCGCACATGCTTAAATTAAATGCAGAAAATTGTACGCTTTTGTGGTCGCTGCAAATAGCGAAAATATCTCAGGAACCTTGTATTGCAGCTGAAAATTATGTCTCATTTTGATTTAATTATAGAATGTGCTTGCAACAATGTTTGCGTATGATATATTTAATACATTTTAAGGGGCTTAGAGGTAAGAAAGGTTGGTGGAGTATAAGCTAGACTTAGACTAAATAAATATCAGGGTACAGACACACTTAAATAAATACTAAATGATAAATGTAACCTAAAAAAATATTTCTGCTTCCTAAAATTTTATATATATATTATAAAGCTTTTCAAATAAATACATTTTGTAACTGCCATTAAAAACGAAATATTTTAATTACAAATAAATATTTATATATACTTTACTGAAAATTATTTTGTAATTTTCTCTTGATTTCAACAATTTTAAATTAAATAATTATATTTAAAACATATTTATCATACATATTATTTATATATCTTGAACATGCAGACTTAAGATAAGGTGTTACCAATATTAACCCTGTACATATTTGATTCACAAAATTCACTGACTTTGGATTAATTTTCTGAAGCAGTTGCTTGTATCCTTTCCTTTATTTTATTAACTTAAGCATCTTAAAACATTTATCTTAAATCCCTTAAAGCAGTTTCATTCCTAACTATATTTTCAATATGCATTTAGCCGCATATATTTCACATTTTCACCCAATTCCATTCAAGTATGGGAAAAGTTCCAATTTAACACGGTGTCGTCTCAGCGATGATTTATGGGCAGCAGGGAAAAAAATAAAATCGAAAAAGACGGAGCCCAGGGAAAGAGGCCAAACACAGCAGCTACGCCAACGCCCCTCTCCAGTTGTGCCCTTTCCCCCCCTTTGAACACCCGTTCTCGTACTCCACCCCTGGAAAAGCGGTGCACATGTGTCGCTCTGGCTCGAATTTTCCACCACCGCCATTGTCTGGTCGCTATCGCTGGGTCGCACTAAGCGACGGCAGCATCAAAATCAGGCAGCGGCGGTATCATGGCCGCCGTTATCGTTATATAACCAACCCCACAGACGCCTTGCACACAGACACATACAGAGAGCGAGGATGAGGCGAATGGCTGCTCCTGATGCTCCTGCATCGCCACATGTTGTCATGCGTTGGGCCAAAGGATTTGTCGACCTCTGCGGTCTCAAATTTCAATATCGCCCACGGACACACCATCATCGCACACAAAGCCACTTGAGACCCTTTTTGCAGAAAGGATACTGTTTTGGGGGGAGGGGGGATGTTAGTGGGGGAAAGGTCCTTCCGGAAGAGGGAACGCCAACCGGACAGGCTAAACGATTTTTAAGTGCGGTTATTTTTCTGTTTTGTGAATCATTTGGTTCAGTGACTCAAAGGATTCTGCACTAAATAATAAGCAAAGGAACAGATAAATTCAAAAGAACAAAGAATATAGGAAAAGCAACTGATATTTTATGTATTTCGGTTCGATTTTGGAAAAGGGACTTTATAAATTAAATATAACGCAGATGGGAAATGGGAAGGTCTTAAGAACAGTGTTTTAAGGACATCTCTAGTAAAAATATTTGAACTAAGTAATAGATATATTTCGTCTATTATTCATTTAATTTAACTTATTTTGATTTATTTTTTTTTTTAAGAATGTTAATTTATAAGCCAGAATTAATTAATTTTCTTCTATCTAAAATAACTTTGGCTCACCAGCTTCAATCCCAATGATTTATTTCCTCTGCGTTCTTTGCTATTAAATTATATTCGCTTTGGTTAACTGAGTTAGTTCCGCGCTTAAACCGCTTATTTCACCCCCTATGCGCATCCCCATTCATAAAGGATATTCTCTGCGAGCAGGAATCCCGCCCTGGCCTGTCATAATATCATAAAAATGAAGTTAACCTTTAAACAAGTTGCACCTCAGCCAACGGCCAGGATTTCCCTATACATATACCCTCATATACATATACAGATACGTATGAGAGGGAGTCCTTTCTTGCTTTGCCTGTCTGTGTAAAGTCCGCAGTGTCCCTGTGTGTGTTTGTGTGCGTGCATGTGCGACTATGATTAATTACTTTTGCATACATTTACATACAAATTTGTTGCCACATTGTCTGCCTCGGCCATCGCTTTTGCAACCCCTCTGCCCGCTTTTTCATTCATCCAACCCCCCCCTCCCCACACCGGCGTGGCCAGGGGGTTGGCGGAGTGGCTTTCCTGCCCGCGGCAGGGTTAATTTCATGTGATATTTTTCATTTTGTGCGCAGCGAAAACGGAAGGATGTTGATTTGACAAAACTTTTTTCCTTTTCAGCTGCACTTGCGGTCCAGGCACAGGCTCTGTGTCCTGTTAATTGCATTTAAATATTTTATTATTTTTTGTGTTAAATAAAGCTTAATTTATAGAAAGAGTGGGCTCTCAGGGAAATTATTTAAAGTGAGAAGAAAATGTGAAGGGGAATTCAGTTGGAAAACATGAAAGTTTGTAAATATTTTAATATCCTTTGCGGATTTTGACGTATAAAAACTATGAAGGGGTTTTAATTAATTAATTAAATATATTACATAAAATATATGTGTATTTAATTTTATTACCGAACTTTAACGATTTATTTTATAAATATTTTGGGTAGTTTTTGTGTATCATTGGTTTATTTTAGAATGTATCTTTATTTAAAAACTGTTTATTAAAGAACTCTACATTTTTAAAACGCTTCAAAGGTATTTTTCAACAACTTGAAAAGGTATTTTAATTTCGGATTTCCTTTCTTCATTAATCCAATAATATTAAAAGATTTGTTTTATACTTTTTGCCCATACATCATACATTCAACCCTTTGTATCAGAAACTCAAGAAAAAGAGGGAGAGAACAGAATGAAGCGGAAGCCAACTAATTTCTGTAATTAAAAACTCATATAAAATGGTTACACCGAGATCTCCGTTGCCACGCTGCCTTCCCAAAAATTAACACGATTTTTCCACTTTGCTACCCTCGAAAAACACACATGTGTATGTACATATATGTATATGGGGCCAAAAAGGGTTCAAAACCCAAGGGGAGGACAACGCAACGATGACGGCGATGAGTCCTGCGGCTATTTCGGCTTCCTTGTGCCAAGGACTGCAATCGGGCTGAGCAGCTGCTTCGCCAGTTAACCTGTCGCCCTGTCCTTTGCCTCCTGCCACTCCCCAGCAGCCTTTGACTCCCCCCTGGCCGCTGTGTTTTATATAATAAATGAGCTAGGTGGGTTAAAGGCGTATTTCTGTCTAGTAAATTAGCAAAATACACGCAGAGACAATGCAACACACGTGTGGAAATATGTAACCATATACAGCGAAGGGAAAATTAAGAGAAGTTTTTGTGTAGTTGGTAAATTTTATATAATTTTTGGGTAATTTTAAATACCAACCAAAAGTTTCTTGTAAGAAAAAAATATATTTAATTATTCTTTTTAAGTAAAAGCTGTGTATAAATGTTAATTTTCAAATTAATATAGACAATTTTAATTTTAGAAAACAAATTTTGATCATTAGAAAATGTTACAGAGGCCATAAAAATGTATATTATTTTTAAAGAAAACACGTACTTTAAAAAAGTTAATTTTAATACAGTCTACTTTATGCTGACTTTGAAATATATTCTCTAAATAGTTTATTAAAAGTTTATTCTACTCAACAATATATGCAGAGACCTCTTATTTTGACCTCGTCCGTACGCGTGTGTGGGCTGCCGCTCCGCCCCTTTTTCTGGGCTGTGAAAATCCCCCAAGGAGTGAGGGTACTAATGGGCTGCCGTGTGCTCTGATTGAGTTCGGCACAAATTGCTACTCAGCCGAAATCATCAACCCTGTGCTCAGAGAGTCCTCTCCCGCCCACAGTTCGCATGTGTGTATGAGGTTATTCCCAGTTGTCGCCTTGTTAAGTTTAAATAATGCTTTTTGCCATTTCCTCTATGCCAAGGTCATTCAAAATTCAAACCGAGTTTGCATATTTTCCAGCTTCATCCACACAAACACCTACACACGCACACACACACTTTGGCATTCAGGGCTTGTGCCCTTTTGGAATTGAGTTTGAAATATTTCCAACATTGTCTGCAAATTTCTGCCGCATCATAAGTTGAACTTAAATGAACTGACTTCATTGAGGAGCATTTTCGGCTTGTAGCTTGGAGTTGCAAGCTCTCCCGCACTCAGATACTCCCGCACACAGATACTCCCACACACAGATACTCACACGTACAGCGACAGGAGGAACAGTTGTCGCACATGCAATTTATGGCGAATTCCAAGTCTCAATTGGTTCCCAAAATGGAAATTGAAGTGAGGCCAAGGGAAGGGGAGCAGCTTGGAGAGAGTAGGTGGAAAAATGAGTTCAGAGCCCAGCCTGCAAGTGAAATTTAAATTCAGTCAAGGAAACTTTAAATTTAATGGCTGAAGTTTAGAGTATCTAAATGGTTTAAGGCGTTTACAGGTAGAAAAAGCGAGGGAATTGGACAAATTATTAAATTTGTTTTGCTGAAATTAGGAAAATGATTGTCGTGGCTATGCATATTATAAACTTTTGAAATAAATAAATATGTTATTTTAAATAGTGCTTATTTTAAATGAATCTTCTTATAATTTTAAAAACTTACTTAATCACACAAAGCACATTAAAAAGAAATGAAACCTAAAGGGAGCCAACTTAGATTCAATTTCCTTCCTCTGCCAAACGTCCCTCACTAATTTTTGCAAATTAATAAATCAAGATGCTTGACCTCCGATTAAATGGCAACTAGTCCAGCGCAATCGCATAACGGCACTCTCTAAACTGAGTCACTAACCGAGAAAACCCCAAAAAAACAAAACAAAATACCGCCAAAATTGCCGCTTTTGTCTTATGAATTTAGATTGGATCAGGAACCGAGACGGAGACGAACACGGACACGGAGCCATGTAAAAGGTTAATCACTTACCGCTGTCAGGTTGGACATACCCTCCCCTCCATCACTCCGTCTCTCTCTCTATCCCCCCTGGACACTTAGTCAATATTTCGCCAGTCGCTGGCTTTTCATCTGGACCGCTCTCGGGAGAGATTCTTATCGCTTCGACCGCCATGGACAGGGCAAATTCATGGCAACACGAATCATAGTCACATCATGTACTACGCGCTAGACAGCCAAACAAGATATGGATACCAAAAAAGAGGGGCAAAAAAAAAAAAAAAACCTAAAAAGAAATATAGAAAAACGCCAGAAACATAGCACTTGCGGTTCAGGTTCAGGGTCTGCCCAAGGGGGGCAGAGCATATCGTTGGCGCTACGACAACAAAAGGCGACCTTACCGACACATCGTTCATTTTAATTTGCACAATAACTCACATTCAACCAAAGCTAACTCGCAAAATGAAAAAATAATTACCCCCAGCTGAAGAAGAGTCGAAAAAAAAATATAGCAGAAAGGTTAATTTAAATTTCAAGTCACACAAGAGACCAGAAGCACACGCGTTGCTGCCACGGCACTATATAGCCCCTCGATCTCCGAGATAGTGTCACGAAAAATGACTTACTTCAGCTTGGTTCTCCATCTTTCGCTTGCAATTCATCAAAATGCAAATCTCGTTGGCAAAATGACGACAGTGCTAAAATATGATATAAATGCCTGGTTGTTTGGGTTTAATAATAACCATAAAAAAAAATATATATATAACTAAAAATAAAGGAAGCCGAGGAGTTAGTTCCACTTGGAGATCAAGATCAACCCCTCTGGATATTATGATTATTGTTTATTAAGTGTCGGCTGTGTCATAAAATTAAAAGGAACTTCACTTTTTATTGCCTTACGTTTTGGCGCGGTGTTTTTATTCCCATTTTTTTTTTATAACTTTATTTTGTTTTTGTTTTGCTTATTTTTTTTCCCGCTTGTGTTGGCTGTGTGTGGTCTTTTTCTGAATAAGGTTCTGTTCGTCTTTTGTCTACAAATTATTTACATGCCTTTGTACAACTTGAATATTGTTTGTTTGTTTATTTTTTTATTAGCCACAAATCTCTTGACTTGCATGTAGATGATGGTTAAAAGGCAACTTGTTTAATTTGCATTTTTATAGGCATTTTGCCTAGCATTTTTATTTATTATTTTTTAATTGTTTTAGCGTGTGTGGTTGAGGAATATGCAAAAGGGCTACAAAATCGATGTGGCAAATAATAAGAGTAAAGAAAGCGTAATGTTATTATATATTAAAGTTGAAATACATTCAAAAAATAACTCTGAACAATATTTTACTGTATAAATATCTTGATGAAATAAATATTAAATACTTTCAACATTATATACTTCATAAAATTTAATTAAAAAAAGAAAACACTCTATCATGAGGGAAATTTGGCTATCCCTTACAATTTATATTTTTAATGCTTTCACACTTTTAGATGGCATGTAAAAATACATTTCCCAAATACATATAGTTACATTTTCCATATATAGTTACAAAGTCCTGGCATCCTGAGTCCTAAAAAAGCTTTTTTGAATTACTAAAAAGGTCCTGAGCTTTGAAAACTCCAACAAACTGGGAAATAAATTCCCTGTAGAAAAGCTCTCTCAGCAAGAGCTTAAACAAATAAAGGTCCTTTAACTCCGAAACAAAAACTCACCCAGTTATCCTTTAGCAAAGACAGCAACCAAACGAAAATATCCTTTTCCCCGAACTTTCTTTCGTCTATTTCCGCCAGCAGCCGTCAGATGGCGCCTGCACTACACTATGGCAATCATCAAAACATTGAATATTTTCAAAGGCCCTGCACTCCCGCACTCCCTCTGGACGCCTTTACGAACATTAACTATTTATTTTTAGCGACCAGTGCAGAATTTGATTTTTCTGTTTACCAGCGACTGCGCATTCAAATGCCGCTCATTAAATGTGTCCGCGTTGTCTGCATAAATCAAACGAACGCACTCCAATTCGGGGCTGGGCGGGCCACCCACGAATCGATCGATCGGAGGGGTTCGACCAATTAATTAAATATTTCGATCACAAACGGCGACTTAAGCGGCCAAAAACTATTTTCGCTGTTTAATTTTACGATGCTAAGGCTGTGAGGGGAAGGCTTTTTACGGTTTTTTACGACTCTCGGCCATAAATCGCATCGAGTGCCGCTGCTCCGGCAGCTAAATGACAAAAATATTTATGGATGTTTTCTGATGTTGGGCGTGAGCTGGTTGTCTGATCTGTCATTCACGTGTCAGTACACCGTACCCCTCTCCCTATTAAAAACAAAAAAAGAAAAACAAACACAATCCGCTTAGTGTTGGCCCTGCCTTGTCTGACTTTCAACAATTACGCAGCGATCGCGCTTAAATATATTTTCGCGATCAAAACAAACAGCGCAAATAGCGCAAAAATTATGCATATGAATTTGGGTACAGTTACGCCTAGGTGATCCACGCCCCCCTTCTCTATACCCTCTGTCCCTCCCTGAGGGGTATAAATTGTTTTTGAATTCCAAGGGTCTGCACGCTTCTTTTTCAGCTTATTTTTTCGCGGGTGCTACGTGCGGCAGAGCGTGTCCGCAAAAATAATTTCGAATAATTTGCGCGGAATACCTTTGGGCCTGGGGTGCGAAATGATTGCTGAAGGGGGGAGGCTGGGGTAGAGGAGGTAATACCCGCGATCTATAAAAATAACAGCGTTCACTTTCTTTGGCGATGATTACGTTGATTGCCAGAGAGAGCAGCGAATGGGATATAAATGAGCCCAGGTGTCACGGAAAATTAGAAAATGGTTACATTTTGAGGTAAAACTTTGGAGATTGTTGAAAGTTTTATAGCAGAAAAAAATTGTTTATACTATTAATGTATCCATAAGTTAAAAAATATGTATTTTCTGGGATATTTTTAGATATTATTTGGTCTAAAAACATACCAATAACAAACTATCCTTTTAATTTCATACCTACATAAAATTTTATAATTTTACTTAAAATTATATAGCAAATTAACTGTAACTCTATAAACATTTTGTAATATTAAGTAAATATTCTGGCACATAATATAGCCCCCTGCTTATTTACAAATCTCTGCGAAAGAGTGAGCAATCATCATTTTCAATCTAATCTCCACCATCGACCTCAAAATCTCACCTCACAACGAAAACTAAAGTTCGAGGCGCAGACAATCCTTTGGCTACCTGGTGCAATTAACAATCAGCGGTTTCGAAGCAGCCAAATCGAAGCCTGCCCATTGTTGGCACCGCAACCTTCTAAACCAGGTGCATACATGTGTCACTCCTTCTGTCTCTAAAAAATATAAACAAAAAACATTTCGCACTTTGAGAGTCTTTGAATTTGGCTGACACTGAGCGTAAAAAAATAATATAAGATACAAGAGTTTCATTAATGGTGTTGGATTTATGAAGAGTTTAAGAAGGGAACTTAAATTAATGTTATGAATATTTTGGAATAGATTTATTTGCCTTTAAGAAAAGGATATGATTATTGCTAATAAAATGTGCGTGCTGCCATCTTATGAATATTTACTCAAGGCAAATGAAGGTCACCTAATAAAATCCATATACTAACATTAAATGTGCATATCTTTACCCATTTTTTCCTTCAGTGCTTGCCTCTGCATTGAAATCGCATTATTAACGCCTGCAACGAACTGAACTGCATTGGAGACTCCTTCGAGCCCCATTCAATTCACTTACCAAATTGGCAGCAAAGTCGGCAGCCACAGCCAACGAGTCGGGTGTGAAAATAATCTGTTTAACGAGGGAGTTTTACAAAAGACCCGAAGATGCCACAAAAAGAGGCAGACCCGGCACTGGCCACAACAAACGAGCAACAATAATGACATTTGGCGCAAATGAATGAGAAGCTGCCTCAAATATACCTCTTCCCCCTGCTCTCCTGCTCTCCTCTGTTTTTTTTCTTAGTCGTTTACCGCAAAAGGATATGACAGCAGCTCCGATCCGAGCCTGAACTTAAACTTTAACTGCAACTGAACCTGACAGTCTCTGCCACTTGGTCTTTGGACCCTTTGGATCTCCGGCTCTTTTGGCCATGGCCATTGGCTGCTTCCTCGTTGCTCCTGCTATCCCTGTGCTGTTTGCGATCTTTTTGTTGCCGCTGCACCGATCGGTGTTTGGTTTTGGTTTCGATTTTGGTTCCTGCTTCTTCCAGCGAGCCGATTGTGGTGACATTAAGAGGTGGGAAAATGTCAAAAGTTGGCGGCGTGGAAGTAGGAACCTTGGCCAAAATCGCTGGCTATCGAAATAATTACCGTGGGAGGGAGATAGGTCTTGTTGGGTTACTAGAATCTTAGGGATAACTATTTTAAGAATTTAATTTGTATCCCAATATTAGTCAAAATCTATAAGCTTTTGTAACTTGCAAAAATATTTATTTATTATTGTTCTCAGCTCAGGAAAATGAAATTTGACCCAACAAAGCAACAATTTGTAAACAAAATACCTAAGAAAATATACAAATTAACTAACAGAATATAATCATCCTTTCTTGTGCTTATCGTTAAATTCCTCAAAATTAAATTAAAAGGGTTACTTATTACTTAATTACTTTTACTAGTTACCATATTACAATATTTATTATTCCTTAAAAATTATTCATTATATTAAAATATTTGTTAAATAATTTTTAACTGAGAAATTAAAAAAATTAAATAATTCACCCTTGAAATTCCCAACTCTCCGAATTCTACATGAGCGCTTTGGCCGCTTGCCCATAGATGGCGCCAGGCGATAATTTCCCTGAGAATCAATGCAACATTTTGACATTTTTACGCTTTTTCTTTGCCTTTTCAGAGCAATTTTTTGGATTAACCCAGCTGTAAATGGATAACAAACGCGAATCACTTACATGGATTACAACAATTTAGCCAGGCATCAGAATAAGGTAAGGACCACAATCGAATCGATTTCCTATACACACATATTTAACCCATAACGACACTTGGCCGCTCGCTATTAATCCTAAGTGCTTCCTGTGATTTTATGCAAATCGAACAGGCAGCTGGGGAGGGAGCTGGGGGAAGGGGCACAAAATACAGCCGAGGAGACCGCAATTCAATGTACAAATGACAGTTGGCTGTGACATAAAACAGCGGCTTAAAGAAGATGTTAAGCGTTTTGCAGTTGCATGCCAGCAGCAAGAGCAGCAACAACAATTTTCCTCCTGGACAAAGGACATTTTCATTTATTCATTGATAATGCCTAAAGAACAAAAACAAACAACAAAATGAGAAGAAAAAAATCAAAACATTAAAAAGACTTCAACAACGACAAAGCGCAGCCAAAAGAAGAAGAGAGAAACATGCGACAAAACAACATAATTTAAATTTTGCGCATGCATCAGGTTTTTTTCTCCAACCAAAAAAAAAAAGGAGAAGGAAGCCCGTGCAACATGTTGCCGCAACACGCTAAGAAATCCAGCAACAAGCTACCTCCCTTTTTTTGCATTTTTGTGGCTCGTAATCCGGTAGCTGTGCCCCTTCGGTGTTTGCTGCCTTCGATTTGCTTTGAATGAAACTGAAATTATCGCATTATTAACTATGAGGACGGCTCCGTCCAGCTGCTGCCGAGGAGCTCTCCAGACAGGGCCTAACAAGATGGTCTATAAAAAAAAGGAGGCCGGGACTCCCCGAACTTTGCTGGGTCCATGGCCAAAAGCCAGCTCGAGAGCATACTTAACAATAAAATGAATTGTTAATTCCCTTGCACTTTTTCCGCCGACTTTATTCTGCTTGCATCTCGTGGAGAAACTGGAGAGCATGCTCTGCCTGCCTTGGCCAATGTAATGCTCAAGTGCCTTTCTTTTATCTGCGCCACAATCGCCAAGTTGGTTGAACGGAGCTCTGGGCACAGTGGGATAAAAACGGGGTTTTATATAATATATTTTGAGATATTTTCTGGACTTTAGGTAGAATTAAAAAATATAATAATCTTAGAAAGCTTAGAACTTTTATATTACATCATTACTTATAACCTTTCACCTAAAGATCATTTAATTTAGCACCTACTTTAAACTCTAAAAAAAATATCTTTAAAATGTATTTAAACTCTATAAAAATATTGAAAGATTTTCTAAACTAAGTCTTTGTTAATTATAATTGCAAAGCTAAGCTTTTTTCCATTTCCTTGTAAGCCCACTGTATAGGCCATCTCATCCGTGTGTAAGCTCTTCCCAGCTTAGCTGTTTTAGCCTTGCTTTAAAGCCAAATACCGAACTTGTTTTTATTTCTTAGTATGTCCAAAGAGCGCTGAGACCAAAGTCAAGCCGAAGAACGAACCGAACAATTGTTTGCGCGCCAATTGTCTCTGTCCCGCGGTCCCACTGTCCGTCGGAGTCGGACTCAGGCTTGGTCCCACAATGGAACGGACCCCGAGACTTTAAGGCCTTAGCAAATGTCTTCTTCCACTGAATTTGAAACGGAAACATCGAACACTTTGTTTTGGTTCTTGTTTCACATTTTACTTGTTTTTTTCTTACTAGTCTTTTTTTCCGATTTTTTACTGTTTTATTTTAATTTTCTTTTTTTATTTTGTGAAACTCGGTTTGGCGTTTGTAAGCGCGCGCATGCGTAAGTCTCTTGGGCTTGGGTCAGTCACGCAATGGGCCGCGACTCTGGGATCTGGGATTTGGATTGGGAACAGAACCGAACTGAACGCAGCACGTAACTGCAGCGACTTTAGTCAAAATTAACAAGCCTCAAAACACAATTTTCAGCGCATGCAAATTCGTTGTCAAAATAAAGCAAAGTGAAGCCAAAGAAACCGAAACAGAGACGGTTAGTGCACTGGAAAAATAACTGTCAGAAAAGCACATTAAAAGTTTTTTTTTGCAATATCTTAACTGTAATTACTTTTAACCTTCTCCCAATTCTGGGTTTAGTTTGGCCTTGCTTCCGAAAATATGGCTAAAATTAGGTTTTTAACATAAAGCGGTTTTTGCTAATAAGGTCATATTATCATTGAGTTTAAATATTAGATAATGTCAGAATTTAATTTGTTTTGAAATATTTTCTGTCTGTGCATTTGGGAGAGCTAGGAGGGGGAACTCCAGTTAAGCGATAAATGAGTTACTGACGTCCGAGCATGTGCATGTCCAGTATCAGCCTCCATTCGAGGCTCCTTCTTCTCGCAGCCACTCGAGTATCTTGCTCCAGGCCAAAAAGCAGGTGCTACATCCAAGGAGAAACCTCTCGAGGAGCCCAGGCCCCTCCCCCACCACTTAACCCACTCGGATACCCACTCGTAGCCCCCTGTCCTGCAGCCACATTTCAACAGCCTTCAAAAAGCATTTCCAGACATTCTCATATGTAAATTTATGCACTAAGCTGGCCACTCTCCAGGTGAGACTGGGCGAGGTGTGTGTTTGGTGTTCGCGGGGGGGTGGGTTACTCTGGCGGGGGCGTCACCTCGGGGCACAGCACGTAGTAGTCGTAGGAGAGGCAGATGAGGAGGCGAACAAAAATTGATATATGCTTGGGTTATGGTAAAAATCAACTAATTGATCTGCGGCTAACATGATTTTTATCTTTTGAGAACTTAATTATTTTCTGTTCCCGTTTCGCCAGCCGTGCGAGCTGGGACTTCCAATTTGAAATCGATATGGGACTGCGGCTCTATGTATATATATACTATATGCGCACATATCGATATCTTAACCAACTGACAGGGGACAGAAACAGAAAGATACAGATACTGGAGCGGATGCGTCGGAATGCGAAGGTCTTCGCTATGGGCCTTTCGGTTTGAGCCCGGTTCCTTGATTGGAAATGGAGCTTGAAAGGCTTGCTAAATTGTCAGAGGTACCGCTTAGGGTTAGGATTTGATATCGGGAAAGGAAATCAAGAGTTCATTAAATGCAAAAAAAAAAAAAAAAAAAAATCAAACTAAAATAACAATTTCAAATCCTTTCTTAAGGACTTTTGGGAAAATATCAGAATAATCGCTTATGATCTTAGGCCTTTAAAGTATTTATAATATAATTTTAAAATGTCAACTTTATACTACATAGTTTTTAAACCCCGTTATTTTTTGGTTTTAATTTATTAATTAAAAATATTTCATATAAGCGCCTGGAAAAGTTTTAAATTGAAAGTCTTATAAAGCGCTTTGGAGACCTGATATCTCATTTATAAATTGCTTATTTTAATGGATAAATTATTAGTTTAAAATTGATAAAAAGTATTTTTGTATAATATTTATTTTAAACTAGAGCATTCTAAATTATTTTATTTTGTTGCTATTTTACAGAAATGTATATCTTACATTACAAGAAGTATTTAAATTACTAAATGAAAATAGAAGAAAGGTAATAACATAAGCACACAATAATCAACCATCTTTGAATTCAAAAAAATATTTCTCCCAGTGTTGCGAAAATAATTCAATCGTTGGCCCAACCCCGTTTTGAGCCGTATTGGTATTGGCATGCAACCTGGTTGGCCAAAAGCGATCGCCTTGAAGGGGGTCAAACGTACGAATGGCCGAAATGACGAAAATAACCAAAGCCAAAATCTAATTTTCTTGTCGATTGCCTTAAATGATCGAAAGTTTTATGTTGTGTTCCGCAAATACGGCGCTGGAGAATTTATGCTAATTTCCTTGACGATTGGATCAATATGCGCGACGGCCGAGGGGCAGTTATCGGTATCGATAGATTTGGCAATGGAATTAAACTTCGATTTGAAAATACAAATGTTAGGATATTAAAAAGCAAAGTAAAGAATGCCAAAAACTAAACACAACTTTTTTGGTCCTGATGCCAAAACTAAGGTGTTTCCAGTCAAAGAGAGTCATGTTCTCTTCATTTCCAGTGAGAGTGTTGTTTTTGGCGCCAAACTGCCAAAACAGCTGTGCGCGTAAGAGACCTTAAGAGAAATACAGGATGGCTGGATGCTCTCTTAGCGCAGCTGTTATTCCAGTTTTAATATGGAGAGGGGGTGGGAATCAGTGATGCCAAAAGGAAACTAAACAAAGAAAAAAAAAACAGATAAGAAAGAAAATATTAATAGAAAATATAAACGAAAAAAATCGGTATAACGGCATAAATTATTTTTTCTGAATTTTTATTTTTATATTTACATTTAAAACACCTGCATAAGGAACAACTTTCTTCCTAGAAACCTTAATGAAATGGAATTTAATTTTTTATAACAATACATATATATAAAATAAATTTATAATATTATTAAAAAGAGGGCTTCTTAAGTAATTTAGTTAATATATATTTTAAAGATAGTTAAAATAAAAAGGATATTCCTGAGCAAAAAAAGGATAAACTGCCAGTACTGTTGGGATTCTCTCATACTCTCTCTCTCACTCTTTTCTTCTTCTCTTCCCATTGCCATTTGGAATCTCACTCTTATTTTGCATCCGCCACTCGAATTCTCCACTCTTCTGAACTCAGTAATGGAAGACGATTTTTGGGAATTGCCGTCGGCAAATCATGGCCGCCTTCCTGTTTCCCTTTGTGTTGTGTGTGTATTTGCCTTGGTGTGAGTGTGCGTGTTTCCGTTGTTTTTGGTTTCCATCAATTTTGCGAACTTGAATTGTGCGGCCATTATTCATATTTCCTTTGAAAACAAGAACCATCAAAACGAAATTGTTTTTACTTTTCAAGTTCAGCGACTTTATTGACTTTTATTTTCAAAACCAAAAGTAATATGAGTAGCAATTTTATTTCACGAGGCATTTAAAATATGCTCATTGCCGTCGGCAGTGCAATATTAGAATAGACGTCAGTACTTTATAAAAAGTATTAATATTTAGTAATACAAATTTAATGTTATGTGTTAAAAGTTTCAAATCCATAACTCTTCGGGTCTTCAAAATTTCAATAGTTTGTTTGTAGGCTGTGTTTTTGAAAGCAAATATATTGAAAACAAGATAAACAAATTTAAAAAAATTAAAAGTAAAATTAATGAAAATTTGTTTCAAAAATTAAATATTATTAAATTAAAAAAGAAAATTATAACTATTTAGATTCCATGTGTGTGTAATTCACATCCTTGAGCAGCAATTGATTCTGTAATTTGTCATCCCGTCTAGTTCTGTTCGTGAAATTTAAGGCCTATATATGTATATTCGGATTTAAATAATTTTTAAAGAATCCTGACTAATTAAAAATAAATTAATAAAAAATATACATCTTAAAATTTATTTTTCCTTATATTGGAATTATGAACTAAAGTTAAATATTACTTTTATAGGTCATATAATCTTATCTTACATTTGTCAAGTAAGAGAGGTATTTAGTTTCATTATGTAAGCAGTATTTCACGGATCCATACAAAATTTGGTTATACCCCATAATTTCAACCATTAAATTCTCGAGTATGTCGAATCTTTATGCACATTTAAATACTTCCTAATGCCCCACATTAGCTTCTCGCCATCTCGGATTCATTAAGCAGCCTTTCATTTGGCTTTCAATCGATTCTCACATCAATTTAATGCCCGCCCGAGGGCGCCAATAAACACTCAAGTTCACTGCTGTCCGTCTGTCTGTCCCTCTCTAGCAGCCCCACTTGCCAAATATTGTTCTTGCGCTTCTTTAATTCAACTTTAGCTGGCTTTGGTTTTCGTTGCTGTCTTCTGGTCTTTCTTTCTTTTCTTTTTTTGTTGGATGGAATTGGCACTTAAGTTACTCAAGTGGAAAAAAGTTTTTGTTTTTCGTTCACTCGATATAACTATACAAAAACGAGAAGAGGAACAAAAACAAACACGCACAAACAGATAGGGGAGAAACTCCCGCAACCCGTCTCATTCTCCGGTTCTATAGCTCTCTCTTTCTGCGGCCTGTCAGCTGGATTTCTTCATGGGGGCTACACACACACGCACACCAGCCCCCTTTCACCCGAGCCCCAGCCTCCTTGGACTATTTTCGCTTGCAAAACTTTTGCCGTCGCTTGTTGTTCAATTTTCTTTTCTTTTTTTTTTTATCCAATTCAATTGAAGGCTGACAGCGGCACAAAATTTTCATTATGAAATTGGATCGTTGTCAATTTTGGTTGGGAAAAAGTAACCCCGCAGAAGGGTCGGAAAGAGATATGTACTTCTAAGGCCTTGGGTCGTTATGGTTATTACTGCGCTAGCCCGCGAATTGTTAGCACCTGCTTAGGCCTACAACTTTTTTATGGCCTCCGCTTTTTCATTACCTGTTTATCGCTGCATCTTTACAAATCGCTGTTCACCTTGAAGACGGTTCGAAAGTGGAGTGAAAAGGCTAGGAGGAAAGCAGGCGGAGGAATACCGAAATTCCACTGTGCATCGCCTTTTGCCTGTGCCTCAGTTCATAAATTAGAGTTGTCTTTCCCTCCTCTTTTTTTCTTCTTCGGTTGTGCAGGGGGGTATTGTGGGGTTTTCAGGGGGGAGGAGCTTTTCTGGGGTCTTCAGTTAGCCAGAGTCAGAGTCAGAGCCGGACCAAGTGATGTGATAATTGCGGCTTGGCTCAGCTTGGCTTACTTTGTTCGCCATTTAATTGTTAGTAATTTGTGCTTTCGCGTTCTCCCCCCTCTATTTTCCCATTTAGTTTTCCCTTTTCATTTGCCAGTCATTTATTCATTTATGCAAGCTGCAGGTTTTTGTTTTTTGTTGTTTTTTTTTGTGCTCTGTGTTTCTTTTGGCGAAATTGTTCAACAAATTCTCGCTGGCACGCATTGCTGGCCACGGGGATGCCCTTTAATCCATTGTTATTGTTATTGCCGGTTGTGTTTTTTCCTCCTCTCGGCTGCGCTTGTTTTTATTCACTTTTTTGTTCACTTTACTGGGTGGCAATTGCAATGAATGTTGTTGTTATTTTGGCTTCACTTGCACCTTTACGCTTCGTGGTTTGTGTCTAAGCTTTGACGTGCACTTCCTTTTCATGTTAACGGAAGCGTGACAACAACAAAATAAGCGTAAATAATATTGCGGGGGCGAAGAAGCATCCAGCAGATGCTGAAAGCGGCCATAACTGAAGCGAAATGATAAGAAGATGGCCAAATAAATAGCTGGGATAGTAGTGGCCCTTAACTTGAAACTATTGTCTGCTAACGGTAAAGCTTTATAAAGCATACTAAAAGCATACTAAAATATCTAAAAAAAATACTTCTTTCGGAATAATCCCTTAAAAATAAAGTCAAGCTCTTCTGTGCGAAATTCCCTTGTCGCTGGTTCCGAGAAACAAAAACAAACCCCCTAAAAAAAGAAGCTCAACAAAAATTGTTACCGAGAACATTTAAAGAACCTCGGAGACCGCAAAAGAGGAACTTTGACATTTTCCCTTTTTGTGATCAACGTCTGCGTTCCCGTTCCCTCAGCCCCCAGTAAGCCTCCTTACCCCCGTTCGCCCGCCACCCATGTCATTGTGTTGAACGTTTTCATGTTTTTGAGCGCAAAAACTTTTTTGGGATTATTTTTGTGCGACTTTTCGGGCATGTGAAGTTGACTTTTTGACTTTTTCGGTAGAATAACATGGACTTTTGTTTCATCTCGGCTTCTCCTTTTCTTTTGCACTCTCATTCGCCATGTGTATACATATGTATATATACTTTGGAGTTTATTCATAGTTTTGTGGAGCTTTCGGCATGTCACCTTTTATTTTTTCCTCTTACTTTTGGGATTTGCATGTCAGAAAAAAACTGAAACTGTCATTGCGGAAATGGAAAATTGTTTTCTCGGCGGGTAACAAGTTTGACCTTCACACTCTGATGGGATGCCACGCCCCCTATTTGAGGTCTGCCCTGATCCACATGTGCCACCCAGCCCGCCTTGGCATTTGTCTTTTGACGATGCCCCATAAATCAAAGTCGCAGAACTACACAAAACAGAAAAAGTGTCAGGCTCGTGCAAATTACTTGGAAGTTGACATACCCGAAAAGTATTTTTTTTTTGTTTTGGCCTGGCCTCGGGGAATCGCTTAGCATACAAAGTGTACAATATACAAAGAAATGTATATGTGTGACTAACTCATTTGCTGTCCCCCTCAGTCCCCACACTAGCCATCCTACTCGCACAAAGCGACGGCTTAGCAAAGTGGAGCAACATGTGTGGGTGTCTCTTCCAGTGGAAAGTGAGGGATCTGCATTATTGAGAGCGATGTTATTGCAGTGGAGATGGGATATAAATATATTATTTATTTCTTGGTTAATAAATAAATTAAATAATATATGTTTGTATATGGTTATACCATGAATGTATTAACATTTTCACAAATAACATGTTTCCACTAAATGTAAAATATTTTATATATTTAAGAGAAAATAAATATTATGCTTAATAATAAGGATAAGGAAACATTTTATATCCCTAAAAAATTAATAACACACTCTCAAGTATATTTTTTAAGCATTTATTTCTCAAAATAAAATAACAATATAATTTCAAATATTATTGATCTTATTAGGGAAATTATACACTTTCAAGTATTATTTTATTTATGGAAAAATATTACTATTTCAAGTATTTTAAATTATTATTATTAAACATTATCCCAGAGTAATTTTCTTAAGCTTGATGTAAATTAAAGCATTTCGCCTTTTTTAAAAACTTATTTGGTATCAAAAATGCTAAAATTTTAACTCAAAAATGTCTTTTATTATTCGATTGACTTCATTTTTATACAGATTCACGCTTCTAGAAGATATATATTTTTACCTCCTTTTGTAATCAAAACTTCATTTTTCAAGTAAAAATACTTGCATTTTCAAAATTCTTTTGGTATTAAATATTCAAAAATATAAACAAATCAGTTACTTATCAGCTTCCCTTTATGCTTATGTACAAACCTTAAAGATATATGTATATTTTGACCGCCTTTTGTCAAAGCGTTTCTCCAATTCCCTGTTATAATTCCCTATCAGGAAAGTTTTGAGCATAATAATGCAAAAAGAAAAAAAACTCTGAACTTTTGTATTGATATCGAGAGGGCAGCAGAAATCCAAACGCTCAGCAACCGGAAAATTACGCTAATCAGTCGCTCCACTGGCGATTAGCGAATGCAGACCGAGAGCCAACAATAAATAAATAAATCAAATTCACAACAACCAATAAGAGAAATAGGAAAAAGCAGAAGGCGGCACAGCGAAAGAGGGCCAAAAGTTTGCCAAGTGATTTGGATAAGTTCGATATTGCGTAGGCCACAGTCTATAAACTTGAGGGGGAGCTCATCAGTGGAGTGCTAGAAGGGGGTGGAGGAGGAGACGGAGGCCTGCGTGGAGACTGGCCAACAAATATTTTGACATTTTTCCAGCAGTAGCCATAAATCACTCAGCCAGCGAGCGAGCGAGTGAGAGCAACGGACGCCTGACATGATTTCTGTGCGCCGGACTCATAATTAGAAAATTAGTTCAAGTAACTCTAGTCATAGGAGGCGGGTGGGAAAATAGGCCACAAAGGGGGTTTCTGAGTAATAGAAAAATTTTAGATATAATGACAGTAAATAGAAGTAGTATCTGAGGGTTAAAGCTTACCACTAAGTTGGTATTTAGATTGTATTCAAATGCTATCTTCAGCTTATCTATGAACATAAGTAAATCACTAGTAATAATAAGGTTGATATATTATATACAAATATGTACATATATATTTATAAAAACCATACATAGTGTTTTTGATAGTTTATTATCCAATAAATGTACCATAATTAAATATGAGTTAAATTTTTCTGGAAGCTTGAAATAGTTTAAGTTTATACTAGTCAAATGTCAAGTTATGTTAACCTGATGAGCTAGCTCATAAAGTTTTTTATAAATTTAAAGTTCATCCTAGGATCTTACCAATCCCTAGTTTCTATACCTTATCACTTGCTCTATTTCCCTTCATTCTCCATTGGCCTTCCTGCGGATTGTCAAGTGCTAAGTGCTCAAGAGTGGCGAGCTGGGCTGCGCGTCACAGGAGCAACTCGAGCACTTTGACAGACTATTATGCGAGAAAGGTTTCTTTCACTTTCCATATCAACTGGCGGGACAACAGAGGAGGACCGGAGAATTGGGGAAAACAGGGAAACGGAGAAACGAGAAGTGAGAAGCGGAGAAGCGAAAGATGTTCGAGTCGCTGCGGAACTGTCATTTCCGTTTTACTTGTAAAATGAACATGGAAGTATTTCGAGTCAGCCGACAAAGTGGCAGCAGTAGGTAGTAGGTGCACTGAAAAAAAAGGAAAAAACATATAAATAAAACAAAAACATTCATAAAAATAATCTATGTAGTCAATATCAGATCGATATAATATATTTGGTATGTTAATACTCAAAATGTCGACTTGATTTTAACTAAATTAATTGGGTTTAGGAAAATATCTATAAATCTATATAAAATCTCTAGGCCTTTTTGATTTACATTTTTATTAATATCACAAGGACCTTAATATTCCATTTGTATAAATTACTTTGTCATATAAAGTGTATAAACCGTATCAGGGAATAACAATCAATACAAAGGAAAGCCGCAATTCACGATAAAATCTCAACTTTCAACCAATAAAATTCTTAATATTCTTCCATATATAGATCTTTATATATATTTTGATATATTTTCTCCAAGAAAAACCCCACATATTTCTCTCTGTGCATAGCTTATGTAGGAACTGTAGCGGGCGGAAAGGCAAGGAGCAGCTGACGCTGACTTGTTATATACTAAACTGCCCGAGGGGCTGGAATCGGGGAGATCGCGGGGATTTGGGGAACGGGGAAGCGGTAAGCGGAAGGATGAACCGGGCCAGACAGACAGACAGAGGGACAGGCGGACGGAGCGAGAGGGAGACAGACACAAAGGGGCGGACGGACAGACAGACGGAGGGACGGACGGATGGAAGGACGGACAGTTGCGTTTAACGTTTTTCGCAAAAACTTTTCGCTTCGCTTTCGTTGTATATTTTCCGCTAAAGGAAATTGCCGGCGATTCACAGACGGAACGAAGGTAGTGTTGTCAAACTACAAGTAAAATTACAGAAAATAACTTAACAATTGTTAATAATGTTAATAATAATTTAAGGTATTAAATAAATCCTTTAATATGAAAAGAAAATATATAGTAAGAGGCTTACCAATATTTTTAAAGCTAAGATTATTAAATTAAAACAAAAAAAATTAAAAGGTCATAATTTACTTGTTAACAATGTTATTGTTTAAACAAATATAAAATAAAGTGAAGAGTTGCTACCAAAAGTTACTAAATTTTTAATAATTTTCCAACTTGTTCAAGCCAACAAATAGAAAAATTAAACGATTTTCCTATTCCAAACCTTTAAAAATAGTAATATTTTCCAAAAATCTAGCCAAGTGGGTAGCACTTGAAGGAGGTGATGGCCGCGGGTGGCTGGAAATGGGGAGTGGTGGTGGGAGGGGTGTGTCTCAGGGCAGCAACAACGCAACCAAGCATTTCGCACTCTTCCCGCTCCGAAGGTAACAACGCAAGAAAATGCCAGGCAACAAGACAAGCAGAACTGACGTAAAAAGATTTTTGTGTTTTCCCCTCGGAACGGCAACCCCAGGCCCCCCTCTTGTAGTACCCCCTGCCAGTCCATCAGCCCCCTTTTCAGGGGTGGCGTCTGGCAGGATTGAAGCCTCATCATGAAGCTTTCGTGCCCAAACGATAAATGCGAACGCGATCTTTAAACGCTGTCCGCGCTGGGTAGTCCATTACGAAAAGTCGAGCAGGGGGAAAACATTTTTCCGCGTGCGACTTTCGATTGGAAAAAGTGGCAAAAACGAAATGAGAATAATTTCAATTAAATGTTAAATGTTGGCAGCAATTTTGGAGGATGCTTTCAATAAACTTATAAATTGAAATAAGAAATAAACCTTGTTTCGACACCACTTTGTCCTACTAAACTAAAATCTTTAAGCGTAAAATTTCAAAATTTCGCTGCTTTCCAAAATGACAACAAAATTGGAAACTAGAAAATGTAACATTTTTTCTACTTACAATGCAGAATTTCTCCGGCCTTTTTTGGCATGAATAAAGCATAAACTATTAAACGCTGGAAGGGAAAATTTTAATGAAAAATCTTTTTGGCCAGCATGCAAAGCCACTTGAATGGAGAAGTCCTCCCCCTCTGACTCAGAGGGAGCAACCGCCCCCTCTTTCGGTGACATGAATGCTGACAACGTGTCTTAGTTTGCACAAAACGAGCTCAAGAGATGCAGTCGGCAGACACACAAACGTAAGGATTTTCCATTACCAGGACATGAAGGCCTGTTGTTGACTCCTTTCCTGCCAGGGTACGAGTGTGTGTGTGTGTCTGTTGTTCCGGCTTGTCATGTTAAAGGAATTTAAATTTAATTACAAGCCAAGAGTGAAAGGAGGAAAAGTTAGATGGGTACTGCTTTCCTAAAATTATAACTAAAGTAAACTTGTTCGATTTAATATTATATAATTTGATAAGCAATTTTAAGCTTTTATTTTTATCCACAATGTCTAGCCTAAAATAATTTAATATTTTAAGTGCAGGTTGGAAATCACGGCGCAGCATGGCCGATACATAATCAATAATAAAAATCAAGTCCTCATAAATCATTTCCTCTCCTGTCTAGCGAGATTCCTATCGCACTTGTCTGGGGAAAATTAGGAAACTTCCCCCACTACCAGCTAGATATTCAAATTCATTTTCAATTTTCATAATTTTTGGTCGAGAGAATTGCGCCGTCGGCGTTGACACCAAAATCAATATCTACGAAAATTCCGTGCAGCCTGCCTTTCCACAGGTATTTTTTCCTCTCGACTCAAATGCTTTGTCATATCAACGGACGCCCGAGGACTGGAGAGTATCGTATGCCCCCGGATTTGAGGACTCCACACTTTGTGGCAAGGCCGCACGTTCGTGCGTTCGTGCCAAAAAATAATTTCCTACTCGCCAGACGCCGCAGCAGGCAAGTGCGGAGAGGGCCATGCCACGCCGTGTGGCAGGAGGGGCAGCATCCGAAAAGGGGCCAGGCAACTTGAGCGCACTTATTGTTATCAACGGCTGAAATATGGCATTTTAATTTTATTAGCTGCCTGTACATGCAGCACACTCCCGGGCCAAATAAATGTGCAGACGATGATGGCCCCGGCGATGACGATGACAATCTCCGCAGGCGACAATGGGATCAAATGTTTTTTTTTGGGATGCAGTTGGGGCACTGAATGTGGGAAGAATTAATGGAAATTTCTCTCAAATATGGTTGGTAAATATTTTGGAAATTAATAAACTAGAATTAAGACAAGGTTTTCTTGTACTGATTTTTAAGAAACCGCTTTAAATATGTTTTTGAAAACATGCACTTTTTAAAACTCATTTGGTTAGTACTTTTCATGTGGGATTAAGATTACCATAAGAAAATAAGAATTACTTACATAAATCGACCAACTTATTCATAGCAGATTTCATACGATATGATACTTTTCGACACTTTTTCGATCTCTTCTTGATCTGAAAATTTTTAAAAGGAATCGAGATTCAACCCTCACTTATTCTTCTCATATTTTCGAATTTCCAATACGTTCTTAAAACATTTATGATACGTTTTCAATACCTTCTCAAACTCAAAAACAAATCAAATATTCTGCTCGTTTTTTGATTGGCTTCCCATAGTGCGATTTGTTATTGCTTTCGATTTTATTGTTTTTTGTTTTCCTTAGCTGCCTCCACATTCCGAAGATGGTGAGTGAACGGTGGCATTTCTCGTAGGGGGTGTCCGGAGAAAGAGAGACAAAGAGCTTTCCCTAGCTACTGCGCATGCTGAGAATCCGTAAGAGAATGGTGGAGATTTGTTGGCCCAAGGAGCGGGTGGGGGCCCTATCAAAGAGCCATAAAGTTATAGTTGCCCCGACAATGAAGTCATTTACACAAAGTTTATGGCTAGTTGAAAATTGTGTTATTATTATGTGGCCACTCGGAGCTCTTTATTTATCTCACTCTCTTGACCCCGGGGAAGATGCTCTCTTAAGTGTAATAATTTATTGCGCCTCACCCCCCTGACTCGACCCCCCTTTGTTGTTGTCATTTTGCGGGGAGGGGCAGAGGGACTGCCTTTTGTTAAGCATTTTCGAGCGCCAGGCCAAAACGCTCCCAAATAAGAGGAGAGCAGAAAATACGGCAAATACTTTTGTATTTTGGCTCCTAAGGCGGCCAGCCGAGCTGGAGGCATCTCTAGTTGGCAATTTCGCAGCGTCGAGTCGAGAGAGATTCGAGCGCAATAATTTTCCCGGAGAAAAAAGTGGCCGAAAAGGCGATAAAGTATCTCAGAATAATTTGCCGTCGGCAAATCAGTTTTCCCCCAAAATATATATTTCTGATAATATAATCCCGAGTGTCGCCCTAATTGATTTCAACCAAATGTGCGGCTGACCCGGCCAATGGATCTGAGCCTTTTCCCGCCCCCCTCCGCGTGTCCAACCCCCTACGGCCGTATCGAGCGAACATGTGCCCCATAACCCCCATCGAGCTACTGTCCACGATTATCCTCGAGAAGCGAAAATTACGTCCCCCAACCAAGCGGAAAAAGTGTCGCAAATAGCCGCGAATCGAACTCGGTTCCTTCATCTCCCCCCCTCAAACTCTTTCAATTTTCCGGAGGTTTCAGTTCCAGGAAAAGCGTTGTGGCAGGTACAAAATCTCTATTCCGATTCATAAGTTTCTGTTTACATTATTGTATTTGTGTGTGGGGTCTATTAAAGTTCTCCAAAGTTTTGAAACAGCTGTCGGGGCGAAAGTTTTTCGCGCTCAGCAATTGTTTTGTATAAATAATCCCCGGGACTGTGTGATCCAGTGTGGTTTCTTGGGGGTTACAACTGCATTACTTTGATTAGGTTCCAGGGGAGTTTTGTGTTTACTTTTTAAACGATGAGAGATTGGGGGTTAACATTTGTGGAATAAATATTTTACAATAACTAGAGCAGGTTGATGTTTATAAACAGAGGTTAGAGTTTATTAGAAACAATTATAAGATTGATTTTGCTGCATATTTTCTTAATAACTTGTCTAGCAACATGGTTAAGATGGTTAGAAAAATATTAAGTACAAAATAGTTATTATTTATTTATTCTTAAACATGTTCATAATAATTGTACTTTGAATATAATATATAATAATTTATTTATTATATTTCTTAAAATATATTTGATTATCATCAATTTCAATCCCTTAAACTTGATGAAATATTACTGCTATTGTATTTAAATTATTTTCCCTCAGTTTCCATTCACTTCTCCGCTTACTCCAAGCTATTTCCAGAACTATTTCCCATTGAGGTTCTGGCACAGCTGAAATCTGTTCAATTTACCACAAGTATTCCTTTTCTTGTGCAATATAGGAATACCTGGGTCTGGCCTTTCCCCTACCTTCCGCATTTCCCCACCCTGCGCCCCTCCTCGTTGTGATGTTTTCGTGGCGCCCCGCATGTCACCGAAAAAAAAGGAAAGGAAAATGTAATGCATTTCCACCGCTACTGCTGCTGCTGTTGCTGCCACATTGCAAATGGAATTGAGCAATGCAACAACAATGAAATGTGTGCAACGCATGAGATGAAATGAAATGCAACACGCGCTGAAACCAAAAATGGAAAAAAAAGAAATATTACAAAAACGAGAATTGAAAATCAGGCGAGCGAGAAAAAAATGGAAAAGGAAGCAAAAACGCCAGACCCGGAAAAAAAGAATTTTAAACATGGCGCGAACATAATGTCCTGTGTCCTTGCCTGTCGCCGTCCCGCTCTGCGCCCGCTGTCTTTCCTCTTTTTGCCCATGCGAATTTTCCATCTCCTGTTGTTGTTGTTGGGAAAATCGAACATTGATTTATGGCGTGTGCGAATGTCGGGGCGGAAAAAAAAACAATATATATGTGCAGTGAAAGAAAATCGAGAATAGTTCTTCTTCTGATTTTTTAAATAGATTCATTTTCATATCAAAATAATATTTTCGATCGATTTTAAATTAATAAAAATTAATGCCTTTTCTGCTCTAATTAAACCTAATGGATGAAATACAATTAAATCCTAAAAGTCTATAATTCAAAGAATATAAATATTTTATATTGTTCATATCAGATATTATTTTCTATCTTAATCGTTATTAACTTTCAAAATAGAGTTGGAAAATCATAATAAAAACTTTTCCACCTCTAATTTTAAGCCTGAAAGCTGCAAATTGATTTAATATTTAAACTATATAAGCTTAAGAGTAAATTAACTAATGACTATAATTTAACATGTTTTTTTAGGGAACTGAAAATTTATAAAAAGAAGAACAATTATTTTCGTTGTTTTATAACATTAACGGCTTCCTTTCGCTTTTGGCGCTTATATTTACATGATGTACTCTCGTTAAGATATTTTACTTCACTGCAAAATTTTCTCTCAGTGTTTAATATATATACGGGAAAAGGGGGCTGACAACGATGATGCTGATGAGCTGGAATTGTTTTTGATATGTCCCAGGCAGTCGAGGAGGGAGAATGGACCAGAGGGAGACGGGCACAGCGACAGATGCAGGTCGGTTACATGAATGTATGTACATATATACAAATATATATATATCGGGATATGTAGGTACATTTACAGGAACGATTCTCGGGGTCCCTCATTGCCTCGATTATTATTATTATTTGCGACAAACGGAGGGAAGATGCCTTGCCTTTTCCCCCTCTCATCGATGTTGCATTGCATTTACAACAAGAGCAGCCGCAGAAAAACAACCACGGGGGTAAAAAAAAAAAACAAAAAAGAAAATTGCAAATGCAATTCGTAACGCATAAATTTAAAAAAACACAAAAATGAGGTTCTGAGAAGGAAAAGCGGGGCAACGGCGGGGCAACTGAACGCGTGTCACATGTCGATTTTCGATTGTTCGCAAATTAATATATAAAACACAACGCTGCGGTCTGGTCTGGCTTTCTGCGGTTCCTCTGTGCCCTGCCGGGGATCCCCCGCCAGAATTTACATATCCCCCCTCGCTGCATTTACATGTAACAATTGCGGATATTGAAAATGTATCGATTTGTTGCCTGAGCCCCCGGCAGTTGTCAGGAGCTACATTTAATGTTTTTTTTTTTTAATAATCATATTAATTCGACAAAAGAGAAGAGTGCTTTAAAAAAAATGTAAAATGTTGAATCGGTTTAATTGAATTAAATTTAATACAAACAAGGTTTGCATATGTAGAGCTCTAGGTCTTTTAAATATTTTATTTTGCCTTGTATTTTATTTTCTCCTATTAAGAGGTATTTAGTTCTTTAAAAAATGCATTTTAAACTGTAATTATTATTAGAATTTTAATTACATTAAAAACAGTTTTGAACTTACCTTCAGAGCAACTATCAACCTTCTTCTGGTAACTTTTAATTAAACCTTAATTTAATTTCTAAACTTTTAAGTGCGCACAAAATAATCTAATAAATTCATGCATTATTTTCTCCTCGAAAACACTTCCTGGAAAACCATTTTCCCAGGAATTTCTCCTCACCAATTGTCCAAATTCTTAGCAAATTAGCTTGATCTACGAGTCCATTTCGGTACTTCCCCCATCGATCCCTGTCTCCATGGCAAATCTATCTAACTAAATCTAAACTCGTTTGGGCCCGCCATTGCCGACGGCCAAACACGCGCTGGTAATTGCAGCAATTGGCGCTCATTTCTCTGTCATAAATATCTTTTTGGCCAGCTCCAGTCTCCAGTCCGTCGCAAATTATCGCATCATGCATGGCATAGACGGAGTCGAAGGGGGGCGGAATAAATTGTAAATCACCTTCACACCATAGACTGGCGGAAAAGCGTTTTTCCAACACTGCCCCCAAGGTCAGAGAGTTTGCACTAGAAAAGCGAGTTAATAAATTACGTGTAAAACAACGTGTGAACTAACATAAATAATTTTCGTTAATCCCAGCCGCAGTCCTGCGCACATTTCCCAGTCACTTCTCCTAGGAACAATCGATTAGGCGTAGATAAAAATCAATTTGCGGCCATAATAAATTGCTCAACTACCAGGAGCATGAGCCACGGCTCTCCTCCACTCCATCCTGTTGCGGCAATTTAGCTTCATTTTGCCAGACTTCTCAGCAGTCTCGCGAACAAATTGGCCCGCAAGGTGAACCAAAAACACAAAAAGAAAATAAACTAAAATAAATTCTGGGAGGAGAGCCCGAGCTCGAGTTCGAGCTGAGGCAGGGAAAAATTTACAAACATTGTAATCACGGGTTAAATATCGCCAAAGCCAGGGCCAGCTGCTCGCAGACCACAGCCGTCTTAACCCCGAAAGTATCTAAAGTTGAAGATCTTCCACCTCGCGGACTGGGGTAGAGGTTCGTTCGTGGATTAATCACCGCGGGCAGGGCAAGCCCCAGACTCCAAGGCTCTTCTTCTCGACTCCAACTCCGGCTCGGACTTCATCTGCAACTGCAGCTGGAAGTCTGAGTCTCCGACTCAGCCACTTGCCGAGATCACGATTCACAACTTAATCCCAACCAGCTAGCTCGGCCGGTTTCCCTGGCCCTCTCAATGCACTTTAACAAAATATTTATTGTGTTTAGTTTAGTTAAAAAAATAGTATCTTCAGAGAGAATTAAGACTAGTATTGAAATCAGAATGGAAACTAATAACCTCTATTAGTATACAGTATAAATAATCTATATATAACTCTATATAATAACTCTCTTTGAAACTCAAAAGTTTGTACCTTTGAACTCTCTATGTTACTTACAAGTTACCTAAGAATTTATAGAAGAGGGAAAGAGGGAAGTCCTGTTTTTTCAAATGTTATTCTTAAATCAAGAACCTTATTATTTTCTAGTGTTGTATTGTTTTTCCTATTATTAAAAGCATCTTTCAGCTCTTTAATTTCCCTCTGTGCAACTTCAGCCTCGTCTAGAAAGGTGCAGCATCGTTTGTCCATTTGCTTTTCTGATGCTTTTGTTGCGTTTTGTATTTTGTTCATTTCACATTTTTATTTAACATCCGCAAATCGTCTGCCGCCCTCTCTTATTTTATTTTATTTTTCTGCTTCAGCCACGCCCACAAAAAAAAAAGACAAAAATGTTGCCAACTGATTCATCGAATCCAAAACAAAATGAATTCATTTGTGAGCAAAAAGAGCCGACGGGCAGGCAGGGAGGCAGGGGTCACTGCGCTTTCGGGGGCCGGGACGAGAGCGGTGTTTTCTAATTGAAGTGTTTGTCTAGACCCTCGAGCGGTGAATGTTGCAAGTGATTAGCAAATGGAGGGAAGAGCAGATGATTCGCCACCAGAACACCAGAGGCTTGTTAAGAAATCTGCAACGGGTAAGGGGAATAAAGGGATCCAAAATAGTGGTTTGTTGTTGCTCAGAACAGGATTAAAGTTATTAAGTTTCTAATGGAGAAATCCTTAAGATTCTGAGAAGTGGAGCCTATAAAGATGCAACGTTTTATATATTTTCTTTGAACTAATTATTGAATTATATTTGTTTTCTTTTTCTATGATAGTTTTTGTTTGAAGTCTAGCCACCTTCATTTTATATATAAATCGAGGCTCAACTTTATGAAACATTAGATTGACATCGTTTTTTATTCAGAAGAAAAGTCCAGCAGGTTGTTTATATAGTTAAACGTTAGTGTATTTTTATACTAGCTTTTTCTTCAAATGAAATGCTAAATAAATGTAAAAAAATAATAAAATTATTACATGCAATTGTTTAACTTAAAAGGAATAATGTTAAAAAAAAATTATACATTTTGCATATGAATTTATTCCCTCTTGTGTTTAACATTTAATTCCTAAATTACTTGCTGGCAGTTTTAAATTGAATAAGTAAATATTTCCCCCCTACAGAAATGATTCTATTACACCACCTTTTTTTGGTTAGACTTGAACAATTTTTAACCGCATTTCGAAACTGGATTTTACCGCTCGAAAAACGGCAGTGGGAAAAACGGAAAAACATCAACGAAAAGGCAGAAAAAAAGACACACATATACACGACATGCACTTTTATCAGAGGGTAATAATTCATTACACACACTTTTCCACCACCCCACTTTCCCCCAGCCCGTTTTCCTTAACCCATCACCGGGCATCGGAAGTGCTGCGTTTACCGCAATCGACGACCATTTTCACCCCAGCTCCTGGCAGCGGAAAATGGAAAACGGGAGCGGTCAGGGAAAAAGTCCGAAGGAAAGCTACTCGGGAAGAGGTAAAGGTTCAACTTGATAAGACGTACGCACCTAGAAATAATGGTAGAAAAAGGCGAAACAAGGATAAGCCTGGATAAGCCACTCAATTAACTAATTGTCCTCGAATAATATTCATTAGAGCGAAAGCAGCTCAGTTGGGGGGAAAGGCGAAAGACCAGGCTGATGGATAAGATTTCAGTTATCGTAGGACCAGAAAAAAAGAGGTCCGAATGGGGCCATAAATCAATGTAACTGTCAACGTCAACGGCGTCAATAGTTGAGTGCGAGCGGGAGAGCACGAGTGACGGAAACCACCCCCGAAAGCAAGCCCCGCCCCCAACCCCAAAGAAGCCCGAATCCTGAAATCCCAGAGTCCAGTTCCAGTTCCTGGGGGAAGTTGGTGGGTTTTTGCATTACAACAAGATGATGTCAGCAAATATGAAATAACTAAATTGTTTCAAAGTGTCAAAGGAGAAAATGCGCACACACATGGCTCTGAATGGATATAATATCCTTTATACATATATATAAATATATATATTTGTGTGCTTACTTCCTCTTACAGGATATTACAAGCTGCTTGTGGGGAAATTAGATCTTCACAACTGCCTCTCTACGTTACAGCATAACAGCATCTTTCACACAGTTTTCCCCAGCAGCCAAAGGGAATTGAAAATGGAAATGGAAAATGTAAGGGAGGAGTAGGGGTCTTGGGTAGCCATGTATGTCAAAGGTCCCACGAGGGCATCGGTGGCGCCACTAAAATACATGTTGCACTTAATTGGAACGATTTCGTCTGTGAAATATGATTTCTCATGGCGTTCCACCAAATTTTCGAGCAAGAAATTCTCTGGTTTTGGTTAAGATTAAATTGAGATTGAGGGATATAGAAGATTACTTACTCGATGGGGTAATACGTCTATACGTACTATTATATATATGAAAGAAGAATGTTTTATTGTTATAATTATTATTTATTATATTCAAATAAACTCAATTAAGTGTATGATAAATCTACATTCATCCATAATTTCCTTCTCATATCATTCTCAATATGATCTCTCAGCTATTCATCTAACAAATTGAACTAATTTCCTATGCTCACCTCTTTGTCATTGCAGGTAAACACGCAAACACTTTTCAACCCACCAAAAGCCAGAGACACACTCACCTGAGATGGCATCTCCTACAGATGCTCCAAGTAGGACACACGATGAGGCAGCTGGCGAGCCGGGGAGCAGGGGGAAGCAGGGATGGGTAGCTGAATGGGATACATTTCAAATACCTTAAATGCGCAGGCAGCATTCCAGCAGTTGGCTATATCTGATTTCTGTCAACATTAAAATTGCAGACCTGACAATGCAACGGACAAAAGAACCGAACCAAAGCGAGCTAAGTAACCCACAGATAGAGTGACAGGATACAGAATAATGTGGATGAGGATGAAGATTGGGGATGGGGCATGGGCTTGGGCATGGGTATGAGCTTGGCCAATTGGCCAAGTGTATTTCTAGGCGATAACACAATGGCTAAAACGCCCCAAACTGGTTGCAGTGCAACCAGTGAGTGGCAACAGAGATTATAAATTGAAATTGAGTTCATAAAACACGAATCAGCAAAACGTTTAACATCTTTATTTCTGCGAAATGGCAGAGACACAGACCGACAGACAGACAGACAGACAGACCGACAAACCGAAGTCTCGCAATCGCATTGGCAATGCCATTGCCATTGGCAGCCACAGATGGGAGTGAAGCCGGGACCAAGGTGCGATTTCCTTCGACTTCTTCGACTGCTCCACGAATGCAATCAAACAAGCGCTAGTCAATTGCAGCCATGTCGATTGTGGGACCAGCGTCCTCTGTCCTGCCGTCTGCCATCCATCCAGCATCCACCGGGGCAGGCAGCCTGCCAACTCCGTCTGGCCGACTGCTCCGACTCGATTCTCAGCCAAGACCAAACCGAACCAAGACCCGGACCCAGGCCAGAATAGACAGACAGATGTAAGCGAGTGCGAGCAGCCAAGGTGCTGGAAGGACCATTGCACCAGGGCGATGAGTTACCATGGGCCCTAGAGCGGGAAAATGATATAGAAATTAGGGATGTAAGGGATTTATAACTAAACTTGGCAGTAATAAACCTCAAACCAGCTTTAACTTCAACCAAGAGGTAATATTTAAATAAAAAGATTCGTTCTTTTCTTTAATTACCCTTTAAACTCTAGCCTAGTTCTGTAGATCGTAGTTTTAGTTCTTCAAGTCTTTTTTTGTTTAATTTTTAAGTTGAATATTTAATCATTCCCAAAATTAACCCCACTGTTTCGAGCTTTTTTGGGATGCTGTGTGAGCATCTTGAATGCGGAATGTGCACGCGTTGAATTTCTTGTAGACGTGCGATAAAAATTTGCGACATTGCAACAGTTTGGCGAACGTGCGAGCCCGTCGAAGGTGATGCCCCACTTGCCCCTGATCACCCAATCTCCCCCTCCCTTCGCCCCCTTCGATCCAACACATATTGGCAGCAGCTTTTAGCCACAAAGTCGCTGCAGGGCCAAAAAGCAGATGACACTGTGCGATACTCCTAATCTGCGTGAATAAAAATGTAAATGAATTGAAGATTGCCCCGGATCGCATTTATGAGCTATGACCACTTAAGGGGGCCCAGAGGCGGCAGAGGGGGGCGTGGCGGACAAAACGTGGACACAAGTGACAAGTGCGATTAGGCCGCGGTACTATGGAGGATTTTTTACTTTTATTATTCGGTTTTAATAAGCCGCGACAGGCAGGTGAACAGGCCGAAAAGAGTGCTGGCTGTGCGCCTCTTGGTCAAGCAGGAGCAGGAGACAGACCCCTTTAGAACCAAAAACCAGTCCGATCCGAAGGCTATATCCCAGGCAAACCTAACGGACCTGCCCAGGACCAGACGCGCGGCACAAACATGTTTTCACTTCCCGGACGAAAGCTTCCCAAAATGAGCAAACTAAAGGGGAGAAAAACACACACGGCCATCGATATGCCACCAGATGGGATCATGGGTGGTGTCAAAGGGGGTTTTGAGAAGAGTTTTAATTTAACTTAAAGAAAATTCCATTTTATGTTACTAAAAGAATTTAAGAACAGATTTTGAAATAGAAATAATGTTTGAAAAGAAGAATTTAGGTCAACTGATGGAAAATTGTTTTATTAGATTTCACTTTATTATTATTTATTATTCAATTTTACAAACAGTTCTTACATTTATTTTGCTTAAATTATTATTTATTTGAAATTATGTTTAGTCTTTTTCAAAAGTAGCATTTGAAAATAATAAATACAACCGAATATTATCCCTACATTGGTAAACAAACCTTATCAAGAAAAAGTATGATAATCATAACTAGCAAGAACTCTGATTATAATACAAATTAATTTTCCTATTACTAAAAAACATCCCCTTTAAACTCCGCCCTGTTCCGACCATCTAAGACTGTCATGATGGCTTCGTTCCTAAAGTGTTTGTCGATAAACCAGGGCGAAGGTGATGGAGGAGAATCGAGGTGAGGAGGAGGAGTGGCGAACGGTGGGCTATTGACCAAGGCGCATATAATAAAAATTAAATCGCACAATATAAAAACGCTCAAGTCGGCTACAGGAGGGAGCGGTTGCCGAAGATGGGGCGAAATGAAAACGTAAGCGGAAAAATCGAGTCACGAACATTGAAATATGTGTTGTCCACGGCCCCAGAGAGCTCTCTGATGAGGATGTGGATGTGGACGTGGACGCGGAGGACATGGACATGGCATCGACTGATAAATGCGTGGAAAATGCAACAGCTGCCAGAGCTGGATAAGAACGCTCTCCGCCGCACCAGCAGGCAGTCGCCGGTCGGCAGGAGACGTGCCCAGTGCCAGGGGAAGTAGAAATGGATGTGGAAGCCAAAGAAGGAGCAAAGCCGGACGGAGGAAGATTTTCCAGAGGAGGTTTAGTAGACCAGGCAGCCGCGGCTCTGTTGGTAAACAAATCATTTGAAAGGATTTTCACACACAATCCATCTTCGTTGGACCACTGACTGAGCCGCACTGAGATCTGTCTTAATTTTTGCACTACAAGAAAAATGTTTCTAATGTATTTTGAAAATTTTTCAAGAAGCATTTAAAAGGTTTTTTAGGATTTAAAAAATGTGCTTTAAATATATTTAAAATACTTTTTAGGAAATTGATACTAAGATGCAAGATCTTTAGAAAGTAGAAGAGACATGAAGAACTCTTAAAAGTATTTCAGAGAATTTAAGATATGATGGTAGATATATTTAATACTTTTTTCACAAATCCTGTGAAAGTTGTATTATTTTTTTAGGTATATATATACTTTCTAACTTTCAAAAGCAAATATTTCTCTGCGTGTACTTCCACTGCCTTCTCCATTCTCTCTCTCTTTTTCCATCTCTCTATCCCTTCAAAGCGACAGGCAACCTGTTTGTTCGCCTGCACAAAGGATCTCTACTCCTTTTGAGGCGAAAGTGTTCGGGACAAAAGGCCAACTCGGCTTAGGGGCAGGACAAAAAAAAAAGAGAAAGTTGGCATTGTCTTTCAGGATTTTCGCAAAATATCAATAGGCAAAACATTGACTCGTCGGAAGAATGGAACTTATGCAATCGCTTCGCTGCAGTTACACTCGGCACAGCAGTTCCCGACAAGGACAAATGGAACGAAGGACACGCCGGCAGTTGGCCCCGACACTTTTGTTCCTAATTTCAGGCCCATCGTAATCTTATGCAATTGCCGAGCAGCGCGAAGGTCAACGGAAAGGGCAAGTTATCCTGGGTTTTATGACTGCCGATCTTTAATCCCCGTTTTCTGAGAGGACATGGGCGTGGGAGTGGGAAGCAGGCGTGTGGTCGGCTAACTGTAGCAAGGTCAATGGTCATTATCTCTATGGTTATTAGGTTAATGTTCAGTTTTACGACCTCCTAAGTTGCGATCATTTTTCGGGTCTAGACATGCCGGGTAATTTGTGATGTAATTTTTGTTGTTATGGGTTTTTTTTGTTTTCTTCTAAGGTTGCATATGTTAGATCCTTAATTTTGGCTGTATGGAAATTTTGGGGAAAGTTTTGCGGTCTCATATTGAGAGGAAGATACAGGGGTTTTTGCTTAAGTAAAAATAATAATTCATATTTAATTTGTAGCTTAAAAATAGAGGGATACGAATTTATAACTTGTTTTTTTTTTAGCAGCCAACTTGAGTCGTAAACAGTCTGTATATATCCTTCTCTCAAAAAATATTTTCCACAGACTTAGTTTTTCTACTTCATTTCCAATTTTCTCCGCCCGAATTTCAACCTAATCTGTATGTAAATTCAAGTAATTTCCTCCTCCCCAATTTGATTAAATTCCTTTTTGGCCAGCAGAAGCCGTCCCCTCGTCCTCGACAAGTATTTTGTCAGTTTCCTTCCGATGCTGCAATTTACACAAAATTAAATTCACACTGTCCTCGAGTCCTCGGAAAGACAACACTGAAACAACTGAAGGGGGACTGTCGGAGGTGGAGTGAGCTGCTGGGCAATAAATGAAAAAATTCCAATGCAACGTTTGAAGTTTATTGGCCATAAATAAGGGGCCAGGGAGACCCCTCTCTGGTCGACACGGAGGCTCAAAGGACACTCGGAGTACAAGTCGGGCGAGGACAACAAGCGACAGCGATTGACAATTTGATTAAAAAACGAGAGGCGAATGGAAAAATGCATACAACAAGGATGCATTCGCACTTCAACCGCTCGGATATTGAAGTGAAAGTTTTGTCCTGAATTTAATTTTCGCCCACGGAAAGTGTCCTGCAGCATGGCGAAAGCATTCATCCGCTCTGAGTAATTGTTGCTAATGAAAAGTGGGGTGTTTTGGGTGGCGAATTTAAGTGGCTAATTTCACTGGGGGGTTGGCCAGGAATTTCCACGGGATCCTTGAAGTGGGGCAGGGGAATGACAAATGAAATTGCAGCCGCTGCACAAAATGCAAATGAAATGTGCAATGCCATGTTGCAGGGGGGATGGGAGTGGCAGGGGGCTGTGGCAGGACAATTGCTTTTCCATGTGCGAATGTGTGAACATGAATGCACTCCTGCATATCCCCTGTGAATGTGTGTGTGTGTGTGCTTTGCATGAGTGAAATGTCGCTGTCCGTCCTTTTGGCTTCTGTTTTACAAATTTCTCATTTATTGGCCCTGACAAAATATGATACGAAAATTAATATTATTGATTAAATAATTGAAATTGGCAGCAATAAATTATCCACTGTCCTGGCCCTCTCCCCGTTGGAACTGTATGTCCTTTGGTATTTTCTCCTATTCTGTGACAGTTTGTTTTGCATTTCGAAATTGGCGTTGACGTGTTTCGGTTCGAGGTTTCATTGGTCATTTTGGCTGAAAATTGGAACCCGTTCTCAGTGGAAATTAAATTTGTATTGGCCAGTGACTTATTTATATAGGTGGTTAGGGGTTTGAGATTGATTCAAAGGAAATTGACATAGAAGAACAAATGTCTTAATTAGGTAAATTTGTTGTAAATTATTTAACTATTTAACTGAAGAAATTAACGATCTACCCATATGTATATTGTGTGAATAGTAATAATTTCCTTGGTTGTAAATTTAATTATTTTAAAAATGTTACTTATTTTAAGACTTCCCCATAGAGAAATAACTACTTAAAGTTTTTAAATTACATATCTTTATACAACTCGAAATTTGCTTTCCCTTTGGCTTCCATATTAAATTTATGCTTTCATTTAGAAACAATTACCACTAGAAATTTCCACCCTTAGAAGGCTCTCCGCTAGACAATTTCCCATTCTTGCTTTCCCAGCCGGCCCTTCCCTTATTTGCCTTTCGGTTTTAATAAAATATTTCATAATTCCCTCGACGCTTTTGCTATTGACACTTGCTGATGGCATCTCTTTCCTACGCCAGCCTCCGAGTCCTTGCTCTGTCTGTGCCTCCCACTGTGCAGTCAAACGCGTAGGTGAAAGTTCACAGTGGATGCGGTTGGTGGGGAAGATGCACAACAACAGTGTCCTCTGTTGTTCGGTGTCGCTGTTGTCCACAGGACCTCAGCTTGGCATCATCAACAATGCCAGGAGCAGACGATGGGTCCAGTGGGTACTGAGAGCACTGGCGAAAAAATTGTTAAAGATAAAGAAGCATACAAAGTTATTATTTATTTATTTTTTTGTTTTATTTTGATTACTGAGTTTATTTTTTGGTTTTTTATATTGTACATTTCTGGTAAATTATTGTAAATTATTCCCAATTAATGACTGACTTTATTCTCAGTGCTCCTTGGGTGGTTTTCGGTGGGCTTTGGTCCTTTGGCGACGGCGGTTGAATTGATTTCAGCGTTGATGGCGTTGACACAAAAAGCTTTTACGGCGCCCTCTGCGGTCGCTGCATACCGCTGGCCACCTACGGCGCATCCTGGAAGCCATCTCCTTCCACCTCCACCCTTTGTGCATCCTGTTCTTGTTGCTCCGGGATGATTTACATACAAAGTGAACATGTCGAAGGGTTTATTCCTTTTTGTTTTTGTTTTTGTTTGTCGATCTCTCTTGAAGCCATGGCGGAAATTAAAGTAGTGACACCTTTAACCAAAAACCCTTGGAAAAATGTGCAAAAATCCCTTACGGATTGGTTAAGAATTCGCTATGAGTTGGATTATTTTTCTTCAATTTATTCCATATTTTTTGGTATGCAAACGGGGGGTAAAAATAAAAATACAAAAAATAAAGCACAAAGTTTTCATTTCAGCTTTCCACTTTTGGAAATTGCAACCACCATTGTTGCTGGCGTTGTGTTGCGGCTACCTTTTGGCACAAAGGATGTGTCGCTGGTACTCGTCCTCATCCTCATCCTCGTCCTCATCCTTTTCCTGTTCCTGTTACTGCTTCTGCCCTCCAGCTGCGTCAGTGAATTTCGGGTTTCTTTTTTTCTCTTGGCCGCCCTTTCCAGTTGATTTCGGCCTCGAAACCATTTACGCCCCTCTGCTGCGGGGGTTGGCTGGGGCGGGGTGGGGCAGGGCCAGGAACTGAGGAGGGCTAGGGGGCATCACACAGCATGTCTTCTCCTTGGGCAACGTCAAAAAATATCCGCCCGTGTCTGCATCGAATTCAAGCGGCGGTTTATTATTATTTTTTGGCTGTCCCCCTCTCGTTCTGTCGGTCTCCCTTTTTGTTCGTTTCTCTCGTTCTCCTCTTAAGTGCTGGATATATATATGTGTGTATTTTTTTTGAAGTGTAATGAATTCAATTAAAATGTTGTTGAAATGGCAGCTCTTTCGGAAAAAAGTGAGTTTTTCTATGAGCAAACTAAAAAAGGGAGTTTTTCTATAAATTGTTGAATCAGAGGGTTGCTGAATATACATTTTGTTGTGTTATTAAATAATTATAAACTTTTTGTATAATTTATACAGATAAAAATTTATCACAATTTTAGAATGTTTCATTATTAAAATATTATTGTTTAGAGGTTTATTGAATTTGTTTAAAGTGTTAATATTATATTATTATTTTTATTAAAAATTTCCACACTGTTTTGGGGCTTTAAAAAGATCTTACTTAAGCATTAGATATTATTCTTGACTGAATTTGTATATATTTATACTCCACAATTAATTAAAAATTTGGTTAATTCACTCTTACAATACCCTTTTATCCCTACTTATAAAGCCATAAAAAAGGTAAATGTTGTATGTCATAACTCTATTACATTTAGGCTTACAACGATTTATTTAACATTGCCACAGATTGTTACCAAAATCACCCTCGATAATGGCAACTCATCCCAAGCGTAACACCATAAAAATCTCGTTCCTCAAACAAGTAAAAAAGAAAATCCCTTGAAGCCGTCAAGGTCGTAAAACTAACCACAGTGAACACTTGATAATTGCCACACACAGACAGACACTCACAGAACGCTAAAAAGGCGTTAAATGATTTACTTAACCAGTTGGCCAGCATTTGGCATACTTTCCAAGGGGCACCCTCCTTATAAGTGGGGAGAAGCCGGGACTCGGAAGCCCAGAAAGATGGAGATGCAGGGCGCAGAGATAAACGTCGACAAAGCGATTTGTATCTAATTTTATGAGGTCATAAAAAGCTATCATTTCGCCATTTGCCGCACAGACCGCAGCTGGCTGTGGCCCATAAAATGTGTGGCCCAGCCCCTCAGTCGGTCGCCTCCTTTGGCCCCGCCTGCCCCCGGGCTGTGGAAAGGTTCTTAGGCGGCAGTAAAACGGATTTTATGGCCTTAGAATCTCTTTCGTTTGAGGCTGGCTAAGTGAATTACATGAATTGGCTGCTTATTGGATTTTAATTGTTATGGCCGAGAGGTGTGGCCGGTTCAAGAGTCGGAAGCCAAGTGGCTGTTACCCCTTCCAGGGCACTTCCGCAAAGGCCCCAGAAAGACCGAAGACTTTTTATTTTAGACTCCAGATAAGCGTGTCACATAATTAATTAGATACAATGAAAACTTCAGCTAATTAGCACAGAAAACAAGAATACAGTTGAGGGAAAACTCGGGCCTCTTATTTCATTTTTTTTTTTTAATAGTTGGTAAGGTCACGGAAAACGTGAAGGGAATACAAAAATGCGCCGCACAAATTTTAATGAATTCATAAAATATATATGTATATAAAAAAAAGGAAAGCAAGACAAATATTTCAAGGTTCTGTGCACAGCGTCTGGCGAGGGAGGGGGTTTAGGCAAGCGTTTGAAGCAATTTTAATAATTATTAAAAATTAGTTCCATGTGTTTCCTGCAGCTGTCCATGAATGGAAAGCAAGTTGCTGGCCAAGGGAGGCCCCCAGAGCTAATACCTTTCCAATAATTTCCGAGACGGAGGGGTGGAATCTCCTCAATTTGGGGCCATAAATCAATCCCGGGGTCCCTTTCAAAATGTCTGTGTTTATTTTCGGGGGAAGCTTTCGAAAAATCTTAAGAGATATGTAGCCCGATCCGGCTGTCTCGTAAACATGTTGCAAAACACTTAAAATATTTGGTTTATTTCGTATATATTTTCGTTATTTCGTTAAATAATAAACATCAGTTTCCCGCCCAAGCGCTAAAACTGTCAACTTGCCCGCTCTTGTCATAATTAAAACGCGCACACCACTTTGGCTAATTCCCCGCTGGCTCTTTTTGTTTAAACAAATTCTTGTGATGGCCGACAAAAATCCATTTGGCAGCCGGCGTTGATGGCGCTGATTTGGCACTTTCTGCGGGGGATAATAAATTCTGAGAAAGAGGGTTCTACTATATATTGGCTTGAGAGAAAATTCTGACAAATAATACAGGCTGGGGATTATTTATGAAGACTTTACTCGCCTATAATTTAGTATTTTAGCTTAAGAACAGAAACAATGTTACCTATCCTAGGCCTGTGCTGCAATTAATTCAGACAAAATCTGCACATTTTTAGTGATTTTATCATATCGGAAAAATAAACTCAACTGGAAGCCAGCACTCGAATATCCTTGCACACTCCTCGGCAATCTTAATTGCTCCCCAATTATAAATACATACCCATAAAAGGGACATTCCGACACGCAACGCTATTCAGGAATTCAGGAACGAGCGAGTCCTGTAATTAGTGCAATGAGCTCCGCGTTAGATCGTTATCCTTGTGTGCAAACATATGAGCCGCAATAAAACTCAATTTGGAGCATAATATTTCTCGACTCGCCGCGTTGCCTCTGTGTTTAATTACGAATATATATATATTTTTTTTTTTGAAATACTAGCATGGCATACAAAATGGGGAAATGAGAAATGTTTGCACGCACATGTCATGTCAACTGCAAACGCATAAAATTTATTCAAAACACGCAAAATCCAAAAACCAAAATCCAAAAGCCACCACAACACGCGTTAACCAAAAAACACTGAGCCTCTGCGAGGCAGCCCGAAAAAGGAATAGTTCCCGCCACGCTTTAAGCGCCGCGATATGAACAATCCCAAAATTATATAAATATATGTCGTTTTTGGCATCTTTCGAGCTTGTTATTCGTTAAACAAATTTCGAATTCAAGCCAGATTTCACAGCACGTGTGAATTTCTCTCCAAACTTTAATAAAGTCTGCTGAGATATGTAACTCTATCTTAAGGAATATAATTACCCAGAAAGGTATTTGTAAGCAAGAAATAACCATAAAATGAATCCGATTTAACCCTTTAGATATTAAGGAATATTTTCGTATATAAATCCCACATGATATTCCCTAGCCTACATTGCTTTTCCAAAATCTGACGAGGTGGCTTCTAAATCGGGTGCAAATTTAACTGCAAGTTATCATTAGACGACGGGCAGACAGGAAGAGGGAATAAGACCCAGTCTGGGAGCTGAAAAGGGCCAACTCCAACCCGACTCCAACGCCGACTTGAATGAAAGGTGCAATTTTTATGATTTATCGCCATTATTATTATGAGAGCCGCCGGAGCTGGAAATGGAACCACGGCAAAGGGAAACCACAGGCAGGCAAGCCACCGCACAGGTAAAGGCGAAAAGGTAAACTTAAAGAATTTCTTAGAGTTAAATTATTCACAAAAAGAAGAAACCAAATAGGAACTTGTATGTGTGTGTGTGTGTAGTCTCCACTGTAATTTTCTAAGACTCTGGGCCAAAAGTTTTTTTCGGCAAGAGAAACCGACAAAAACAAAGGCAAATTAAAGAGGGACCGAGCACTGCTGCGGAAGATGGCGGCCAGCCAGGGAACATTAACATATGCAGGGGTTCACACGATATATATATATATATGGGTATATATATCCACCCACACAGCTACTGCAAACTCGCCCTGACAGGTGCCAAGACATCGAACATTGACTGGCATCTGCTCGGGGGGGCAAACAGCGTGGAGAACACCTCCAGATGGAGCCGATAAGCTCTTACATAAGCGATTCGCCGCGTAATACTTGCCCGGTAATTTGCTCGTGGCCAATCGCTGATCTATCGATAATTGGCTGGGCAATTTACGCAGTTATCGCCTCAGTATATAGTCATCGATAAGGCATTTAAGTAGATCGCAAGCCCACCCAATCTCTGAGCCGGGAGCTTACTGCGGCAAAACTTCAAAATTGTAGCTGCCAAACAAGTCGACTGGTGGGTACAATGGGAGTAACTGAGGATTAAGTTAAGTAAAATAATTAAATTATAAAATAAATATTTTGAAAGAAATCTAAATAAACTTTCAAAAGAAACCAACTTAGATTCTCCAATTTACAAATACATTTAATAAAAGTCAGCCTATTAAAAACTCTTTATGGATTTTTACTGCTTATTTATATTGTTACTTTATTAAGAGACACTTAATTAATTCTCACTATTCTAAATATTATATAATTATTGTATTGTATTTATCAATTTAGTTGTTTAAACCTTTCCCGTACCCACTGTGCCTGTTCCTGTCCCTGTCATTAGACGGACTCATGACGCACAGTTTGGGCCAGAGTCAGTTCCAGACACCAGTAAACCACCGTCCAGGGAAGGGAGGTGGCAGGGGCTGACCAGGACCCCCGACAGAATACAGTTTCAGGGGGGATTCAAGGGGGCCTCGAAGGGGATTCGATATGGTAATGCCCCAGCGCGGGGGTGTGTGTGATTTTCTAACAGTCGCCGCTCGCAAAGAGCTGAACCATTCCGGACAGGTTGAGACACACGCGTAAAAACTGCACAAAATTGACGGGGCAAGCGAAGGGAAAAAAGATGGCCAAGAGTGGGTGAGCCAGAGAGAGAGAGAGAGAGAGAGACTGTGCTGTGGGCCACTACTAATCGCTTCAACTTCAGGCAACGGCAACGGCAACGGCCAAATGACCAGCCAGACAGCCAGAACTGACCAACTGCAGGAGATCATAGACGTTTGATAGGAGGTCGAAAGGGGGAGCCTAATGCATGTGTGAGCCATGTGGAGATGGTGGCCGGATTGGAGCTGGAACTTGGCCACGTTCGGCCAATTCCCGGCAATTCTGCAGTCAAAGCGTTCGCATTTTGATTGATTTTAAATGATTATGGTTGACAGTGATTTATGTGCGCCGCATGCATATATTGGGCCAACAGGAGATGGCCATGTGTCCGACCAGAGTCGAGTCCCCTCCACCTCCCTTTCTCTCTCTGCTAGAGTGGGAACGAGTTTAACTGATTCGCACGCACGCAGGAAGGACAACAGCAGGGTCGATTCTGACTCTGATTCTGATTTGGTTCCTGATACGGCTTAGACGACTTAGAAGAGGGGTCCCTATTCAAAGCACGTTCCCTGACCTAATCTAAGGAGGAACGCCCACAAAATTACCACAAGCTGCGAGCTGCGAGCTGGGAGCTGCTCGGGCATAGGCTGGGTCCATCTATATATATAATATATGTCCGGGTTTTGATTATGGGTTGGCGTCTGGTCAGCTTTTTTTTAATTCAGTTCGATTTATTTTTTTTTTGTGTCTCTTGGCCCAAAATCGATCCCTTGCCACGATTTAAATGAATCGATTTGAACTCGAAATGGGAGCAGCAAGAGGTTCCAGGAAGTTCTCGGGGCAAATTGGATTACCATGTTGGTCAGTCATGGCCAGGGGCCAAGGGTCGTGTTTTCGGATTCACAAAATTGGAGAATAAAAGAGGAAAGGATTCTCCTCAGAGTTTTGAATACCTTTTTATGTGGTTTGAATAAACCGAATTTATGAACAATTTAAAATGCATTTTAATCTCAACTGTCTCAATTTGTATGTAAATAATATAATATTTATAAAAACAAACTCAAACCGAAGACTAGATGCTGATTATCTTGTCTTGATCAGCCACAACTGGCATAAAGATAAGGGGCTTTGGGGCATAACTTGTGAATTGCGTCATTTCATGTCACAATTGTGTGACAATCGAAAATCAACTCAACTCGGTTCAAATCGAAACGGAACAGGGGAGGGGAAAACTGTAACAACTTCATTCCGCAATGAGCGAGATAAATTTGACTTGTAGGTGCGTGGCTTACAAGAAAATGTCACAAACCGGTCGCCGTCGGCCAACTGAAAACCCGGCTAACAATGAGGCGCAAAAAGAGCGACAGCAACGCAACAGGTTAACCCGGCATCCCGTGCATGCGCAGATCCCAGACCTCGAGCTGAGGCTCAGACTCGGACTTGGACCTCAGACCTCAGGCCCCAGAAAAACGTACTACGTATATCATAAATACGCATAACTCGTGCGCAAAAACGTCAGACACAAATGGTTAAGGAAAGTCAGCAAAAACAAAGACAGAAGACGGCAAACGCTGGCGAATGCCATGCTGCAGTGCACAGCAGCAACAGAGGCGGCCGAAAGTTGCATTAAATTCATTAGCCCAGAGTCCGACTTTGGCCAAGAAGGAGCTCTGTCTCGGCCAGTTGTGCAGCCACGAATGAGTCGAAAGAAAAGGCCGGCCACAATGGGTAACCAGGGGAGCAATTGCATGGAATTTGGATCAAACAATTGAGTTATAAGAAGGCATGCTGCACTGGGAATAACTATATAAACTATATAAACTATAGGGGGCTTCTTAACAATTACCTAACCCAATAATATACTTTATAATACGAGGAAAAGGGTCAAAAAATGTTAATTCCTTTTATGGAAGAGATGTGGAACTAGGAAAGTAGGCTTATAAATTCGTATGTCCAACATATTCAAGTTAATATAGTTCCATTGATCTTATATATTCTTTAACTTTATTTTTATTTTTTACCCTATATAATTATTTAATAAATTCAGTTTGTAATCCCTTTTTTTTCGAGTGCTTCCTTCGGGGACACATTCGTGCTGAATCCGGATCACCTGATGAAGATGTCGAGATCAATGATCGAGTGCGGCGAGTTCATAAATTTGTTTTATGAAGTGCCAGAGACATTTGTAACGAATGAACGATGGACGCCGATCAGCGATTACGATTGAGGGTCCTTTGAAAGGGCCCTCTGATTCCGTCAGTATGATCTCGGAGGGGGAAAGCCTGATTAAGTTCTCATAACTCGCTCTTTAACAAGTGATATTTTACTTGATTTTTATTTTAACCACGGGAAAATCATTATCCGGCAACTGTAAACTTTGTCAGCAGCAGATTTTCCCTTTTTCAGCGAAAATAAATTATTTTAGGAGAGAGAGAAATGCAAAGAAATTGAAAACTCAACAGGAACCGTACATATATATATTTTCCCTTACCTTTTGGCGGCGGCGCCAATCGAAAATTGTTTGCAAACATTTTTGCCTGCAACTTTTTCTATTTTTATTTGCTGTAGCTATTGTTTGCTCGTTGCCGCGGAGAGTTGTTACTGGGGAGGTCCTGTGGTCTGAACTCCAAGTCCTGGCTCCTGAATCCAGCGCCCAGCGGAAGCTGACAACGGCAACCGGCCAGAGGCAGTTGGCAGTCGTGTCGCCTGCCGAGTGAAAATAATCGAATTACTTTCAACAGAATAATTTCTAATTGAAAAATATTGTAACTCATGTATGGCACGGGTTCCAGCTCCTGCCAAATTCCCCACTCCCAAGGACAAAGGACTCCGACCTCTCTCTGTCCACCGTTCCCTTGCGAAAGTTGACCATTTTCCGACCCGCCTGTCGTTGTTGTTTCTCCATCGTTTTGGGTTGAAGTGATTTTTTGGGCATTGCTTTGGCTCAATGATTCATAAGACGGAGGGGAAGCTGGTTACGGGGTTGCTCGAGAAGGGCTTTTAACGGGGTGTCCTTCCTGTTTCATTATCCTGGGTCACGTGTAGGCGTGTGACGAATTTTTAAGTGCATTCTATTTGCGCAAATTAAGCGAGATTTTCTTGAAAGTAACATATATTTATTGAAGGTGTCTTGGACTTGAAACATTTTCAATTCTTTGAGATTTTACAACTTGAATATTGCGCTTTAGAGCATAGATTTATAACTTCAATTAAAGAAAATATTAAACTGAGAACATATATATTTAATTAAAGTGTATAACCTAAACTAACCTTCTTATATTTCATTTTCTTTTTCGTTACAGGTAAGACTTAAAGCCTTATCCACTATACCTCCCCATAGACTCTACTTTCTTATGGTAAGAAATTTCGATCTTGATATCCTCCTTGGCTATAACTTTATCAGATAACCCCTGCCCTGCTCCGCTTCCCATGAGAAGAATAACCCATTAGGCATTGTTCAACTTCAACTCATCTGAGTGTCTCTCAAGCGCAACCAATTAAATTTTTGGTTCTTCTTGAGCCAACACCCAAAAGCAAAGCAACCCCAGGCCCATGAATAAGATTTGGAATTTGGTAAACATTTGGAAAAACTTTAAGCCAGACAGACGCATTTCCATAGCACACCGCGTGCGCTTTCAACTTGAGTGCGTGGCGGAAGATTAACATTTTCCCATTTTCCGGTTGCCAGTTTTGCACCTTTTGTGACTACTGCCTTGTATTTATGAATATTAATTCTGGGGATGCTGGGCGGCCATTTTGCCTTTCCAGCCTGCCTTCCGGTTTATCCATTTTGAGAGCAATCAATCTGAGGCACTGGCCTGCGCCGAGAAAATCCTCCCTCCTTTGTGGCGGGCGGACAGACGCCATTCCAGATGCCACAAAATCTCTCTCCAGTGGCAGTGCGAAAGGGAAACGGGGGTGGGTGAGTGACAGTTCGTCAGCTCGATTTTAGACACCCTTCAGCCCTCGTCGCTGCCGCCATAATGACAGCACTCATCCGTCATTGTCCGTGTCCGTGTCCGTGTTGCCATGTTTCGGTTCCAGTTCCTGCCTTATTCGGGGGTGCTTTTTCTCCCAAAAAAAAAAAAAAAAAACACACGCACTAGAAAGTGTCCAAAAATCCGGCAAAGACAAGTCAAGTCGGCCCTCCGGAAAAATGCTCTTCTCTTGTTTCGAAACCAAATTTCCCAGCTCCCAGCTAGCTGTTCCCAGTTCGCAGTTCCCATTTTCCAGCTCCCATCTCGTGGCATTTTTTGTTCACCCTCCGCTCAGAAACACGTTTCTAAAATTGAAATTCTATTCTATTTTTTCCCAGTTCGGGTAATCATTTCATGTACAGTTTTTGTGCGCCTAGATTGGAACATGTGCGTTGCCAACACCAGCAGGGCCAGGCAGGAACAAGGAACAGGACAGGACAAGGCGGCCTGTCCAGCCCCTTCTTCTCGTGTCCTTCTGCTGTTTTTATCTTCTCTTTTTTTTGGTCCTTGCTGCGCTGTCTTTGGAAAATGTCGAAATTGATATTCGTAACAATGGAAACATTTCAATTTCCACTTGATGTTTTCGGACTTACACGGGGGCGTGTTCAATGGCTCTTTCTCCTTCCCCTCTCTCTCTCTTTCTCTGTGAATTATTTGTTTAATTTTTCAGCGGAAATTAGTAGTTGGAGGGGTGAATTCGTGGCTGGATCGATGACAGGTGCGGCCTGTAATTCGGTGTAATCAACTCGGTTGACTTGTGGTCTGGGTCTTTTGTGGGTGCGAGGATCAAAGGAATGGAGTGTTAATTGGAGGAAAATGAAAATAACTATGTTAGATTATTAATAATATTTATAGAATTACCAATAAAATAAATATATTTTTGGTTTTTATTAAATTGAGTATTTGTTTGAGAATATAAAATGGTACATTACTTTCCAAAACTGTTTATAACATATTTCAATAAAGAAAGATATATTTTTTATTTATTATTTAGATATTTATATATCTTATAAATTGTATAAAATAAAAAAATGGTTAATAAATATAATAATTTTTGCATTATAAATGTTTTGCTTTAAAACCTGAGATAAAGTTCACATATTCCAGCTTAAATTACTTTGAGGTTAAATTAATTTAATTAATTAGAAAGGATATTGTTCCTTGATTTTTAAATGTTTAGTAAAGTTTATTACTTTAATTTTGCAGGCTTAAATCTTTTTAATTTTCCATAACAATTCGGCCTTTCAAAATCTCCCACCAAATTTCCAATTGTAGTTGGCCAATATTTCCTATTGCCTAACGATTCTATTAGCCTTAATTAATATTCAGCGGGCAAAGGACGCAGCCGCAAATGTGACCAGCAGTAGGCTTTAACCCCCTGTTGCCCACTTTCGGTCCCTTAACCAACTCCCACCCCACACACTCACACGCACACGCACAGACCCCGGCAGAGGCTGTCAGGATTGGGGCTGCCCGCTGTTCCGTTCCTGTTGCTGTTTGCTGCTTCTTGCCAGCTCTTCCTGCTGGTCCTGACCCGCACCCTCCCCTCGACCCTTAACCCTCCGCTGGTGATGATTACAATGATGGCTTCTGCCGGCTTCCTTTTTGCTTATTTGCGAGCTTTTGTTTTGCTTTCGTTGTTTGCCATTGCCAGCGGCCTTTCGGGTTGATAATTTTTTCGCCTTGTTTTTTGTTTTCTGCTTCTTGTTTCAGCCGCTTCTGTTGTTTTCGGTTCTGTGTTTTGTGTTTTTTTGCCTTTGGCTTTTGTTTCGTCATGTGTGCATTTCATTTCATTTGATTTCCTATGGCGACTGCACAAAGAGAAATTAAAGGGGCTTACTTTATTATTATTCATAATAGAATAGCAAACCGAAGAGGCCGTATCACTATTTAAATTTTCCATCCATAAAAATAAAATTACAAACGACATTTTTGCTATATTTAATTAAATTATCATTTAACATATATTTTATAAGTTTTTTGAACTGACAGGGAATTTAATTTGTTATTACAATAAATGAATAATTAAATTACTACTTATTTTGAATATCTACATACAATAATATTTATTTCCTAGGTAGGGACTTCTTTTTTATTTTAGAAATGTTTAGCCCAGAGCCTTTACTTGGGAGGTATTAAATTCCTCTGCTAGACCAGAATATATTTATTATTGACAATTAGTTACACTTTTTTTTTAATATTTAAAGAATAGAGATTTTTGTCGTAACACATACAAACAATGTATGTGATAGCCTGCTTACCACTCTTGTAGAAGTTAGGGAATTGAGAAACTTAAGATTTCTTTTCAGTGATAGGCAGCGACGTTGACTGAGGCAGCGGCAGCGGCAGAGGCTTGTGCGCCCATGTTTGTTCTTTTGACAGGCAGTCAACCCGTCGTCATTTCATTTGTTCAGCAGCGCGCACTCAGCCATGGCCCGCACCACCCCCTCGGGTCGCCACCACCACCCCCTGGCCGACCGACCGGCCCGCCACTCCCCTAGCCCTTACCCGCTCGGCAACCGTTAGCAGAGCGGCGGCAGCAGCAGCAGCAAAACGCCGTTTCCTTTCCCTTTTCAGTTTCATTTCCCGTGCGCCCAAAAAGTTGGCCCTTCTCCCTCCGCGCCCTGGGTTTTCCGCCGCACTCCCGTACTCCGTCCGCTCCCCTACCCTTCCCTTCACTCCAGTCCGCCTGTCAGTCTAAAACGGAGAGCGAGCGGCAGCGACGTCCTTCTCAACCGTCGACCGACGACCGACGACCCGTCGCTGGGTCCGCTGTCCGGCCATTTTGATTTATGTGCGTTTCATTTCGTCGTTCAATACTCATATGCGAGCCGGAATCTGCGATTGTGTGCGGCTGTATGCGTGTGTGTGTGTGTGCGGATCGGATATGGGAGTTTGGAATATCTTTTGCCAGTCAACTCGCTCTCGGTCTCGCCCTCCGCTAGACTGGATATGGATGCGGGATATCCACAGATCTGGCCATGGAATTAGCACAAGAGAAGAATGAGTTAATTCTGTAAAGTACATTTAATTTATATATTTTTATTTTAGTATAATTTAATGTGACATAAAAACCACAAAAAAATTAGATCTTTTTAATATTTATATATAATAATTCTCAAAATCCACGATATTGTAATTACTATAAACTTATCTTTTAAAGGTTATTTACTATTTACTACTAACTATTTAGTATATCTTCATCAATAAAAAGTCAGGGTTGATATATCAATAATATATTTAATAATTCCACAAACTGTTTGGATGTGATTGCTTTATATTGATTATTCTATTTGGCTATATTATTATCCAAAAGAAAATAATTACCCAAGACGTTTTAACGTACAAATTAAAAAACATTCAAGATGCAGAATGACTTCCCTCTTTTAAAGACAGAATTACTTGAACAAATTTATTTACCAATTGAAAATGATATATTTATTTTGCATCTTAAAAATCTAAAAAGTATAGATTACCAAAAAATTCCAAATATCCCTTACATTTTTGAGCTAATAAAAATTGAAGCTCTCAAATTGTTCTCTTTATTCTTAATATTTCCTATTTTTTTGCCCAGGCCTGTGGAAACGCCTAAGTGACTGTGGGTTTTAGTCGGTGGCAGAGACTGTATGTGCCTCGTGTGCTTGTGTGCTCCCATTAGCAGTTGCATGGGAGGCTCTAATTTCGAGTCCTAGAGTGGAAGCTGCCAGGACCACGTAACGTTTTTGATTTTCGTCTTTGTCAGCTTTTGGCCTGACAGCAGTGGGTCGTCGTCGTAGTCGTAGAGGGTGTAGATTTAGAGGGGTTTTTCGGTGGAAATGGACCCTTTTCCCTAAGTTGAAATTTCAATTCAACGGATTTTGCGGCGAGAATTGTTTTTGATACGTCATTGGCCATTGTCCAGGACAGCTTCTTGCTGGCTGCAGGATATGGCTAATGACGTCCCGCTTCAGTGTCGCATTTTGAAACTAGAGGGTTACGGAGCTGAAGGCTACGCAGGATGAGGGTGTGCCCTTATTCGGGGGAGATGGTGCAGTGCATTAGGGAGGGTGCACGCACAAGGATGTGAGTGCAATCAAGAGAATTGCCGCGCTTAATGGATGTTAAATGTGCTCGAAGCAGATGCCGAAATAAATTAAATTAGCGCGAGTCAGAGGCCTTGATACATTTTAGGAAGTAAAGGGGACTAGACACAGGACATTTTATGGTTGATTTTAAAACAAAAGTTAATATTAATAATTAAAAGTTTGGTCTATAAAAAATTCCATATAACTTAAATGCTCTTCTAGTGTAATGTTCTCCTCAATACTCCACTTTTCTTGATTTTCTCTTAGAGATTCCTAGCCCTCAAGGCGGATCTAAGAAAATCAACACAAAATAATAAGAAAAAGAACGACAAGCGCAACTGTTGCAAGTTGTTTGGTGCGTTGCAAATGCATTAAATAAAGTTATCATCACGAGCGTGCCCCCTCTACTGCCATCTCAGTCTGCATACAAAACCGAGTTTAGATTTATGGCTTCACGCAATTAGCGCTTAAATATATGCAAAGGGATATTGAAAAATCTGATATAGATTTGAATGCAGGACGAGGAACAGGACCTCGGGCATAATGAAGCCATACCGCTAGATCGAGGCAAGGAGAGGACAATAAGAAAGGGAGAGAGCGGCAGAGAAGGTCCTTAGCCGCCGGCGTTCACTGACCGACGACACTCTCGATGACTTCCCCGTTTCCACGCTTTTCACTTTCAATTGCGGCTCAACTTTTTACCAAGTACAGTGTGTCCTTTGGTTCATGAACGGAGTTGAATTGATTGATTAAATTAAATTGATTAAGCAATTGATTTTATTTTAATAAATGCTCAGCAACGGCTTGCTCTTTTAAAAATCATTGGGAATTTAAATGTATAAAAGGTAGAAACTGAAATATTTTTAACGGAAAGTTAATGTTTAACATTAATAGGATCTTTTAATATGTTTTTAAACTTACAATTGTGACCCAAACAACAAAAAGCATTGTATCATACCTCTTTTATTTTATTTTCTTAATATAATACTCGGTATTTTATTTATATTTTTCGGTTGGTTCACGATATCCAGTGTGTCCCGTATATCTTCGTTTTACTCTGCAGAAGCGGCAACAACAATTGCGCCGCCAAAAGCAATAAATCTCTTTTCTCCGCTTTTTATTTTTTTATTTTCTGTGTTTGTTGCGTGCGCTTTGAAGGGGGGAATTTCCGAGAGGGGGATATTTGTATTTCATATGCATGGCGGTAATTTTTGTGATTATGTTGTTGCTGCCCGAAAAAAAACAACAAAAATCAAATTCAAGTTCAGCCTGTTCGCATAAATAAAAAAAGACTGAAAAAGGGTTTCCTGGCTACTAAACAAACACTGCTCCCCTCCACCCTTTGGTTCTTCTGAATTATTATATATTCATGGCAGCAATTATCGGCACAGAATCAAAGCGCCAATCCGAAAACGACAAAGAATTTGTAACTAAAAATTTGAAATTCCGTGTGAAAAGCTCTCGATTATTTAGTTATCATTGATATTCAGTGGAATCTATTAATATGCCTTCTTGATTAGCTTTGAATGTGCATTTAATTTATGCCCGCTTATAAATGGACAAGCGCGGCTTGTAACTTCTGCCATTTGAATGTAATTATTTCGATTATTACTTCATTTGCACGACGGCAACATTGGGCCAACAAGTTCGCAAAGCGCGCGCAACATTCGCCAGCAACATTCTGAGTTGCCTGGCAACATATGTTGGCAGCAAGCACAGTCCGGGGAAATAAATAGGAGCTGTTTGGGAAAGTTTACAGGAAAATCAAATTTAATATAAAAAAATATAGAATTGCAATACAGTTCCTACAATAACTCCTCTTTTAAATGTCAGATATGTTATAAGGAAATACCATAGTGAATTCGAATAATTTTTTTCATAGTTTACAAAAAAAACTAATTTAATTTTTCGAATTTAAAAGTTGCACTTTATTTCATAATTATCATAATAATAAAGAACATTACAATACATTATATTAATAAATAAATTATTTAATGTAAACATTGTATGATACGTTGGTATTTTTATCAAGACTACGCTTCAGATTTTTACATGTCAGATATCTTCTAAGGAAATACCAAAAGGTTTCTGAATGGTCTTAAAATCTGTTAATAGATAACCGATTCCCTAAATAAAAAACCTTTCAACCTAGAAAACTCTGCAAGCTCACATATTCTGATTAAATTAAAAATATATCTTTATAAATCCATTACTTATTTCAATATTTTTGAAGTTAATTTGTAACCACACCAACTTAAGAATAAGATGCACATCGCTAAAGATATTATGTCTTCGGCCACAGGGTGTGTTAAAGATTTTAAAACACAATATCGAAAATACAAGTCTCTGTATTTCGGAGTCCTTAAAATGTTTATTTTTGCAATCGCTTTTAAATAGTTTGCTGTTCGACTCATTTTTCTATCTACGCTCCCTATTAAATGCAATCTTATTATAACTAAACTAGTAAATTAGGTTGCTCCTAACTATCCTCCCCACACTGTTTTCTCCCCTCCAGCCACCGGGTGTGCGTGTGTGTGTTTTCACAAAAACAATGCCGCCATTTATCATTTTCGTTGGTTGCTGCTGGGCCGCACGATGGCAACATGTTGCCGGAGCAGCAAGCAACCCAGCAACACGGCGGGCGAATGTTTACGAGCCCGGCTCATTGTGATTCACTGGCTGGCTGTTCGAGTGTGGCGGTTCAGTTGTGAATGAATGGACGTGCCAAATAGACGTGCCGCCGCCTTTTCGCTCGTTTCGCACTGGGTTCTCGGTTCCGTCGTCGTTTCTCGCGTTCAGTTTCGTTCCGTTCGATTTGGTTTGGTTCCCTCCCAGATTCCCCAAAAATCGGACGTAAAAATACACTCCAACGGTCCAGAATATATAAATAAAATACGATAAAGGCATCCCGAATAAATACAGAAATAAATTCGACTCGGTTTCTCGTTTTTCGCCGCTCTTAGGACCCCAGCGGAAAAAAGGAAAACAAAACAGCAAGGAGCCACACATAAAGGACGAGAATAAGAACAAGATAATAGTGACATAAGCGACCTTTTCGCAAATATTTTGGCGCAAAATGAGCGGGCGCCAAGTGTCGCGTGGTGGAGCCGCCTGAAAATGACATGGAAAATTCGCAGAAAATCGCGCGTGTCAGCAACAACACCGAATTAATTTCTTCATCGTTTCGGGCTGCAGAATATAGGCCCTCGCATATTATATGTATATAGGGCGCTTATCAGATCGGCCCGGCAGCCAGCACAACATTGAACTTTAAGGCTGCGGAGGAGACAAGACGGAGAGATTGCCAATTTTTTGTTTCGCTGGGTTCTTCGCCGATAAGAAATCCATGCTGATAAGGACAGGAGGACGACGTCGGTCCATGGCAAATTGAATCTGAATTCGATTTCTGATTTCAAACTGTATGAACGGAGACCCAAATACCTCTGTGTTTATGGGTAGAAAACGCAAAGCGTCGCGCCAACATCGAAATTATTTGCGTTTGCATCTTCTCGTCCTTTCGTTTATCGTCCTTATTGCCATCGTGGTGGCGCGGTTTCTATTAATTTTGCTTTTGTATCGTTTGCAAAATCTCAAGAGATTCAAAAAGTTCATCATCAGTAGCAGCAACGCGTGTGAAAACAACAACAAATATATTAACAACAAAAGCAAAAACAAAAACATTAATTCAAGCCCAATCTCAAAACATTCGCATCGTTTACCCATAAATATGCTTAGTTCGCCTGAATTGTGATTGTACATATATATTTAACGACATAACATAAACCTAAATCCTAAGTAATAATCTAAGTGTAAATCTTACGAAACGTCTACGTTTTTAAAAAAGAAATTGTGATATTATATATACATATATATATAAATATAACGCAAAAGTTTAAGTAAACGCGGAAACAACAATATTGTGTATATATATATAGTGGCGAGGAACATCAATGAATATTTTAGCTGAGCAAAGTACACACGAGTAAATATAAAAATATACATGAATATATATAAATATATATTTTGGGCACCGATTTTTACACAACCACAACTATATATATCGATAAAAAAGACACGAAAACAATCACAGAAAACTAAGGTAAGAATATGAAAACAAATGAGATGCTGCAAATCTAGAACTTTATAATGTTGTCAAGACTAAATTTATAAAAATTTCAATTGAACTTCTCAAAAATCACAGAGCAAAGCATATGGGTTTTTTTGGAAATTAAATAATATGTTTTCTTGTTGCTATAAACATAATCTCTTAATCTAAAGTTCTCATACTGTCACATTCTTTTAACCCACACAATAAGCCGCAATTAATTTAATCGAAATCAGTCAGTATCCATAAACCAATTAAGTTTCCATTCGATCCGCCTAAAACAATGATATGCCAAAACGTCGAACAGATAATGGTGGATAATCAAATTAATTTGCATAAACGCGTGTCGATAATTCAATGTAATCAGAAAGAGTGAACCTGATTCAGAATCACTTCTATATATTTCCCATTGAGAGAGCGAGAAGTGCACTTGCAGCCCGATGATTTATGGCGTAGAATAATGCCAGCCGATCGGAGTGAAGAGATAGCTATAGCTGGGATGGGGTTCGTCGAATGATATTCACGGCTAGTTGGAATTTAATTAGATCATTAAAGCAGTTCATAAATCTTTCCCGGCGTGCTCGTCGTCGTTTTACAAAACAAATTAGCTAAAGAGCACAGGGAACAATATACCGAGATCGGTTTTATATATATTTTATATCGGTAAATTAAATAGAGAACACAGAAAATATATAAAGAGATCAGTAGATCGGCTTAACATTTATTTTAAATAAGAAAATTACAAGAATATTGGAATCGAACGTGAAATATCATACGAATTATCAACGTTTGCATAAATTAATTTATATTTTCTTTCAAAGATCTGAGTTTCAAAGTGTCAAAATCTTTTCAAAAATATTACTTTCGAATTAGTTTTACAAAATTTGTTTAACATCCGAAGCTCAATATTTTTTAAAAGTCCACTCTGGAAATCTCAAACTTAAATCAAATTCAAATATTTTGAAGAATGTACTTTCGATAAGTTTTTAAAATATCTTTAAAATATCATCCTATTTTTAATATTTTTGAAGAGTGCACTTTTGAGATCTCGAAACCAAGTCGCTCAGTAATCAAACAAGTTGTTCTGTAAACGCCTAAAATATGTACAAAATGAAAATTGTAATATTTGCACCTCTAATTCAACAATAAGAGCGAGATGGCTAGAAAACATATGAAATAATTAGCGCATGCAGATGCAGCGATGGCTGATAAGGCAGTCAGACAGAGAGAGAGAGAGAAGGGAAAGTCGAACGAGCAAGCGAGATAGAGGCAGGCCATTCCCCAATTTTCGTTCTTATCCCACACAGTCGCTCCCTCTCTTTTCCGCTCAGCTGCAATTGCCAATGGCCATAAATCATTTCTCGCTCATATTTCGCGCATATTTTTTAGTTTTCTCTCATCTGGCATATGAATATGTTCGCACACACACACTCACAGCATACACACAGTGCCCGTGTAGTGGTTTAATAATGATGTGCCGCTGAATGGCGTCAAAGTATTCAAGTAACAATTAATTTAATTGCCAGCGCAAATAAAACATGAAAAATTACAAGAATTTTCAATGTTTCGAGCGAATAATGAGAAGCGGGAAATTCTCTGGTTATTTATCAAATCCGAGATTTCCATCGCACAATGTTTTGATTAAACGATTGGGGCCTATTTTTAGACTTACAGAATAACTAAAAATATGGAATTTATTATCTGCATTTCAAGCAATGATGTTAGGCTCGTATTATTAGGGCCAAAAATCCGAATTTCTCTCTTGAAAAATGGAATTTTGATATTTTTTGTAAGACTGTGACTTACAAACTCGGTGGTATTAAATTATGCATTAATTAAATCATTAAAATATATAAAAAGTGTATTTTTTACTTTTGATCAAATTTCCAAATTCCCAAAAAGAAGAAAAACAAACTCGCCACAACAATTTGCACTTGCCTGGTAGCATTTTCCTTTACGAAATCATCAACAAATTGCATTTCCCACTATGTTGTTTATTTGTCCGGCACTTTCATTGAGCAAACAGTTCCAAAGGCTGATAAAAAACAATCTCTTTGTTGCTCGCGCGCATATTTATATAGTAAATATAACATGCTGTGGCAATCATTTCAACGCCTCCCGTTGCACAAAGCCCTCTCGCCCTCGCCCTCGCCCTCCCACAAACCCAAGGCTGTGGGGCACCAACAGTACTGCTCGAAAATCTGTTAAAAAAAATATAAAAAGAGAGAATAAAAAACTGCCAACTGTTTGGCGAAACTAAACCAGGCTCACAAGCCACCAACGGTGCTGGCAGTTGGTCCAAGGGAAGGGGGCCTTCGAGGGGCGGCAGGCCGACTTGTGGGACCCCGTCAGACAGCCGCTTTTTTCCCCCAGGTTTGTTGTTGTTGCTGTTGTCTATCGGTTTCATAAGTTCTATGAATAAATTTCCATAAATGTGTTTATTTTTTCGTTATTTTTTTCATTCTGCTCGTCGTCGTCGTTTGCCTGCCCCAGAGCCTCGACTACAGCTGGTTCTGTCGAGCACTCTGATCAAAACTGAGGTGAACTATGACTGCACTGAGGGAAATGGGGCCATGAATAAAATCATTTATTTTATGCATTTTATTGTAAATTGAGAAATTGAGGAATATGGCTGAAATAAACAAATAATTGAATATGCTTTTTGACTTTAGTTTTGAGATACAATTGCGCTGTATATGATACTTAAGATTTTATATAAAATTAATAAAATGATTAAAAAAAATAATATGTAATGAATAATTTGCAAAAGGATTGTTTCCTTTAAATTTTGTTTTATACATTTGATTATATTTGAAGACTGACTCTATAATATATATTATATTTATTTATTTCAAAGAAATTATTTAGAGTTGTCTTTGTAACTATAAGTATTGTAATTAATCTTGTATCTTAAAGAACTATATAAAATACTCAATATTTGGAAATAATTAATAAGATCATTACAAATTCGATTACATATTAAATAAATTGTTAATGAATAAAATAGTGAAGGCGTTTCAAATTAATCCACGAAAAGGATTGCTTCTTTTAAAGGTTTTTAATACCTCTTTATTATCTTTAGAGACTTCATTATCTTTTTTTACTTTCCTTAAAAAAACAAGATAATATGTATCTCAAAATGTTTGTCTACATTTACTGTAATAATTTTTTGAAATTTAATTTTTTAATTTTATTCTCACTGCATTGTAGCAGTAAACGTCGGATGCAACTACTGCAAATGCAATGCAGAAAACAATTTTCAATATAAGCATCAAGTGACTAAATGTTGTTGCTGCCGAGCATGTTGAGTCTGCTGCAGTTGCTGTTGCTGCTGCTGCTGCGCGTGTGTTGGAAGCGACAGTTTGACTGACATTTTTCTAGCATATCGTTTACATATTCGTTAGATTTTGCAGCGCGCTCTCGAGTCGCTGCAGTTGCTTGTTGTTACTGCTGTTCAACATGCTGTTATATTGAATAACACACGCACTCCAACAGCCCGACTTCAGGCTCAGCCATATGTACAGATACACATATATAGTATGTAGGTACGTGGCGAGGTAGGGACAGACAAGTGCAGGCTGTCAGCCAAAGTTGGGCTTGTGTGTCCCGCCGTGTGGGTGTCCTTTGTGTCCCCATGTGACTCCTGTCACTTGCAGTTTTCGCTTGGCGCTGTATTAAAAATTAATTTTGCCATACAGCCCTCTAATTGCTTTATAATGAAGCTGTCACTGTCACCTGTCGTCTGATAAGCTCTCGCTCTCGTTCCCTAACAAAAGCACCGACCAGATACTAAGAGATATGTCTGTAGGTTTAGTTGTCAGCTGCATTTTGCAGTTGGAATTGACTTTATTTTGAGTGTTTGATAATATATATTTGAGATGCCAAACTTTTAACTTCGTTTTTCAAAAATTAAGCATAATGAAATCATTTATTTGAAGTAATCATAAGAAATCCATTATCCATAAACAGTAGTATTTAATTTCAATAGTAAACTTTTTTATCACTTACTGCACTACTTTAGTGCTTTATAATAAACCTGTCCCTGTCAGCTGTCGCCCGATGACAAAAGTATCTTCCGCACACACTCACGCTTATAAGAGCACGATATGCAGTTGTCAGCTGCACTTTGGCATCGCAATTAGTTTACAAATTTTATGCGCTTCACTTGGCTTTATCATAAAATCACCTCAATGGGAGCCATTTGCATGACTCTGACTGACTCCCCATGATCAAAGACTGTGGCCAAGATAATCTCCGTCGCTCTCGGTGTCCATTAATATGGAAAGACAAGCGACATCGTCCGGCGATTGCCATCAATCTGGCATTAATTTCAATTTCAATTTCTGTTTCTGTATCTCGTTTCGCCGCATTACCGCCCCTCTTTCTTTCCAGCGATAGAAATGTCACAGCGCTTAATCAAAGCGCCGTCGGCAGCTTGGGAAGATCTGTTCGATATTTCTGTGTGTTTGCGGATTTTTTTCTCGGATCTTAATTTGCTATTTCTGCGATGCTGGCCCAGATTTTGAGTCAGCCAACTAGTTCCCATTGAATTCGACTCTTGGCCCACGAATAGTCATTAATTTGCCTTAATTTAAAGCTCTTGATTCATAGATTTATCAAATGTGGGAGAGGTTTCAACAAAATTGCTCAACGAAGCTTTATGGGCGATCGGATTGCTCGAAAGATCGAAGCTGATTTAAAAATTTGTGTTTATTTCTGACATAATTATTTAGGTGGGGATTTAAAGAGAGATATAATAAGGGGAATAAATTTCACCAGATAATTAAAGAAATCGAATTTGAATTTGGTTAAATAAAACTGTTTATAAAACTGTTTATTATTTCCTAAAAATTTCTAATTCCTTTGTATATATTTTCCTTACTTATTCCGTGAGTTTCTTCCTTTATCCCTTTTCGTTTTTTTGGGTCAGTGGCAACTGTCGTTACCCCGATCTTCCCGATCTTGTGGCATTTGTTGTTGCCGCGGGTGTTAGCCTTTCCATTAAGCCGGCTGCCATTGTTGTTGCCTCCTTTTCGGCCAAGTTACGGCGGGAACAATGTGAAAGGGCAGGCAACAATGGCTGAAGAGAGGAGCTCGAGCCTCGAGGAGCTCGTTGTTGGCCACGTTAATGATGACACGCGCCCAACTAGACGCCGGCGAGGAGATCCCAAAACAAATTAACATACAAGGCCGGAGGAGAGGAGCCGCCGACGCAGATCCACCGGCTCATGTTGCTCCTGCCTCCGCAACTGTTGCAACGTTGTTGTGGACGATGTTGCCGCTGTTGTCGGTACAAATAAGGCGAGTGCACAATAGTGCACCTTTGGGGCAGCCGTTGCAGTGGCAGCTGCAGCTGCACTCGGCCGTCTGGCAGCCACTGCAACAGCTTACTGGGGATTAAGTCAATTGCACTCGAATGTCAACCAAATGCCGCAACAAGTTGCCAACGTGCAGCCAATAACTTAATTAGCCGCGGACGTAGGCTCCGTGTTGTTTTGTTGCTTTTATTGTTGTGGGCAGGATGGGGTTAAGTGGGAGTAGGACATGGCTTAAGGGGAATTATGTAATCCGGCTGCCGTAAGGGAATTTTTATGCATCAGTAAAGCTGCATGAATATTTTCGTGTACGGTTCAGATTCTTTGACATTTTCTTTCAGAATAGAATATTTTCGCATTTAATTTGAAATGGATTAACAAGCCAAAAATCTGAAAACCTTTCCCACAAAAGCCTTATTCTAAACAGTGTGAGTCATTTAGTGATCGAACTTTGGTTATCCTTGACACAGCTCCCCTTTTCCGATTCCAATCTCCATTTTTTTTCTCAGAAGCCTCTGCCCCAATTCAAGGCTTTTGTTTCGATTTGCCAAAAGTAAACCAAGAAGAAAAACCAAAATATAAAAAAAAAACACACACAACAAGCGCACTCGCAAAAAACGAGACTGAGTGCGGCGCATAATTGTCGTTTTCCTTTGAACTGCAGCGCCTGCAATTTGCTTATCGCCCAGCGATCGCGATCCCCAAAGGGGGGCCAGGAGGGGTCCAGGCCAGGCATTGTTGCTGTGGCGCTGTCGTCTTCGCCGCTGTAAGCTCGAGTACATTTCAATTAATTAACATTCAACTGCACATGCGCAGCGACATCACAAAAGCGGATACCGAAAATTGCTGATTGCGCCAGATAAACTCATTTACAGCGGTTAAATGCCACCGGCGGCGCACATTGCCAACACTCTCGGGCGGTACGGGAACGGGAATGGGTATAGTTACGGGTACGGGTATGGGGTCTGGGCGGTACAGACGGATCGGCGGTACAGAGATTGAGCGGTCTGCAGAGTGTTCACTTTAGGCTATGACAATGGCGGCGCCTATTGCGCATTTTCAATGAAGCTAAGGCACTGCTGAAAAACTAGAGGTTGGTGTTAAACGCAAGCTTTAATTATAAATTATTGTAATACAATTTTTAGGGAAATCTGTTTCATTTAAATAAATGTCATAAGGCTCCTTAAGCAAATACTAAACGCTATTTTAGATATTAAAAAGAAATCCCTCTAGTACACTTTCAAGTATTTCATTAAAATGTACCACGCTCTGTCTTACTTAGTTCCCCATATTTCTTAACTCTTAGTTTATCCCTTGTCATGGTAGTAGATTTTTCTTCGAGTGTAGGCCTTCGCTGAGGCCTTTGATTGACAACGATCCAAGCGATTCCCCTGATGTTTATCGCCGCACACGTCTCTGACTCTGGCTATGACTCTGGCTTTGCCTTCATTTCTGTTTCTGTTTCTGGCCTGGCCTCTGCTGCTACCTCTTCTTGTTAGGCTTATGGCCACCTTGTCCAGGTTAGCCAACTCCATGTTGGTCTTCCATGTTCGTGCTCCAAGGCTCTAGGAAATTGTCATGTTGCTTTGTGGCCCGACGAAGTCCGTTGCTGAGCAGAGAGATGCTTATCGCCACGTCACGTTACAAATTTATGCCGCAGCGACATTAGAAAAATTATTGTAATTAGCCAAAGCGGGAACGAGAGGGGTGGAGTTTGTTAGCAGAGTTTGGTTAGCACTGTTACCAGTTACCATTTCCCAGTTACCAGTTACCAGTCAGCAGTCAGCAGTCGCAGTTGTTTGTGGCCGCCTTGTAATCCTTTTCACAAACAGCCAACGGCGACAGGCGACGCCAATATCCTGTACACTGGCGCACTGTATATATGTATTTATATATATACACGATGTATACAAGGATCCCCTGGCATATAGTATCCACATATGACAGCAGGGAGATTATAAGGGCAACCGTGTAAAGTGTAAAATGTCTTAATGATAAACAAACAGAAAAGTTTTGCCGGCTTCGGTTAGGATTTTCCACAGGATATTCACCCACGCATATTGATGTCAGGATAGGGGGAGGGATTGTTGGTTGTCAGGGGGAAATCCAAGCGGGGCGGGGCAAAAAAAACAGAAGAAACGCTCAACAGCCAGATATGTCGGCGTTACACGTGGCGTATACGTTATATGGTTATATTTGTTTATGGTAGAAGAACAGTGGTTTAAATGTTAAATGCATTTTGTATTAAAAGTATAAAATAATCTCTGTTATATGCACTAAATATAACTTTTAATATAAAGTTAAATTTCTTAAGGATGCTTTTATGTTTCAGCTTAGATATTAATATAGTTTAAGCAACATATTAAGACCTCAGCATCGACCACTGTTCCTCATCCCGTTGCTATTTAGAAATTTATTCACAATTCTTTATAGACGTGTTACAGCTCTGCCTCTTTCTCACTACCAACTGGCCCTGCCCCTCCCGTCCCCACCCTCTCTTTTTGGTTGGTTACATTGAAATTGCATGTTAGCACGCAAGGCCAAAAGACCTCCCCCTCGACTGCTCCTGTTCGCCTGCCGTTGTTGTTACTTTGTTGGTGTAATGTCTTCTTATTATGCTGCGACACTGCTGCCCCCCTCCCTGACTATGGCTCGTGGGTCGTTGGTTATTGGCAAATAAAATGTCTAAGCGCGCAAATTTTGTATAAAAACAAAAAAAAAATGGGAAATAAGAAAAACTGAAAATAAAATATGGTTTTGTTATCAGTGGAAGGGATCGTGTATGCGGCTAATAACATGCAATTTCCACCAACAGCAACAACAAGCGGCACGCATATCCACTCAGCTCATGTGTGTGTGTGTGGAAAATACTCAAACACACACACACACACTCTTGCTGTATAGTTTTCCTTGCGGGGCATTTTGGCCAAAGGGAAGCAGGTGAAAAGTAAACCATTTGCATGAACACCCACGGGGCGTATGACGATATGACGACGACAACGTCAGCCCAGGCAACCCGCAGTGGTGGCCAAAAAGAGAAGGGGTACAAGGAGAGTGAGTGTGAGGGAGAGAGGTAGTGGAGTAAGACAGAGATAGAGAGTGGCAGTGGAAGAGGGAGGCCAACAGGGGCCCATGCCAAAGGTGTTGAAAATTAGTAACGGTCGGCGGTCGAAGCTGTGGCATGTGAACATGGGCTAAAGAAATTTGAAAATAATTCTAAAATGAAATCTAATAAATTTAGCTACTTAGAGCTATACAGAATAATAATAATAAATTAATATTAACTTGAAATACAGAGTGTTTCATCTTTAAATAAATCACGTTCTCTCATCAATTGATATTAAAAGTCAAATCAAAATTCTCAAAAATTATATCGTTGTCAGTTGCCAGTTCCTTTAAAAAGTAATCTTGGGAACTTGTTTATTATTCCTTTTTTTTTTGTTGTTATTTTTAAACTCAAGAGAAACGGCGAACAAAGCTACGGACCCGACGGAGGGCAAACATGAATAAAATTTGCGTAAAAGCGGACAGCCGGCGAAATGTGCATTCAGCGGGGAGCTGGAAGAGCGGCATTTCAATTGGGTTGAGATAAACCCAGGGAGATGGAGATGCAGCGCGGTTGCTTAATAAAATAATGCGACAGAAGGAACGACGGCGATGGGGACTGGCGATGAGGATGTGGCTCATGGCTCATCATGATCACGATGATGATGATAGCTTTAGCACACTGCGGCATGATGGAGTGTGTGCGAGTGTGTGGCAGTGTGTGTTTGCATTTGTGTGGCGCGAAGTGAATTAATGGCTTAATTGAAAAATTTGTTCTCGCCATGAGAATTTACAGTTTGCCGGTTCCTTCTCTCTCTTTCATTGAAAGCAAACAATGTGACAGTCGAACGGACAAATTGAGGGATTTTCACAGAGACGCTCATAGTTGTTATAGAGCGGTAAAAGTTTTTCTTTACAAATTAGCAGAGCTTATTTTTAAAACAATAAAGTCCTGAAAAAATAAGGTTAAAAAATTATGGATAGAAAATATTATATATAAAAAGATGTATTGTCCACATTAAGGTAGCCTTGTTAAAATAGATGCTGAAGAAGTATCATTGCTTTGAAAGGTTTTTATCAGAAGAAGAGATTAATAGTAGTTTTTATAATAATAAAAGGAAACTTTCTTGATTTATTCTTACAAGTTTACTAAATTACCATTAAAACAATTATTACCAATTATACCGTGATCCTTTCCTTGCTCCAGAATATTAAATTAAAAATATTCAAATTCCACATTATTTAAAAGAGGATGATACATCTTCCCTCTTTGCTCCCCGCCTTGGCATCTTCATTAAGGCCAACATAAACCTGTTTCCAGCCAAGGATGGGGAACCTGTAGCACCTGTATACCCAGCATCCAGTTCGCCGTCCACGTCCGCGTCCACGTCCAAGGGGCACTAATCAATTTCATATCAATTTGTAAATTTGCAATAATTACGATAATTAGCTGCGAGTATCTGCCAAATGCGTTGGCCTGACTGGTCCGCAGCCCAAGTTCCCCCTGCAACCTCCCTCCCGAATGCATTCGAAGAATGCAGCGAGGTGATAATGAGATTTTCAATTCAATAAAACATCAGGCTGGCATTCGCACTTGCCAATTTTGGTGGGGACCGAGGGAAGCTGGACGGACTCTTGGGTCGCCGAGCGATCTCCGCATGAATATTTCATTCAATTTACACTTCTTTTTTTTTTGCGCTCCTTTCTGCGGCTGGCCAACTAATTAAGTAATTTTTTTTTCGTTCTTGTGACTTTTGCTGTTGCTGATGTGTGTTTTTCTCGGCTGCTCCTTCTGCCTGCTTATTATTTTTATGGTCTTTTAATCAACACATTGCGAGCTGGGAATCGGAATTGGAATTGGAATCGGAATTGAGTTAGGTTCTGCAAGTGACTTTTCTCTTAATTAAGGCTGACCAATGATTTAATTGGCTTGGATCGAGAGGCAATTGAGCTTGAAATTGGTTAGGCGAAGGGGAAATGTAATAGTTCGATAATGTATTTATTTATTATACTAATATTGCGTAAGTTACAATATAAGAACCATAAATACCAGTAACTTTAATTGGCACTTACCTATTCTAATGCATATTTTTCACTTTTTCTCATTTCAGGTAAATCTTCAACGCTTTTCCAATGGCCCTTTAATGGCTCAGTTCATGGTAGAGTAAACTCTTTTCAATCTCATTCCCTTAACCCCCCCGAACAATGTAATTAAATGCGTGTGCAATTTTCCGTTGCCTCTCTGTGTCCGGGAAAACGAAAGGAAAACTTCAATAACCGGGAGATGGGATAAGTTTAGCCTAGCGAAATGAAAACCACCCTACAATATCACACACACACATGCAAAGACTTACCCCATTTTGGTCGGGGTTGTTTTTCCCGTTCGAACGGAAAAAAAATCGAGGAAAAATCCACCCGGTTTTTGTGGTGCCTGCGATTACGATGTTCTAATGCCATTTTCGGTTCTCCGCCTCCTTTTTTGTTTTTCTTTTTTTTCCTGCCTTCAGTATTTGGTATTCATCCATATGGGCAGCTGGTCAGGAGCAGTGGCAGGACCAAGCTGAAACTGGACTAGCCTTATCGGTTGAGTGCCTGGCCCGTTTTGGTTCGTCTTCAGGGTCTCAAAATTCACTTGTGCACTGTAAAAAGAGAATTCTTTAGGCCTATATAAATTTACTGCTTAATTTTAAAAATACTTTGTTGAAAAAAAGTTATTTGAACATAATTTTTTCTAGAGATACCTATTTGCTAGAAATACATATTTTCTGAAGGATTCCTCTCGATTATTACAACTAAAATCATATCACGTTTTTTATTATAATATCAGTTTTATTTGAAATGTTTAGTTTACATTGCTTTAAAAATTGTTGTTAATCCCCCAAGAAATTCCTTTCCTCGGCTGATTCTCAGCCTTCGACTTGTGCCCCGAATTCTCCCTTGGGGACCAACAGGAGAGAACTGAAATCTCAGCCCGTGTTATACGTATCTGGTATATACATTTTATCCTTATGTGTGGGGGCTGTTTGCCAACCATATTGTATCTCCAAAGTAGTTTCTTCTCTTTCTCCACCCCTCGGCTCCTTATTCGTCCTGCTAAATGTTCGCACTAAGCGATAGCCAAATTGCAGTTGAAATGTTTTTATCGATTAAACAGGAAAGTGTTGGTGTTTGTGTTGTGAGAGGGAGGCAAATGGGGAGCGGGAGTCCATGTAGTTAGTGTTTGTCACGGCAAAGTTAAAATGCAGGAAAAACAGATTTCCTGAGACAACGGCAAAGTTCAATGGAACTAACTGAGGCAGACAGTGGGTTCACATTTAAGGAAATGCGATTGAAAAATAAATATATCTTATAAATTTTGTGTAATTAAGATTAAGATTAAAATTAGAAGGCGTATCATTGGAAATTTATTCATAAAAAGTGTAGTTTTTTATACATTAGTTGGATTTTATTAAGGTTCTAGTTTATGAGGTATTTCATCACTGAAAATAAAGATAGAAGATTGTTTCGAAAAGCTGTTCCTAATTACATAATAAGAAAATGTTAGATTCTGTTTTAAAATTCCTTTTCCAAAATTTCCGTTTAAATTTAAATATATTTTACTAAATATCCATTCCACTGTTCACAGGCTTGTGAATTTAAGTTGTAAAAGCAGCCGCCAAGTTGTTTTCTCGCTTCTGAATGGCCATTTAATTACTTTAATGAATTTGTGAGTGCATTTTCGTGAAAACTCTCTGTGCAATTTTCGGTTGGTTTGTTTTTTTTTTAATTTTTTTCGCCCTGCCCCTCGACCATTTGTAATAATTAGACTAAATGGCTGGCAGGGCCCTGAAGTGGGGGAGAGTGTCGTCAGAGTGAGAGGCGTGGGTGGCAATGAGGTGAGGGAATTTTTTAATTAGCAGGCAGCGCCACCAACATGGTCGCTCTGGTGCGTTCAGTTGCGTTCGGCGTTCTGCGGCGTTGTTGCAACACGTGTACAGTGCGGCACATGGATATATGAGCAGTACTCGCACACACAGCGGGGCGAGAGCATAATCCCCATGGACCCCGTTTTTGGTCTGGTTTTCGGTTTCCAGACAGCGAAAACTACTTTGGGCCAAGGTGTTGGTTGGTGGAACTTCCAGCCTACGGCACTGAGAGAAAATTTGGTCAAGTTTGCATAAATTATCATATAATTAAATTTTTTAATATATTTTTCGTTATAAATATATAAAGATTTGATTTTTTTAGACTAAAATTGGAAAACCCTTATAAATATGAATTTAAATAGAAAAAGGCTTTCAATAAATTCTAAAAATATGAATGAATAAATAATAATATTAATATTGAGAGAAGTCAACAATTGAATGCTAAAGAAACAATTTTAGATATTTATATATCTACATAAATGGTATTAATATTTGTTAAAAAAAGTATAAAATTGTGTAATTGATTGTTCCCAGATAATTTTCTAAGTTGAAGAAAATCGGAATATTATTTCTTTCAGTGGGTCAGAACCACCTCCCCTCCCTGGCCACGCCCCCGTCCTAATGGGCGTGTGTTCGTGGCGGATACGGCGACATTTGCCTGGCAGCTCGTCATGTTGCCAACTAATTTCATGAAAGTTGACACAGGGCCACATGTGAAATCAGGCTGGCGGCGCTGGTTCTCGGCCGAGTAGGTGGTTGCCTTAGCCTAACAATGCCCAATGGAATTGTTTAGCTTTTGCTCTCTTTTTGTGGCGTTGACTAAATTAACATTGACACGACGGCTGGTTGTTGCTGCTGCTGCTGTGGCTGCCACATGTGCCTCACTCCTCACTCCCGGGGCAAAATGGAGTTTGGCTGAAAGCAAATAAAATATTCACACATTTTCCATTTCATATTTTGAGTGGCCACCGCCGCAGCGTTGAAGTTTGCGGGCAGCGCTAAATGAAAATGAATTTCACATTTCCATTTTCACAGCACCACTCCACACACACCGCACACTTTTCCCTGGATTCTATTTTGTGGCGCCATGTAATTATCATATCATGCCGGAGGAGTCCGAGGACGAGCTGCCAGTCCCCCGGGGGCAATGAGTGGGGTATATGCTCCAAAAGGGATTAACGTTGGATGAGCATTAAGTTTTTTTTTCTTTTTTTTGTATATGGTGGAAATTACTGTGTAGTTTGGTGTGGCTTGTTTTGTGGAGGTTTTAGGGAGAAGTTCACAAGGTCATTTTAACTGGAATTTAAAAAGTTATTTTATTAATTTAGAACATTTAATTGAGTTAATTCCACATTTGGTCTAGAAACAATTTTAATAAATTGTATACACAAATATTTAGAATGATTTAATGTATTTTTTTGTATATAAATAAGAAGCTTTTCATTAAATTACATTCTTAGTTAACATATCTTTCTCTTTCTGGTTTCTCAAGCCTTGTTTTCACTTTTGTGGGTCAGCACGAAAAAGAAAATCAATTAAAAACTCGTTTGCCAATTAAGAGTGAGCAAAAAATAATTGTTCATGCCGACAAAATGTATGCCATATCTATATAATTTTCTCGACTTTCGTTTGCCGAAGCATTTTGTCGCATTTTGTGCTAAAAATCTTCTTCCTTCTCATCGTTTTCATTTTATTTTGTTTTTTTTTTCAAGCCCGCTGATTTCTCAGTCAAGTTCAGTTAAATAATTTGTTGTTGCTCGATTCTGTTTTCCCGTATTTACTGTTGCTATGTGCAGTTGCAGTTGTTGTAGTTTCAGTTTTCGTTGTTGTTGTTCCAAGGCATTTCACGCTCGTTGGCAATCGGCGCCGCTGCCACCGTCGAAGCTGAAGTGATGGGGAAAGAGAGCTGACAAGTTGGCTTTCTTTTCAAGTAATATTTAGCTAAAGTTTTATATAAAAAATTAATACAAAAAATATGGATTTTGAATACCTTTAAAAGATTTCGTAAATGTTTTATAAAAGGACAATAATTTTGAGACTGTTCTTAGGGGGGATTTAAAAGCTCAAGTCTCAGGGGAAATAACCCTTGCTGTCTGAAAATTCTTGTTAATATAGATAATAATTTTAGTTAATTTCAAATATTTCCAAATTTATGTAAATTAAATTTTTAAGCTTTCAAGAGAGGAGACTCTAAGAAAAATTACAAATCCTTATCCTTATTCGTAAATCTCTCCACAAACTTTATTAAAAGATTCCACAGTAAGCCCACCGATTACTTTACAATAAAAGCGATTATTTTCGATAAAACTTTTGGGGGTTCCATGTAATCTGGAGAATCGATAGTCAGTCTTTAGCAACACTGGGGATAAGCAGAGGAGCCAACGAGCCATTGCCAGACATCCCGATGAGGAGGCGGCTGGCGACTGGCGGTGGAGTGGGAATGGGAAAGCAGACAAAAGCCAAGTCAACTCGAGGCAGCCAGAAGCTATGCGGCAGCTGTGGTGTGGGGAGGGGCCAGGCGAGAGGGGGCGTGGCTGGGTCTGGGGAGCAGGGGAAAGCTGAAAGCGGAAGAGGGGAACTGGGACTGGCTGGGAAGGTGGCTGCTACTGGGGCGGTCGCGTTTTCCATTTCGTTGAAGTGGAAAATATTTTGTAAATATTTTCGTGTATTCCTCGTTTGCTGCTCTTTTTGTTGTCTTCCTTTTTTTAGTATTTTGTTGCGTTGTTTTTTCTTTGATTTCGTTTTGTCTGTTGTTGTTCTGCCTCCGCAGTTGTTATTTTTGTAAAGCTGTGAGTTTATTTTTCCGCACCGGTCTTGTTCTGTTTTGTATTTTTACAAATATTTTGTGTAATCTTTAAAGCAGACAATGATGACAGCCAGCGACGATGGCGGCATTTTGTGTCACATCCTGAAGACTTTCAAGAGAGCCCGGGGTCGTGGGGATCGCCCAGAGTGGGCGGCGGCGGGTAATGCCAAAGTATTTAAGCACGTGCACGCACAGTGATGCCAGAAACCAGGAAAGAGGGATAATGCTGGGGATTAGGGATCAGATCCTGGGGCAACATCATTACGGACTCTGAAGAGGGAAAGCCGTTCAGAATAGGCGAAAGTTTGCACTAAATAAACTACAGGAAGAATTTGTAGGAAGCTCTATTTATTAATTTAACAGTATAAAATGATTTATAAATTGTTTAGTTTCATAAAAATATATTTTTAATTTATACTAAACTATATGCCCAATCGGAAACATAAATTGTTGCTCATGAATCAACATAAACATACAAGAACAAGGTTAAGTTCCTGAAAATAATCTTACAAATGATCCTAAAAATGTTCTTAAAATCATCCTTCATTTCTAATGCCTACTGTACTTAGTACTCTCCACTGCGGTATCTCTTTTGCTGAAATGGACTCATATTTCGCGACAGGCTGTTAGTCAGCAATTCAGTTGGTCCCGGGTCCCGAAGTCACTGAGCCTGTCATGACATTCGCCACGAGCTGGGGGGTGAGATACGTCTTACACATCTTACACTCCTCGTACATATAGATTTTTTTCCAGCCTTTTGTTTTAGCATTTTTGCAATGTTGCCCGCCTGCTTTGCCTGCGTTGGCTGGCTGTCGAGGGTTTTCTCGTCGACGCCGGCTTCTGTTGCGGAAAATAGAACAAAAGTTTTTGTCGCTGTCAGAAAAGTGTCAGGCGGCAAAGTTGAATGCTGTCCCACGGAGAGCGAGGGGGGAGGGATAGGGACTGGGTCAGAGGCGGCAGGAGGAACCGGGGGAGACTCTCAGCGATTTGAATAAGTAAATAAAGTATGAAACGGGAGCAGCACATGGCAGCAGATGAAGATGACACTGCTAATGCGACGGCAGATAATCGAAAGGAGGTTAAGACCGCAGCGGAAAGATACCGAAAACTTTGCCTATCGATTTTATATATCGGAGAGTTCCTAAAATAGTTAGAAAAAGCCGGAAAATATGTTTAAGTAACAACCCTTAGACTTTGATTAAATCGAATTTCTATAACTTACCTTACATTTCTCTCCAATGAACATACTTCACGTTACCTCAGATTGCTTGGTAATTGATTAATTAAGCTTTTTGGCCTCAATTAATGTTGGACAATTACGTGTTGACTTTGTGACATTTCCACGCAATTGATGGGCGAGGGGAAGTACCTCAGTTCCGTCGCTTCCATTTCGCCAGAGAACCGAGTCCAGATAATCTTTGACACTAACAGGCAATTAAGCAAATGACAGTGTTCCCTGCCTTCCACGGCGACTTAACCTGGTGGAAACCCCGGGCACGTAGGCCAGGTTAATTGCTCTATTTTCTTTGTTCTTCTCAAGGTAGGGGGCACGGAAATTCTACGAGTTTTATGGCTAGTACCTGACCCTTCACTGCGTCCTTTTCCGTGTGTTGCATCATCTGCTTATGCAACAATTGCAACTTTCACCTTTGACAACACCCGCTGGCTAGCCGGCCGGCAGGGTGTCCCAGGGGACAGGTTCTCGTTAAAGGTTTTCCCTGAAAATATTTCGAGGAGAAATCTGAGCAAGAGAAATCGGCATTTTGCGCCTTTTTGTGTGAATTTTTGGTAACCTCTTCAACTCTTTCCACTTGGCTCTAGTCCAAGTAATTTCACTTTCCGCGCTAAAAACATTATTTATTTTCGTGGCGCAACCAATTTCCCTTCTTTTTTCGTTCGGCCAGTGGTCATAAAATGAAATTTAATTACCTTCCACTTAAATGTTTCTACGCGTGGTTGATTGCGATACAGCAGCAACATAAAAAAAAAAAAAAAACCTTTGCAAATTGTTGACAACATTGCTGTGCTGGTTTTTCTTTAGTTTTTGCTGGGGTCAGCTCTGGAACTGGTCAGGAAATTATAATTTTCACACGCAACCCGCTCTGAAGGCCAGGCACTTAACAATTCAATTGTGCCACAATATATTTCAAAGCCAAATGCACTTAACAAGGGGTTTTGCAGTGACAAACGGAGATAGTGGAGTGGAGTCTTGGGATTGGGAGCTACACGGAAAAAAGGAGACTTTTATAAGTGAGTTACAGATCGAACTAACCTACCAACTTCCCCATAGAAAATCCCATCGATGTCTTACCTTTTCAGGGCGAGTATCATAGCTGCCCATTAAAAAACTAACATTTTCTTTGAGTGCACAAGGATTGCGTGATTTGGGGCCTGCGTGAGGAGCCTGAATCTCTGAATCCCAGAGCCGGAGGCAATGCGCATGCGTGGCCTGCGTTTTACGCATTTCGCGTTGTAATGAAGGCATTTTTGCCATCGCAAACATGAGCCCAATGTGTTGGCCATGTTTCATTTTGCCAATCAATTTCCACTGGCTTTTTTCTCCGCCGTTTGCCTGCCAATCAACGGCAACAGATGAAGTCCAACATGGATGGATGTCAGTGGATCCCAGTCGAGTCCGGGTCTGAGTCCGAGTCTCGGTGCGAGACTGAGTCTGAGTCCGAGTCCCGGCGAGTGTGGACAGCAGCAGACAGCGGCGGCCGAGGTCCTGCGGTGTTATCGCGGCAGGAGCGATCCATCGATGGCTGGTCCGCAGCGCCCGATTGATCGATGATTCGATATGATCGCGGCAATTTATGTATTTCGTGTGTGCGTGTACATTGTCAAGTTGCTCCTGCCTCTTCCGCGATTGTCTGCATTGTACCTACATAATTGTGACGACCATTAGCAATGCAGTTGCGGTTTTAATTGCATTTCGGATCTCGGATCGGCCAGCCAGATCCTCGCCCGGCCTCTCGGCGGAATTGCGGCCGGGGAGTCAACCATTGCAAATGTGTCAATTAGATTTATTATCAGCTCTTGTCATTGTCCATTTCTGTGTGTGTTCACTGTCTCGCCGCCCCCCTCTGCAGCGTCTCCCGTTCGCCCAATTCCCCCGGGAGTCGCCTGCTTGGGGCAGGTGCCTTCACACTGTGCCTCATGTCCATTAGTAAATGCTAAATATGCGCCAATTAAATAGCCAGGAAAATGCCTTATTCTGCCACTTGGCCAAGATCATGGCCAAAATTTAAATGCAGACAAAAAAGGGAAAACAGAGGAAGGCAGGAAAACGAGTCAAGAGGTACAGATCACTGAAAATAATAAAAGGGATTTATTTTAAGATATAATTTCAGATCTAGAAACGTTTTATTTTTTAACTTTAAAGTTCTTTTTTTCATGTTTAAATCAAGCCTCAAGTAATTTACTTTCACAAATCAAATTTATTTCTGTTAAATTTAGTTTTTCCTTGAGCTTAGCTTCTGAAATATTAGCTTACTCTTCGAAACCCCTTTTATTTTCTGAGTGCATCACTTTATTTATGAACCGACGGCGACAACGACGAGGAGAATCGTCAAAGCCTGACATTTTTATTATTATCTCAGGGAGCCAGGGAACCCAAAACTCGACCAGCTGTCCCTGCACCCTTCTGCCGGGGGACCGGACCGGACCCGGACCCCTCCCACACCCCCGGTTTCGATGACTAGCCATGCGTTACCCGCTGCCGCTGCCGCCGCCGCGTTGACAAGCTCAATTTCCAATCGCAATAAAACGCAGCACTCGCAGCAAGATAAATGTGAGAAAAATGCAGGCCTCGGTCCCCGGTCTCCGGATCCCCCCTCATCGATTGCCGCCGCCTCTTAACCCCCTATTGCCCTTGCTCCCTATCGTCCGTTTCCTCTTCTTCCCCTGTTCCTTGGTCTTGGCGTCTCTGTCTGGTCCTCGTCGCCAAATCGCGTGGGTTTATCCTCCTGCAGGCTGAGCCAGAACCTGAACATGGGCTACAGGCTGTCAGGGGTGTAGTGACCCAAGGGGGGTTTCTTTTTTAAATAAATAAAAACGTTTTTTAAGTTTACTGAAGATCACTTGAACCCAATTGTCAAATAAATAATTCAAGAATATTAAGTGATATGTATTAAGTATGAACCCCCTTTTAATAAGCCCCGCCTACGCCGCTGTCCCATTTTTGTAGGGTTTTTTCAGGCTTTATTTTGTTGTTACTTTGCGTTTGCCTCTGTTTTTGGTGCGCCTCTTCAAGTGCCTGAAATTTATAGTGGTAATAAAATTTTATTTGCTCTTTTAGTTGATGGCACAATAAACTCTTCTGGCATTTTTTGGCCCCCCCTTAAGGCAGCACGTGCTTCAGGTGAAATATATTCTGGGCGAGGGACGGATTGAGTGGGCTTGATTTCTCAAGGTCAGTTTTGAGGTTTCTGGGTTTAAAAAGGGTGTAAAAATAACGTTAACTGAAGAAGAAGATCCCATTCGTAGGGAAAATTTTTTAAAATATATCTAAGAAAGATTTACTTAAAAATAAACAAGATCTTAGGGAATGTGTAGCACAAAATCAGTTCATAATTCCTCTATAATTAGGTATGAGATTGATATCATCTTTGATTTATTTTTTGTGGAAAACCCACTCCTAATTAAATTTCCTCATTCCTTAAAGTCTTTTGTATGCGATTGCCCCTAATTGGAGCGCATTCTCGCGTACACCTTGAGAGCTTTTTAAGGCCAAAGAACACCACTCTCTCTCCGCCGCACCACGGTGAAAACTTAGTAGAGCCAATTATTATTTAAATAAAATGCAAAGCAGCAATTTAAGCCGCCGGCAGAGGTCGGGGCAGCCGAGCAGAACGCTTCTCTCGACTCGCTTTAATTGAGAGACATCATCCACCCGAGTCGCTGCGCCGCCCCCTGTGCCACCTGAAGATGAGACGCACTAACTGGCTGCGGCTGGCTATATGTTTACCGTTGCCCCTGCTGGCTGCTTCCTCTTTGGCTTCAAATGATGCCGCCAACAACAATGGCAAGCCCAGCAACAGCAGCAGCAGCGGCAAGAACAAGAACGAGAACACGAACTGACAGTTGACGGGGGCGACGCCTTCGTCTAACAGCATGAAATGAAGAAAAAATTAAGCAAGAACAAGTAAAGAAGCAGAAAGAAGCCAGGGTTGTCACTTGAAAGAATTTTTAAAATGGTTGATTTGGAAGGTATAGGAATAGTTTGATTATCCTCGGTTTTTTAATAAGAGAAACTTAAAAATAACAGATAAAAGATGATTAATGTATTCTTATATTCAAATTTTGTTTAAAAAGTTTTCCATATTCTGATACCTTAATTTATTTTTTTTATCTATTATTCATTTTGCTTCAAAAAATCCTTTAAAAATCACATGTATTAGCTTTCGTTTTATTTGATTTAAAAATATTTATTTTTCTAGAATTTCGTTAGTTTTAAACGTAGTTTCAAGAGCAGCGGCTTAGCCGACGGCACAGCAGTCGCCTTCGTCCATGGTCGTCGTAAATCAAAATGGCTGAGGCTGAAGTTGATGGCTGAAGAAAGAAGTCATTCTATATCATGCCATTTCATTTCAGTTCCGTTCACTGGCCGACATGTTGGTTAGACAGGGACGGCGCATGCGTGGGAGTGCGACGGCGAGTGTTGATGTTCTCATTAACCGAATTCTGGCTAAATTCTCCGCTTGTGTGCGTAAAATGATGGATTGCCATTCCCTTCCCATTTTCTCTCCTTTCTCCTCGACCCGAACTGTCGATGTGTGTGGCTTAAAACTGGTTAACGATACAAATGACCAGTAATGTCGGTTCTTTCTGTGCAAAAATGATAGATCAAAAGAAAGCAGAAGAATAAAAAGGTTAAGGAGAGTGTTTAAATAATGTCCTTATTTTGTTTTACCCTGTGGGTTAGCAATTAAAGATAAAACAAAAATGTATTTTAAATCCCTATATAAATCTTAATCATAAAAATAAGGTAGCAAATTGACAAAAAATATTTCAAGGGCTTATTCTATTGATTTAATTATTATGATTTTTTGTAACGCCTTTATGTTCTTAAATCGTTTAAACTAGTATTCAACTACCTATTTTCTTGCATTTTACATTTTCTTTAATTGTTATTGGTAATCTTAATTTTTTTTTGAACAATCGCTCTTATTATGGTTTTTATCTTGGGTTGTGGGCGGGGCTTAAAACTATGGGTGTTGTCTTGGCTAAATGCACGAGCATTGTACAGTGGGATGAAGGGGCAGAATTTCAGATGAAATAGAAAATCACATGAAATGAAAAACTATTAATATAAAAAATAAAATAATAAAAAATATATTTAAAAATTATGATTTAAAGAGAGCAACGGTTGGATAAGAGAGGCTTAAAAAAATCTTAATTTAAATCATAACATTATGAAGCCTATAAATATGAATGTACTGATCTTAGTGCATCAACGCTCAAGTAATAAATTTTATATTTTTCGCTTTTTATTTTTTATTGAAGTAAGTTTATTTTAATAGAAAGCTCTTTTATATCAACAATTGTCTGCAAAACGGTTGTAGCACACCCTTTGACTTTTGATATTTACAAAAATATTTCTGAGAACAATTAATATATTATCCATATTTTTAAGAAGTCCGCAAAGATAGCCAATTAAAAGTGATATATCCCAAAGAGAATATAAATATAAGAGTACGTTAATTTTATATTATTTCCCTGGCCGGACACCACTGTAAAACCAGTCAATTTTTTTTTTAAAGGTTGACAGTCGCTGATTATCTGCTAGATGGCGCTGGCGCTGCTTGTCACTCACCCGCAAGCGCCCTCTGCAAAGGCTTGCAACGCAATTTTTCTAATTTTCTGTTGCCTGCTTTCAGGCGTTTGATGGAAATGCATGTAGACAGGCTGTCAAATTTGACAAGGTGTCAATGTCTTTGGCAAATAGTTCCTAACACTTCCACTAGATGGCGCTACTTGGGGGGTTCCCAGGAGTTTTGTTTAAAATAATTTATTTTGGGTTAACTTTTAATAGAATTGAATATACAAGTAAAGTAAGAAAAAATTTGAAATAATTATAGATCGAAAATAGATTAAAGCAACGAAATCTTTAATGGCAAATCAAATTTGAGCAATTTCTTCGCCTGAATAAATCACATCAGACGCACATAAATCATACAGGGAGCAGGGCGGGCAGCTCCCCCGCAACCACGGCAGTGGGCAAAAACAGGAAGAACAGACAAAACACACACATCAGACATTATTATCATCTCGCTTGTGCTTGAGTGAGTTTCTTTGCCTGCCCCAAGGCTCCCAGCCTCTTTCCTTTTCCCCCTTCTGATATAGGCACAGATCGGGGCACAGTCCAGCGATTTGCCAGCATCCGCTTGGCCCTCGGCAAGGACACCAACACACTTGCACATGGCAAACAAACACAAACACACGCTTCCTTCCGCCGCTGCCGCCATTGTCCTTTCGCGCCCCCTCCCGATTTTCCCGCGCTCAATCGCCATCATTGGGAAATGTGTGTAATTGAAAGGGAAGCTTTTGGCTTTGGCAGCGATGGAGGCAAGAAAATTATTTCGTTAACAAAAGGCCAAAATGCCGGAGGGGCAGGAAGGCAGGAGAGGCAGGAAGAGCGGAGAATGCAGAACGCCGCCGCCGCACACACAATGCATATATGCGGAAAAGGGGCTGGGGGAGCGACACGGATGCAAGACTGAAATATTTTAAAGTTTACCATTCTCTTTATTTTATTATTCTGCCGCCTTTTTCCTCGCCGGTACATGTTGTTTTCTTTTTGTTGTTTGCTGGGGCGGCTTTTTGTGCCCTGTGGAAAGTCGGGGAAGTTTCATTTCCGACAGCAAGTTACCGTTAGTTAGTCGGGGGTCTTTTCGGCAGGGTTGTCACCATGGTCACAGAATCGGAAAGAGCAGGACAGACACATGACTGCACTGCTTGGCATGTAACGTGTGTCTCTCCCTCGCTCTCTCTCTCGGTCTGCCTCGGTCTGTCTGTCTGGATTATTCGAGGGAAGCGCAGTGTATGGGGGGAATTTTGTGATTTATGAGGTCAGAGACTCGTGATAATGAGCCAGGAAATTAAATCACTTTGACCGGAAGGATGTCAGGTCAAAAGGGGATAACACAATTGATTTCATATTCATAAATTCAATGAATGTTGTCAGGCTTGTCAGGCGACGGGGGACTTGCATGCCATCGGAAGATCCTTGGCTGGAGGATTACAAAAGTTTTTGGGGGAGAAGCCATCATTGCAGTCATGGCATCTTGGCTTGACTTGTGGAATTTTGCCCAATAAGCTTGGAAGTTACTAGAGGGGAGAAAATTAGGGGTTTGCTTGGGGTGCAGGGTTGCCAGGTCATGATAATACTATCAAATAGGTTGTTTCCATTAGGAAGTAAAATTCTGTGATAGATAATTTAAAAGTTTAATACATTTTATTTTATTTAAATCTTATATTTGACACCTAGTCGAAAATCTTAAAACAAAACTTGACTTCTCCCTTCTTCTCAAACTTCCCACTTCTGTGACATATTTTTAAGAACTTGTCGAAGCATGCAATAAACCATTTTTCACATGCCCCCACATGTTGCTTTCCGCTTAGGCAACATGTGAAATCAGACAGCAGCCCCAAAACCCCATAATCAAACTTCACTTTAAGGCATAACTCTGAGCTGAGAACACAGCAATAACCAAACATTTCGCTTTCAATTATTTGCAGAGTTTCAAAATCAAAATTGAGGAATACCAACTAGAGGATAAGGCTACTTAAGGATCAACGGACACCAAGGAGAGGAGATTTTGTACACCAAATCAAGAGACAAGGGACGAGGAGCGCAGGTTTATTTCGTCGTTTTTGGCCAAGACAGCAAACAGAGGAACAGCAAAGCGGAAATCATTTTATACCTCACACAACAACTACACACTAACTAAGATTAGGCTACGCAACTGTACATTGTACTTAAGTGTTCAAAGGATATTTAGGTGAGTGTCAAACAGGAGGGTTCCATTTCGATGATTTGAATTCGAATTAATTTATTCATTGAACAATTTCTTTCAGTTTACTTTGTATATAAGGAAAGTAGCTAAAAGCACGGAGACGGGGGAGCACCACAGTCACTAGACACTAAGCAGAGTCACAGTCACGATCACGTTCACGCCAGGATCAGGATTAGCGGCGGGGTCAGCAGACGCTGAAGCAGCCGCCACGATGACGATGAGTACAAACAACTGCGAGAGCATGACGTCGTACTTCACCAACTCGTACATGGGGGCGGACATGCACCATGGCCACTACCCGGGCAACGGGGTCACCGATCTCGACGCCCAGCAGATGCACCACTACAGCCAGAACCCCAACCACCAGGGCAACATGCCCTACCCGCGCTTCCCGCCCTACGACCGCATGCCCTACTACAACGGCCAGGGCATGGACCAGCAGCAGCAGCAGCAGCAACAGCAGCAGCACCAGGTCTACTCCCGCCCGGACAGCCCCTCCAGCCAGGTGGGCGGGGTGATGCCGCAGGCGCAGACCAACGGCCAGCTGGTGCCGCAGCAGCAGCAACAGCAGCAGCAGCAGCCCTCGCAGAACCAGCAGCCACAGCAGGCGCCGCAGCAGCATCAGCAGCAACTGCCCCAGGTGACGCAACAGGTGACACATCCGCAGCAGCAGCAGCAGCAGCCGGTCGTCTATGCCAGCTGCAAGCTGCAGGCGGCAGTCGGTAACTTGGGACTGGTGCCCGAGGGGGGATCTCCGCCGCTGGTCGACCAGATGACCGGCCATCACATGAACGCCCAAATGACGCTGCCCCACCACATGGGCCATCCGCAGGCGCAGGTGAGTAGCGGGATGCCAGGCTAGCACTAAGGGTGGAGGGTACGCTGCATAAGGGGGGTATGTGATGTTTGAGGTAATTAGTGAAAAACAAAGGGGTTTTTCAGAAACGTAAAATATACTTTTAAAATTTTAGTTTGAGAAAGGTTTTATTCTTATAATTTTTATGATTTATATTAAATATAGTTAGATCTTTTGTACAACTCCTTAGTCCACCTGCTTAAATCGCTTACCACTTAACGCTTTTCCCATCTCTCTCACTCTCGCTTTCGCTGCTCGCACCCACAGCTGGGCTACACGGACGTGGGAGTTCCCGACGTGACAGAGGTAAGACGAGTCACCATACCGCTTAACCCAATCTCACATCTCACTTAGATCCCCACTTGTGGTGAATGGTACTCACCTAGAAAAAATTATTTATATATCATGACTAATCCAAAATTGTATTTCTCCCGATTTAGGTGCATCAGAACCATCACAACATGGGCATGTATGGACAGCAGCAGACGGGCGTACCCCCGGTGGGCGCTCCGCCCCAGGGCATGATGCACCAGGGCCAGGGCCCACCGCAGATGCACCAGGGACATCCTGGCCAACACACGCCCCCTTCCCAAAACCCGAACTCGCAGTCCTCGGGGATGCCGTCTCCACTGTATCCCTGGATGCGAAGTCAGTTTGGTAAGTGTCAAGGAAAGTGATCGACAATTCCACGAAACGTATTAAGTGGAATTTTTCTTCTTCTTATCGTAGTGGGTTGCAGTAGTTAGTACCCCCGTTTAGAGTTGATTGTAGTTTCCCCATTTGAAAATTTTAACGGTGCGAACAACAAGAGCCACTACAAAAAATATTGGTATATAGTTATAAAAATTTGAGTTATGAGAACTTTTACAGCGAACATCGCTAGGGAAAGCAGTCTATAAGCAGTGTAAACGAAACTGCTTCAACTGCTTGGCTTGTTCTGCTTGCAACAAGATCGAAGTTTAAGCAGTGGCGCCAAGCAGAACATTTTAGATCAGGGAGAAGTTATTTGAAATGTGTTCTAAAATTACTAAATATTTGAATTTTTAATATAGTTTAGTATTATTTACACTAAAGTCAAATATGTATACATATTTATTTTAATTTGAAAGCGTTGTGATGACTAATAATATCTTAAAAGTAAATAGATTTACTTAGCTTCTTTTTTCTGATGCAGTAATATATTTTATATAATTAATTTATATAGGAATTAATAATAAATTCCTAGATTTGTGTTATAAGAAATTTAAGCACTTTTCTCCAATACACCCTGAACTTTTAAACTTTGATTTTCGCCAAATGCTATGCAAATTTCCCTTGCAAACTCTTGCCGCTCTTCCTTGGCATCTCTACAATCCTGCCACGGCCTTGACACGTCCGGGTAATTTCACTTTATTGCCTTGGCCAATTGCTCGACATTAGGCGTAATCCATCTGCAGGAGGCACTCTCCTCCGATACCTGACATTCGTTCAAATTTGCGAACTTCCCAGATCCGAAAATCGATGAATGCAGGCAGATGAAAGAGGTTTGGCGGAAGAGGTGCTCACCGGTGTTCACCGATTTTCCGGCAGAGCCGAGCACAGAAGGCGGTCCGCCCTGCTAATGCAAATTGACAATAGTCCCGACCCGACCCGACTCCTTGCTAACCGTCCCTGTCCGAGTCCTGCAGCCCCGAAAAAGGTTTGCCAAAAACCCGAAGGCGTGACTAATGAGAGCTCGCAACTAGAGCACGCAGGCTGCATGTGGTGCCAAAGGATGTGTTGCATAAGTGGGGAGAGAGTCCTGGAAGTAAGGCGAGTCCTTTCCAAATATAGAAATCCCGTTGGCCTTTCACTTTTCCCCGGAGAAAGTGAGAGCCGGCCTCAAGTGGCTGCCGGCGGGTCCTTCGGTCTGTCCGCCAGCTGACCTGCTCCTGGGTCATTACCGAATCCGAGGAGCTTTTCGGGATCTCCATCCTTCCTCCGGCCGCGCTGTGGCTTTTTTCCCGTATTTTTTTTCGCCAAAGCCAGATTGAGATGTAAAGCAGAATTGATGAGCGCCATTAGTTACACGTTATGTGCAATGGATGCCATCAATTTATTAATCTCCAGAACACGCCGAGGCTCCATTCATAGCACCACTCCGCAGTGGCCACTCCGTCGTCTTAATCCCCTGCCCGCTAGCCTGCGCTTCCCCACTCTGCTCTGGCGGTGCAAAAAATAAAAACGAACGCGCCTTAAAAAAAAAAATAAAAAGTAAAGAAAAGGAAGGCAACCACCACCACCAACCACTGCCACGGTGACATGAAGTTTTCCTCTCTTTTCTCTCATTTCATTTATTTTTTGTTGTGGTTGCCGCATTTTTTGCTTCTTTTCTTTATTAAAAATGAAGCGGTCAGAGGTGTGGGGCAGCGGCACAGATGGGGGGGAAGAATTAAAGCTGGAGTTGGCCCGAAGCTGGCACGGCGTCTCCCGCGGCGGCAACAGCGGCATTCTCACTGTGCCACAACATGATCCCCGAGCTTAAGTTACGATGATTAAATGCATACGAGTTTATTTCTGCTTAGGTTTTTTGCCTCGCCTGCATCGCCCCCGTCCCCCCTCTGTCGCCGCTCTGTGTTGTCTGCATTTTGCATAGTCCATAAATAGTCGCCGACAGTGGAGTAAATAATCGAAAATAGGCCGAAAGCCTCAGGCAAAGCATAGAGAATTTACTATCTAAATTTATAAAAATAACTTTAATAATTTTCTGATCTGAAAAGAATAATAAAAAGCAATCCTTAATCTCCTTCTTAATTAATTTATTTAATTACAATTTATTGTATACATTTTGAGTTATTGAAAAGTTTGTCTCAATACTTATAAATTTCTATGTAGTTTCAATTCAAGTTCTATTCATATTATATGTATCTTTAGGGTGATTTCTTAATAATTTGCACTATATTTTAATGTCTACTATATTTACTGTTATTAAACCATATTTAGTACCTCTTCCACTGTATCACGATCGCAACTACTTAACGCCTGGACATTTTTCAGGCGTGCATTAGGCAACAACTAAGGCTAGCAAATAAAAATATAAAGGTGCCACAAAGGTTCCGATCGTGACTGGGCAAGGCGAGAAGACGACTCTTCGGGGTCTCCATAGAGTAAAATAAGAAAAACCCTAGGAGCAGAGGCAAAAACGAACCCGGTTTCAATTAAGTTGTAACTCATGGATGGCATTCAGCGACAAAGGGACCTGGGCACCCCTTTCGGACCCTCTTAATGTTGTTTTGATATTTACCAAGTTCAACTCGATTTCCAGCCCTTTTCCCCTTGACTTTATCTCGTTTCCATTTGATAATTTGTTGGCGAGAGAGAAAAAGAGAGAGAGAGTCAAGGAGGAGGAGGAAAACTTGCACTCCAAGCCCGAATCCTTTGGATGCGGCTGGCTCTTTTTTGCGGTCCTCGACTTTTGGGGTCATAAATTTAAGCGACAGTCAACAAATTTTTGCAACAAGTGTTTGCCTGTTGGCCTGACCTTCTCCGAAACCATTTGCACATGGAGAAAAGTGTGTACAAATTGTAGAAGCCATGGAAATAGTGGCAATGGAAATTGTTTATAAGTTGATGGAGAGAAATTAAATTGAAAAGTAATAACAAGTCAATTTTATATAGAACTTTACTTTAAATTTCTGTAAGGATTCTCTAATTTGTATTTACTTACCCCTTTTAAATAATAATATTTTCCTGCACATTTGAACTTAGACAATAGCCTCTCTTCCTCCCCCTAAATGTGGCTTACTCACTGCGGTATAAATGCATTTTTTATTGCCGCTGTCAGAGCTGCTCATTGTGATTCTCTTAGATTGCCTGGGAAATCTCTCGCTTACACAAAATGGAAATATTTACGCCAGAGGAGGAGCCAACGCTGAGCACTTTTCAATTCTGGCTAGTACAAGTATGAAAAGTGCACTTCATTGTGCGCATTATAAGCGACAGTTGCCACCCCGCCAAAACCCATCTCTTCCGCACCCCCGGAGCCCCTCCAGGAGCTGTCAGTGGGGTTCAAGACAATGAAAAGAACTTCGCCGCTGCTGGCCAAAAAGTTGCACGTTGCCAGCCTGGAAAAACTTTTGCCCTGGCTTTCGTAAAACGTTGATCCCGGCCATCATCCGTTTGGCAGTTGCCGGCGGGGCAAAAAGTGCGGGGAAACTTCTGGCATCCTTGGACTTTGTTGTCTGTTGGCGCTGCACTTAATGTCCTGGAGAGTTTTGCTTAACTTGAGGATTTGCGCGCAAACTACTTTTCGATGGCACAAGAGCGACAGTGGGCGGTGAACGGTGGGCGGTGGGTTGCTTGACAGTGGGCGAAGGGCGGCTAGCAACTACTTAGGCAGACGATTGGCCCGGCTTAGATGTGTCCAACCAAAGTGAAATTGTGTTAACGTATTTTCCTCTGGCATTGCTGGGGATTCTTATATATACCCAAGGTACTCGATGGGGTTTCAGGGTATATTGTTTAAGTATTTAAGTTCTTGAAAGCCGGCACTAGATTAAAAAGGGAATAGGCATTGATTTAAATAATGGATTTTCAACTCTATTAGACATGACAATAAAGGTTTGATTCTACTTCTTAATTTTAAGGTAAAAATTCAAATGATTAAATGAAAATTATTATATTTATCCAACATTTGCTCTGTAAATACCAGGTATCTTTCAGTCGAATTAATGATCTAAAGCGTACTTTTCTGCTTTTTCCCCGTGCTGCGGGCAATTTAAGCGGGCGGATCAAAAGATAATTTGGCAAATGCGTGAAGATTTTTTCTAAAAAAGAAAAAAAGAAGAACATGACTTCAGTAAGTCGATGCTTGTATACCCTAAAAGTTAGCCATTGGGTCAGGAGACGTATTATAAAATCCATCAAAACTTAGCCAACAATTTATTTTATTAATTATTTATTAAATTTAATGTGGAAAACATTTGTATGCTGGCTTTTATTATGTTAACAAAGCGGCACATTTCACTTTAAAATTTAAGAATTACATTTTTCTATTTTTGGCTTTTTGACAACATTGACGCCTTATAAAATTATCATAAATGACGAAAAATTTTTTTCTACTGAACATGGTTAGATCAACTGTTGATGTACGATTTATAGGGCCGCAAATGCCTCCTTCGCCAGCTTCTGACCAATATTATAGTACCCTGTCTAGATGCCGAGGTCTAGGAAAACTCACCCTCTGACGGGGCCTGTCAAAAAATTTGAGCAACGTGAAGCACAAAAAATGACACAGGAACTTTGGGGATTTCCAACCCAAAAATGCCAACACAAGCATACACACTCACACACAAACTGAGTCGCTTTGGGGGGAAAAGTTTAATAAAGCGCAGCAAATGCGAAGAGGAAATTTCGCTTTTATTCCGTTTGCACGCCCCCGAACCCCAACACCGCCCCCGGCCGCCATCCTTGTGGCCAGCTGAGGAGCGCAGAATAATGGCAACAGCTCGCCAAAGGTCCTTGGGGGCCTCGGCTCGAGAGCTGAGAGATGGGTCAGTTTTTGGACACAGAAGGGGGACCGGGCTGGGATGCGGGGGCCTTGTGGCTCAATCGCTGCTCTGTTTTCGGATTCCATTTTATTCTTCATCTTCTGCTTTGCTGCTGTTTTTGTATTTTGGGATTTGGCCAACCTTTTGACAAATTACGAATATTATTCATGCGGCAATGAAGTGAGGAAGCTCCTGCCGCCCCCTTCCCCCTCCGGCCTTCTGAGCCTCCTGCGGTCCGCGCTTCTGCGTTTGGGATTCCTTTAAACATTTGATACATATCAGCTGCGGAGACCCCGGGTTCCGGAATCTCGTTCCTCGCCAGCATCCGAAACTAGTTAGGAATTATTAATTTGAGGTTATGCAAACGACTCGCCAAAAGGGGAGCAGCCAGCCCCTCTTGCAATTATTTCAATCAAGGAAGCAGCCATTTTGAGTACTTGGCGTAACGAGGCCTTTGAAAGCATTCTTTAAACTGCCCAAGAAGTCCGCCCTGGTAACTGGTAATTATTATAAAGGTCTATTGCACACAAAGGTCTATTTTTAAATTGTCTAAAGAGGAGAGGCAGTGTTAAGAGCTGCATTTTCTCGGAGGTTATAAAAAGATAATATGGGATGAGTAAGGATTTTAAGATTTAGTATTTATTTGCTTATTAGAAATCATAAGCATTTATTAAATATTTTAAAATATATTTAATATTGGTGGAATATAATTTTTAGATTTTAAAAGTTATTCAATAACTTCCTTTCTTTGAATTCTAGTGTTTTCCATAATTTCCCCCATTATAGTTGTCATTAAGCCTGCTCTACTAAGCTTTTCTCCATAGAGAGAGGGATTTGCCTGCCACCCACAGCATCCCCGCCATCCTCATCCCTTCCCTCTGCTCTGTCGGCGTCGTCAATGTCAGGCCACATGTTTCAATGGCTGCCAGCCAGCGGCCATTGGAGAAAGCGAGATGGAGGCCGGAAAGCAGAGAGAGAGCGAGCGAGCGGGGGAGAGAGCGGTTTTTGGGCCCTCGCTCAGGGATACTAGCGGGATATGAGCCTGAGTGACTGACTGCCTGCTCCGCCGCTCGCCCGCTTCTCTCGAGCGTCGTCCCTCGCATAGCGTGTTTTAGTCAGCTGTCAAATATTTTGACATGGGTAGCCATGGCCACAGCGAGCATCCAAAATGGGGAAATGGAGGCCATACACTAGACGAAAAATAGGGATACTTAAATGTTCTGAAATTAAAAACTATACCTTTATTACCCATAAAATCAGGTGTGTTTTTTAATGATCTTTGGCGACTTACATTATATAATCATCATATTTAAGGATTTTAAGAACTCCCTAAATAACTCCCTAATAATTTTCCAAGTTAATTTCCCAATTAAATTAATCTATTAGTTTCTGCCAGTGTATAGGACTATGACTGTGGGAAGAAGAGAGCGAGGCAAACAAAAAAAAAAAAAAGAGCCGCAACAACAATCAGATGGCGCGCATAGTTTTCTTATTTTTCTCCCTCCGGTTGGGACCTGGCTTTTGTTTAAACGATAACTAAGTAAAGTTTAAAGTTCTTCCCCGTCCACTTGTTCCTCCACTAGTCCCCGGAATGAATGCATTTATAAGACCCCAATACCAGCTCCTTGGCGATCCTTTCATCTCTGCTCTTCCCCCGATTTGTTGGGTCTTATTTTTTATTTTTTGTCAACTTTTGTCGATTTTTAACCCTCTTAAGTGCTTAACAAGTCCCAAATTAAAAATGCTGTCTCCTGCGAGTCTCCTGAGATTATAAACAGATGGAAAAGGGCAGACCAGATGAAAATTACATCAGAAAAAAGTGGTAACAAATGATCAAATGGTCAATGGCCATATTTAATTGTTACTCTTACCTCTAGAAATAAAAGCGAGAATTCTTGGACTTAATTAAAAAATATACAAAAAATGGGGGTAAAAAAGAGAGAAATTGCTGGTGGGGCAGTCAAAGACATCAAACCTCTGAAGGACTCGGGGTTATATTTATTTCTGCTCCTTTTCGTGCCATTTTCGGTCAGGTCCCCAAAGGTTGTGAAAAGTTTCAAATATGCAAAACAATCAAAGGGGAGAAACAACTTTTTTTTTAGTTTTTTTTTTTCTTTTTTGGTTGGAAAATCTCAGCCCCACCCGCTGATCCAGCCACCGTACCGCTGCCCCCTCCCAAACCCACCATTTATTTAGCACAAAGTCATCGAATGAGTCGGCAGATTCGCACTAGACCAGGCCATAGAGTGACATCAGCCAGCGGTACCCGGCCTCGCCCCTTTTTTATTCTCGCAAAATGCCACACACGAACAGTCTTCAGCTGGGTGAAAAATTTATCAACTTACGATCATAAATAATAATAATTTTCCAGCTTTTGTTGCGGCGGCTCGCGTTTGTCTGTAATTTCCGCAATTAAAAAAACATTTACTCGCATTTGATGCCAGTTTTTTTTTTACTTTTTGCACAGTCCCCTAGTACTTGTTTACGTTTCGTTTTGTTTGCTGCTAAATGCATTTTTGTATTTGTTGCATGACGAGCGGCTTTCTGGCCAAGAAACTGTGGCTGAGACGGTGACCACCCAACTTCAGTGGGGATTGGATTTGGCCTTAACCCGGGGCCAAGACATTTTTTTTTTGAAGGTTAAAAGCATTCTAAATTGGCCAATAAATTGGCCATAAGAATGTAAACTTAAACAATTGATGGTTTAGTTCCCCTTTTTGAGAAGAATTAAGTAACAAATACTCCCTTTGTTAAGGCTTTTAATATGCAGTTAAAAATTCTATTAAATCTAATAAATAATTATAGGTAAATCCAGTCAAGACTCTCACTACTTTCGTATGAAGTATCCTCTTGAATTAATGCATTTCCCCCCACTTCCTCTCACAATGCTGGCCATTGTTCTAGTTCCGCTCGACGTGGCTCTTGATTGATGAAAACGCAATCTCTGCCAATATAATAATTCATTATAAAATAGAATTTTTTTTTGCCGAGCTATTAAATAATGCTTTTTAATTTTTTCCTGCTTCAACGAATTCCATAAAATGTTGTTAGCAATTATTTTAATGATTTCCTTTAAACGTTAACCGACACACACCGCACACTCCATACGTACACCCCGTGGCACTAATGTAATTGTGTGTGCCAGGAGGCAGCTGACAGGGAGTCAGAGGGGGCAGGGGAGGGGGGATAGGGGAAGAAAATGAAATAAAATCCATTATGGAGCCGGAGCAGTGTAATAAACGAGTAAAATGGTTAAAATGGTGGCCTAATCGCAATTTAATTACAATACGCTTTCATATCAAAAAGCATTAATGCCCCTCCCGGTCCACTCGGTCCGTCAGTCAACCACTCAGTCACTATATATATATACTATGTGTGTATATGGTGTATGTATACTTGGGCGATATAGACGGGGGCGTGGCAGAGGTCTTGCCTTTGGTACTTCACATGTATCGCTACTCTTTTTCATATTAATTGTTTCACCTTTATTATATTTCTGCTGTTGATACCTCCACCTCGGGCCGGGGCAGGGACTGGGAATCTTTCCCCTCGCTGCCCTGTCTTTTTCCCAAAGCGCCATTAATGCGTTTATAATCATTTTTCAGCGCTCAATTTCGAAGCTCCTGGGCAGAAATGGGCGCCGCGACTGATCTCCGAAAGTATCTAAGAAAAACAGGAATTCTTCACCTTCTTTTACCCTGTCTTCCTATATATGGTATATATATTTTTGTAGACATTCTTTTCTGGTTTTCTGAGCGATGGCCACATGAATTGTGCAAGGGCATCATTAAAAACAAATTTCAGTGAGCGCCCGCTCTTAAATTGCCAATGCACGCCCCTCTAACCAACCACTTACTGCTGACCCTCTCAACAAAAAAAAAAAAAAGAAACCCAGTACCCGTACCCCTTGGCTCCATTTTTTCCAGAGGGATCCCGGGTTAATAGTATGTGCATACTCATCGCAGAGGCGAAGCCAGCTTGTAGGTGTTTTCATCAATTAAAATAATCATTTATTTGCAGTGCACGAGGGGGAGGCGTACAGCTTTGTGTTGCTAATTATTAGCAAAGCTTCTGTTGCGGGAAATGGGAGTGGAAATGCAAATGGAAATGGAAATGGGAATGTGTTGAAAATGTACTAACAGAAGAGCAAGATAGAGATCGGTGGGGAAGGCAGCATATCTAATGTGTATTTGGTTTGCAAAATTAAGGAATTCTTGTCTTAATTATAATACAATTTTCGCTTGAAATTAAATCTTCAATGATGAAGACATCTTAAGATGTTTAAAATTAAATTTAAGCAGGGGTGAAGGAAACTTTGCAACTTAAAATATACTCCTATATATACTCGACCATCACAGATATATTACCTGCCTGAATCGATATTTGGGATCTCCCTATTTCCAAGTACCTCTCAATTTTGTCTTTTTTTCCCCCACTGCGGTGAAAGTCCAAACCATTTATTCCGCTCTTAATCCGCTCCTAATACCCAACTCTCTGGACTTCCCCCCGTGTGGATTCTTCGCAGACTGCAGAGGCAGAGACAGAGGCGGCTGCCGAGGGGGATGACCACGCACGCTTTTTGCCACAAATCTTTCAAGATTTTTTTTCTGCCGGCCCAGCGACTCGTCTAACTGATGATGATTAAATGCGAACGCCTCGGGTTATAGACATGGCATCAGCCGTGTCATTTAAAAGAAGGTAGCTGCTCTGACCACCGCTGTGCCGCTCAGCCTCACCCCTTTTGATCCATCTCCCGCCCCTTGGGCCGGGTTCTATGCGATTTGGATTCGCGCGCGCCTTAATGGATGCCGCTGAAGATACAGAGAAAAAACTTCGAGAAAAATACATAAAAGAGCTTATGATGTAATGACCTCGAGCCCGGGATGGAAGCCAACGAAAAAATACGTAAAATATTAAAAAGGGAAAAAATCGGACGAGCGAGTTGAGCAAGACAAATGCTGAAGATGTTATTAAAAAATAGTTAAGAGCTGCCCACCTCGGGCAGGACGGGGTTTTCGGTGAGAGGTGGTGTGGGGGTGAGCTTCCACTGATTGCCGCTTGGCGTGGTTGGCCAAGAGCCACCGCAATGCCAATGCTGCGGTGGCCGCCTTCCAATTTCCGGCCGGACATTTTTCAAACCCAAAAACACACAACTACAGAAAGCCACAATAAAATTACAAACAATACAAAACAAAAAAAAAAAAGAGAGTCAGAACAAACCCTCAAGATATAGGCAGGAAAACTCCGCCCGAAAGTCGCTTCTCACGCTAGCAGCCCATTTCAATTACCTGGGGCGGAGGCCTCGGCCATTGACAATTATAATATTTGCTGCTGCGTATTATATTTGACATATTTTTCCCGCCGTTTTCACTGCGCTCTTTTTTGTCATTACCGAAAATTATAATTATAGTAAGTGTCATTAGGCGCCGAACTCATTTGGTTGGTTGCTTTCGAAATGGAGCCGAGGTGGGGGCTGGGGCGGCAGCACCCGTAATTATGCCGAATTATTTTACAGTTATGCCCTGCTACCGTCCTAAGGGGGGGCTCAGGGGCCAGCCAGCGGATCCCGAAGGTGAAACTGCACTTGACTGAATCACAGCCATGATACCTCTCCTCGTAGCGGACAAAGATACGGACAGACGAGCGGACAAACGAACGGACAGTCAGCCAGAGGGACAGACAGGCGGACAGGCGGACAGACGGACACCATTGGGGCATAATTAGTTACCTTGTCTGCTCGCCGCTTGATGTCCATGAAATCTCCGCCGAGTTTAATCCACAAGTGAAACCCGATTTTAGAGGCCAAAACGAAGGTGGGATGCCCTTGCGGAGAGAAGGATGAATAAATTGTGGAAAAACTTAAGAACTAATTAATAACTGAAATTTATATAAAAATACAAATAAATATTTATCAAATATATAAATAAGAAATTAAGGTTTCCCTAAAAAGATACAGACATCTCTTATTTCACTTTTTATCATAGGGAAAACCTAAGCATCTTTTGAGATTCGATTTCGGGCAAACTATTGCATTAAAAAAAGGTTTAATTAGATTCGTCATTATGATAAACTATTAATTTATTATAACACTTTATTTAATATACAAAATCGAGGAATATTTTTATTCATAACTAACATTCATTACTAAATTTAAGCCTTCTCTGTTAGGCTAAATATTTTTTTAAAACCACCAGCTAACCTTAAATATAGTTTTAAGTAAACTTCTGTGAAATCATCATGATCTCGAAGTAATGCTAGCCCTAGAAAGGGTATTGCTTGGAAATTAAACCCAGAGTTCCTATCGGGATGACCGGCCGAGGAGCGAGGAGACCCCTTCGGCGGCCGCCCCTCGTCACAGACCTGTTGTGGGCCCTGGTTTTTCCCTCTTTTTTTTGACAAGTACAAATATCCGAATTCGGTAAGGTTGTCTTTTAATCAGCCTCAGTTTCAGAGTCACAGCGCCTTGCTTCATGTGGTTTTGGGTTGCCCCGTTCCCTACTCCGATCCCGACCCGATCCCTCATCCGATCCCTCAACCGATTCTTCACACAAAGAGAGAGAGAAAGATGCAGGGTGTACCTTATTCGGGCTCTTGTTGTTGTATGCACCGTAGTATTGGACCTGTAGATACTGTAGAATTTGCTGTTGTCGTTGAGTTTGGTGGACGGACGAGAATCGTTGCATTGATTTTAATTGTGAAAACTATTTTATCTACTTCAAACCAACAGAACGCAAGCGCGGAAGGCAAACGTACACGCGATACCAGACGCTGGAGCTGGAGAAGGAGTTCCACTTCAACCGCTACTTGACCCGCCGGCGGAGGATCGAGATCGCCCACGCCCTGTGCCTCACGGAGCGCCAGATCAAGATCTGGTTCCAGAACCGGCGCATGAAGTGGAAGAAGGAGAACAAGACGAAGGGCGAGCCGGGATCCGGAGGCGAGGGCGACGAGATAACGCCACCCAACAGTCCGCAGTGAATCCCGAGCGGGACAGGGACAGGGGCAGGACAGGCTCACCAGTTCACCAAGTCCACTTCACCAGTTCACCAGTTAAATGAAATTTCTATCTAAATGCAATTTACGTTAGTTCGGAGAGCGCAATTGAATCTACGAGTGCTCCGATCGGTCCCAGAGGACACCCACTATCTATCCAATCCGTTGAACTGCGCGTGGAGCACACTAAACAAAGAGCAGAGCTGAGAACTCTACCTACAACTTAGTTAATTGTTATTATTTTCTACTTATTATTTAATTGTACACGAATGGCGAATGGAATAAGATAACGTAACGTAAACGTGGCGATCACGATTGCGGTGGAGATACAAGTAAAGCGTAAAACTCAAACAAAACCAACTCATGTGACCTCAGATCTAAATAAGCTATATTTAACTATAATGCATATATATACACATAAATATATGGATAACTATACATGATACCAAGTAAAGCTAGAGCAGGAGCAGGAGTTAGAGTTATGCCTAAATAAATATATATGAAGCATATATACTATATACACGATAACATTAGCTCTACGCGTCATAAGTACTGTACGATTAACTTATATATGTATACACCCAGCATAAACCTAAACCTAAATCGTAAACATTAAACTAAATCAATGTTTGTAGCAGTCCTAGCGCAAAACTACGAAATAAAACCCAATAAAAATCAACAAAAATCTACAAAATCCAAGTGGCGTCGAAATCCATTGCATGCTGGTTCTAGAACCCCGAAACTATTTCATAAAGCAAGATAATACAAGTGAAAGTCGCAGATTTAGGCAAAGAGATACCAAAACCGCGGAAAGACGTCGCCTAAAGTAAACAATTCAAGATAAAACCTATCCACAGACAGAAGCTTATTGCTTGGCAGAAAGGATCGCAGGAGATTGGCAAAACTTCAGATGATAATGTAAAAATTCTTTGGCACATAAATCGTTTTAAAACTCGCGACGGGAACCCCACTTCAGGAGTTCCTCAATTACTTCCTTTATTTTGTTCTTTATTTTTAAAGTGTTGTGCAATTTTTAGTTTTTGCAAAAGTAAAATTCGAATTAGGTCGAAAAGGATATAAAGTATACCGAAATGCATAAAATACGAATTGGCAAAGTGGAGAGGAATAATTATAAATTGTTGAAAGAAGAACACAAAGAATATGTATAAAAACGAAGGCAGACAAAACCCCTGTAAAGTAGTAAAATGAATGCATTATGATGCATTAAAACCCTGGAAGGCAGATCCGAGCGATTTCAATATGATTATACGCCTAACAACTATTTAAATGTATGTACGTAACTCAAACTCAATTTCCACGCCCTCCGTGGAAATCCATATACCAAAGTCAAAGGAACGAAGGAGAAACGATTAAGTTGGGAAGGGAAAACTATAAAGCATAATATGTTTATATGTAGATATATATAATTAAACAACCTAATATAAAGCATGTAACTCTGTAGAGCGTTTCGTTTTGTAAATCCCCCCAGAGACCCTTTCCCCCAAGCCCCCGTAACCGATTCCCTATCCTAGTTGAAAGGATTTGTGATTTGCAAGATGAGAAAATAGTCAACGAGAATCGAAAGAAAACCTTCACAAAGCATTGGCTACAACACCCTTGAGAGCGGAATTCAACTCAATCCAGATACGTAACTTTCGGCCTCATTCTGTAAGAAACTAAATACATAAGTTTCAACTCTTAAATTGGAAGAAAAAAATACAGAAAATAGAATGTAGAATTCACAAAAAAAAAACACAAAAAAAAACTAAATTCAAAAGCGTTGAAAAAATATATATATTTGAAATACAAAAAAAATTAAATATACCTAAACATTTGTGCGAAATTGAAACGAAATGTGGAAGCTAAACAATTTGTTGTAAATAAAATTTAAACTTTAGTGTAAACAAGAAGAGGAGGCAGTGTAAGAGCTGCAAAGGCAAAGCGAAAAGCATAAAGAATTATAATTAAATTACAAATGAGATTTTGTTTTTATTTGTAATATTTATAATAAAATATAGTATTTAAAAATTTAATTCTGAGAAGTTTTTAATGGAAATGGTAATATTTTGGGGGTGTAGATAACCTATTGCAATGGTAAGTTTTGCTGATGTTAACTATTTAAAACTTTCTTCTAACAATTTGTTTATTTGCAGTGACTTTCAATCAGAAAATGGCGAATGGAGAGCCACGACGTTAAAGGCCAATGATTATGTCAGAGGGTAAGCACTGAATTGATATAACAATTCGACGTAGAATGGCACACTGAATATTAACTCTGTGTTTTCTTTTTTTTGCAGGCCCCGAACTCGGACCATTTTTGAAAACGATCTTATTAATCTGACATTATAATAAGCGATTAATCACGTGGCATTAACGACCGACACCGGTCACTGGCCAACCCAGACACCTGAACCAAGATCCGGACCCAAAGACCACGATCAGCAGCTGCTCCACCCGCATAAACCCGCCGCACACTGAACTCAACCCGATCTCCGGCCCAGTCAGGAGCTCAAACAAATTGAATTCGCATTGTTCGCATAATCGCCGGCCATTTGTAATCGCGTATTCAGTGAATGTGCTCACGTTTGTGTCACAGAATCACATGAATAATTCGGCAGAATGTTTGCGCTGGCGAGAGTTCCCAGCAGCCATCCTTGTGCGCGATATAGACGCCGAGGTGTCCGCATCCCTAGTTGACATAAATAGCCCCAGTTTTGAGCAGCTGCCAATTTGGACTCACGGATGCGAACGTGAAAATTCCATTTCCATGGCCGAATCAGCGACATCGGGAGGACGCATCCATTCCCACAAGATTTTCTGCCAAGTTTGAGTTCCTATTTGGTTTTCGGTCTGCTGAAGTTAATTAAAAATGGTTCCTTCTTGGCCCCAAACAGAATTAGCCTTACCTAGTCTGTAGAGTATATAATGTTATGTGAATGTAAACACATTTGTGCTGTGAATCTTGCATTCGATGGGGTGTGATAATGAGTTCTATGGCTTATTACAATCATATATTCGAGAGGCAGTTTTGTAATTTTTACTAAATCATCCACAATGTTTTTATGATGATATTAATTTGGCAGTTTAATGAATGTCTGGTGAAGTAGCTACAAGCTACTAGCTGTTTCATTGCTTAAAGACAAATATAAATATATAATATAATTTAATATATAAAATTAGTTTGTGAATAGATTTCACCAGCCTGATCTTATATTCTTTTTATAGTCATTACAACTAGTTTAATTTATAAGATAAGTAAAGCTGTTTTATTTTTGAAAATTCGACAAGTTTTTCTGCAGCTAGAAATGCTTTGAAATTTAAAAATATTGGTTACCTTAAATGATTTTATGATATTAAAATATAAACAATTGGAAATTAAAATGTTTCACACTCTGAATAAACGCTTTTTATTTTTTTTATTGTTTATAGTAAAGACAGCAAAGCATAGCGAACAGAAAATTAATATATAAAGGCATTAATAAGAAATTGTAAAACGAAATGACAAAGCTCATACGAAATTATTTAAATGAATTCACAAATTGTTTTGACTCTCAGGCAGATGTGTCTAAATTAGAGACATTATCTTCCGGGTGCCCAATAAAAGGCTGAGCGATCAGTAACAAGTGGCCGAAAATAATGATGTTAAGACCCGATGTATCATCTATCAGTAACCTTCGCCATCTGTAAACAAGGAAAGTGCAACATTTGTTGGCGGACAAGCCAGCTGCCTAGGGCCAATCGGAGATGGATGCCAAGTCACTTGAGACGCCTCACACTTTCGGATCGAGTGAGTGCGATGAAGAAACTATCAATAATCACTTCGCTGGAATTAAGACAACACTTCAAAACGCCTGAGATAAATCATTAATTACGGCTAGCAAATTGAGACCGGTTGAGAATTTGTAGAAGACAAAGCAAGATGTCAGAGATCCACTCGAGCCCATAATGAAGACTGCGAGCGGACAAGTGCTCGGATGCCGGGTTCACACAATCCATCAATCGATCGCCCGGCCGGCCCGTCGATCAATCCATCAAGCCCGATATTGAGGGAGCACACATAAATCATGCATCGTGGCTGTGCCGCAATTAGAAGTGGAAAACAAACTTCGAACGAGCTTGTAACGCCTGCCTCGAATCCGATTCAATTCAGAGAGCCATTGCCATTACACATCCTGGCTGGCAATCCCGCAAATGAGCCTCTAATAGAATATTAACTCCCAAAAAGCGATTCGGGCAACCGCCTAACCGAATGCAGTGGTTGTGCCGGGATATGGGAGTCGCAGTCGGGCCAACCTACAGATACAGATACATGTGGAGGGCTACAGCTACAGATACAGTCGCAGAACAGCGGGCTGGCTGGCAGGTAGACGGGCCCAGAGCAAACCAGTTCTGATAAGTCCGGTTTTGAGTCGACTTCGAAACCGATTTCGAACTGCGAAAATTCGAAGATCGCACCCACACCAGTGCACAGCCGCACCAATACACCGAAAGGCACCTGGGAGAGCGCACCCACGCCAGGGCGGATTCGAGCTCGAATTCGAGTTCGAGTTCGAGAGCTCGCGGCCAGACCTGAGACCCGGACCCGCTAGCGGCCCTGGGCAGTTCCTCCTTCTCAGCCGTGCGATGCGCATGCGACGTCGAGGCAGCACAGCCCGCCGCACCGCAGCCCGACCTAACCGGTGGCATGGCCGCTCCGCATGCGACGCACTCTACGCACACACTTGTCGCCTCGCTCGCACCCGCACGCCGGCGGGAGGCATGCGCGTCGCCTGGCTCCGCCCCCGGATTTCGAAATACTTGACTGACTTTCAATATGGCCGCCGCACCGACAGCTCGCTCGCTGGTGTGAGTGCGGAGTTGTTGTTGCTTCCCACCAGAAGCGCCATGCCGGAGGAGCGACCATTTGCCGGTGATCCGAAAGATAGTCCGCCGGCCACTTGCCGCCGGTGATTCGGTTTCTATGAAAATATGATTTCAAATAGTGCTAGAATGTGATAAGTATTTAAAAATAGGGTTTAATTTTCGTTTACTAACAAAAAAAAATGGATATCTAAGCAAAACATTAAAATAAGAAATTTGAAAAGCAAAGATTGCTTTTAATTTCTAAAAGTAGATCAAATACCGCAAGAATTTAATTAAAATTTGAAAACCAACTTTAATAAATTTATAATTTTATCAACTTAAAAATAAACAATTAAATGCAACTTAATAAAAATGTTCCGCTTTTCAATAGCTCAAAAATATTTGTATTTATTTAATACCTTAAGAATGGAAACGGAATAAACCTAAACAAAAACTTAATGAAAAAGTAATAAAATCAAAAGTTTTATTAGATAAAAACAAGGTTATTGCTGATTTCAGAATATATTTTTGTGCTTATTGGGGTATAGAATTTAATGTTTAGTGAGCTAATTGTTTACGATTAGTTGTAAAAACATATTTGTATTGAAATAATTTCAAGCAAGTCCGTTTTATACAAAGCATAATTAGTGTGGACTTTTTAAAGTGATTTTAAGACAGTGAATTTTAAAACAATAGAAAGCTTATAAAACATTGCGCTTATTAAATTTGCACATTGCTAATATCATACGGGATTTTATGGAAATTTAAATAAAGAATAGAGAGTTATGTAGTATGTCATTGTTTTGAAGAACAAGTTTATAATATTGGTGGCTTTATAAATGCAATCGTTATTTTTAAATTTAAATAAATAAATTAGTTCAATTCTCCTCGGGTCCTCCTCATAGAAATGCCATAAGAAGTCAACTGATTGTCAATTTGATTTCAATTATCGCTGCCAACTGTTGACTCGATCGAAATAAGTAACGAAACTAGGTTTCCACCTACAATAGGACTTCTAAATTTCCCTACACGTCTCAATCTTTTCGTGCGATATGGCCGCCCATTAAAATTAAGTAATTTGAAGACAAGGCAGGGAAATGTTGTCACAACATTCCAGTAATTACCCGTAATGCCGAAAGAACACAACAATCCCGACTGCGGCCAGGAACGACGTCGCTAATGATCGAATCATTTCGGATAATGGCCCGAATGAAGAGGCAGGCAACTGTATCTGTAACTGTAACTGTATCTGTATCCGTATCTGTAACTGCTGGCCATAAGAAAGGCCAGCGACAAAGAGCGGGAAGCGAGATGCCCGACTCACCAGAAGTCAGACTGAAAATTGAGCTGCAGATGTAAGTAAATCAAATAAAATCACGTGTCATTTGTCTCTGCGACTCATTGAAAGATAAGATTTTCGGTAGCACGGCTACGGCTACAGATACAGGAACTGTGAAGGCAACTCGGAACCGGTCAAATGCACAAAAATGAAGTGCGAGCCCATTAATCAAGGCTTTACTAAATTTAATATGCGGTTAAAAGTGCTAATGACGCTGGTCGGGCAATCGTTTAGGCCCCATCCTTCCGGCCGCCCCCGCAGCAACACAAAAACCCACTCCGAGGAGCGGGACAGGAGCGGACCCAGCCGAACCGAGTCAAACAGAACGGAGCAGGCGGCGGCGAGCGGAGCAGAGCAGTACATAAACTTTAATGAGGAACCACTTAACACTTTCCGAGCTTTTTACGTTTTGCTGTCATTAGAATGATTTTTGCCACTAACTACGATGCCGGAAGGCACTGAGCGAAAGGGGGAGTGAACTGTTGTTTTTATTTCGAAAGTATGGGTAATTTATAATTGGGTATTTATATTTAAAATTAATGAATTGTTGGCTTAGTTATGATCGATTTTCAATTTGATTGAATGCTTTTATTAAACTATAAGAGTATACAGAAAACGACTTACGGAAGTTAGTCTTCCCTTCTGTTTTTAATTAGATTATTTCTAAGCAAGCTGTTTAATCCAAAATTAGGCATTCTGGAGCTGAGCTTGCTGATTTCTGTTCTGTTCTGACTGTGACTGTAAAAACATCTTCGTTGTAATTTCGTGCGTTAGCTCTAAAAACGCACTTTAAAATTGCATTATTTAATCCCTTACGAAAAAGAAACCCTAAATGAAACTTAAAAAGTAAATAAAGAATAAATAAATTAAAAATAAAATTTCCTTAACTTGTTGTTTGCTTCTCCAATTGGCCATCGAATGTCCTGTGATCCCACATCCACTTGCTTGCAGTGTATCCCTCGTCTTCCTGCCTTTTGCCACTCGCACAGCCTGCGGCCAGTGCATATTTCCTTTGGAGCCAACTTTAGCTTTGATGGCAATGACGATGACGACGGCGTTGTCGTCATTATCCGGCCATGTTCGCAATATTGCACTCCCTCAGCCACGCCCCCAGGCCGACCGTACGCCCGCCCGCACTTGGCACGAGCAGAGGAACTGAAGCTGAAAATAAAGCCCATACTGAGAGAGAGCCCAGACTGAAACCCAACTCAGATCGAGGCACCGCCCGCGCTGTGCTTCCTTGGAGGAGGCGTCAAGCTCGAGGGGGAGCTGCACGGGGGAGTGCGGAGCCAGCGCGTGTATTTTCAAAACAAATCGGCAACAATTTCATTAAATGAGTATCATATTAAATTTAATGATGCAGCCGTATTTCAGTTTTCGTTTCGCTTTCCGTGTTCCTTTGCCCGCCCACTTTTTGTTCTAGCAAGTGGGATATGTCGGGGGCAGATCCAGAATCCAGGACCAACGGTAGCTGATTTCGGGAAATCTTCATTTAGGGGCAAGGGCAGGCAGAAGGTGCGAGGTGCTTGGAATTTCTATTCCGAAAGATATCCATATTACACCGCTGGCCTCTGACTCCGACGAGCAATCCCCGTGCTTCCTTTCGATTCGACTCCTCGGAAATCTGAGTGACGGATTGCCGTCGTAGCTGGAACGATTATGGATTGTAATACATCTCGCTACTTGCACCTCATTGATAAGTATCAGCCAGCCGGTTCTGGAGTGTGTTACGACATTGACTTTTAATTATCACGGACTCGACTTTTCCCATTTGCCAGTCAATGCATCACTGAGAGAGAGAGGGAGTCTGTGAGCGAGTGTGTTTACTTTAAATTGAAGTATAATGGAAAAAGGTTGTCAAGTTGAAATTTGTGTCTTAGTTTGGATGCAGAGCTTAAGATACTTTATTAGCCTAGCTATTTAATAAGATGCGGTTTCCGTGGAGAGAAGCACTCTAATAAGTCTAAAAATTGCTGGAATAATTCCTTACTAAAGTAGGTTTTTAAGAAATATGTGTGAAATAAAAAATTATGAAGAAAGAGGGGCTTAGTTAGGCCTCTAAAGATTCCAAAACACATATTAAAAGACTCAGAACTACATTTTTAAACTATTATTGATCCTTTCCTACAAAAGTCTTAGCCAATGAACTAATTAACTTTGTATTCCTTTCAAAATACAAATAAATGTATAGAAACTCTGCTATATCCTAGAAAGAAACTGTAAAAAACCATCCGGAAAATAGGATAATGCGTAAGCTCACTCAAGTCTATTACCAGAGCGAGGGAGGCCAGGCTTCGGGGGAGCGAGATGGAGACACGAACATCGATTGATGTCTGACTGGGCGGGGTGGGGGAAATTAACCAATTTATCTTTGTTTTCTGCACAGCCAGAAGAAGCCGAAGAGAAAGCTGCTGGAACAAAAGCTCGGGACAAAAAGTTTATAATAAAAGGGCAACAAAAGTATCTGCCAGGACACATCAACAACAACGGCGACAATGAGGGGAAAAAATCAACAAAGGGGTGGCGGCCTCAAGGAGTTGCACTGAAAGGATTCAGCCATTATTGAAGGACTTCGCTGGAGCCGGTGCTAGGACTGGGGACTGGAAGTGGAACTGGAGCTGGGGCTTCCTTGTGCGGAGTATATGCCAACGTGTGACACATTTCTGCTTTTAAGGAGGATTGCATTTGTTACGCGTGCGTTGCCTCCGCTACGGTTCAACGGCAATCGATCAAGAGCAAACATTTTTCGGTTCGGTTCTGTTCGGTTCGGTTCCGTTCCCTTTCTGGTGGGGCTGGTGGTATTGGCCGAAGGTGGGGAGAGTCGCTGGAGTGGGGGCAGGGAATTTAGTCAGTTTGAGTGAGTGCACTCATATATTATTCGCCTGCTTCGCCATGTCCTGCCCTGTTCCTTGCCTCCTGCCGCAACTCTTCCTTCTGTCTGAGCTTGTGTGTGTGGCATTAACGAGGAGAGGACAACAGCAAGGACAACTACAGTAGCAGTGCAGAGAGAGAAATGTATTTAAAAGGAGGCAGAACATTTTAAAGAAGCGTTAAAGTAGAGAGTGATTGTTATATTAATACTTATATGCCGTCCTTATTATAAGTTATTCTTGAAGTTTAGGTAATATATATTACTAGGATTAGTAATACTAATAAATAAAAAATACTATTGAAACATGTTTTTACTGTTGTCAAATTCATCCGTACTCATCCAGCCTTTCCAATTCATATTCATAAAAAGAATAGTTATTCAAAACAGCAAAAGTTGTGTTAAACTTCCTCACAATTTTCCTCTGTGTAGAAGCGATGTCCTGCCGCTTCCAGGCACACGTTTACCCTCAGTGTCTCACCCTGCGCATTACTGCCACCCTGCCACGCTGAGTCGCTGCCTGTCACGCAATGGGGCATAAAATTTGCCTGCCATCGCGACCCGGAGGCGCACTTTCACTTTCAGTGTCACTCGGCTAAAGCCAAGGGTCCTTTTCGATCCTCCTGCCTAGGTAACAGTTGGCAATGCTGCCACTGCCGTTGGGCTAATGTTATTGGGTCGTCCTGCCGGCGGGGCCATTCCTCATTTTTCCATTTTCCTTAGTTTTCCTCAGTTTCCCATTTGCAGATGTGCTGACAGCAGCGGCAGCAGCCTGTGGCTGTGCTGCGAATATTACGTGTCACTCGCCACATGGCCATGCATCCGTTGCATCCTTGTTTACATCGGGTCACCCGACCACCATCCGACCCCGCCGAACTCCACTTTCCACGGCTGGCCGGGCAGCAGAGGCAGCTCAGGAAATTAAATTCCATAAATCTTGGGCTGCCTGCGAAGGAGTTGCATACGAGATTTTTCAGGGGAATGAGCTCGCTTTTTAATATCCTAAGTGGAAGAACAGCAACATGTGGTTGCCGAGATGGAAAGCTGGAGTCAAGCCTTAAGGACTCTGTAGGATTCTTTACGGGTAAGACCTTTAAAGCTGTTTAGAATATGAGAACGCATATGAATATTCAACAACTTAATCGTTTTATAGCCTTAGTCTTGGTACAAGCTCTCTTGCCATTTAAAAGTTGCATAGTAAATGTAAATCCTTAAGATGAACCCAACTACTAATCACAATCAAGATGCCTTTGACCTCCTCTCAGCTATTCGCTGCACCGCGGGTTTGATGACATCCGGCGAGGCCAAAAGCGGAGCCATCATCATCATTAGAAACTGCGAAAACTCCGCCGAATCCGAATCCAAATCCGAATACGAAAACTCGGCGGTGGCCTTAACTCGTTTTTGATGTTGCAGTCGGCGGCAATCAGGGGCAATCACGACCCACCGCACATACAGTATTCATATACAGATATGGCCACCAAACTGATGGATCGCACGAAGCTGCGAATTCATTATCCACGCATCCCGCCGATCGCAGGTGCCGCTCGCAACTCGTAGCCCGTCGCCGGTAATGCAACTTTAATTGCTGATCAGTCGTTAATTGTGGCGAGTTACGAAGAGAAATTGCGAATGCAAAAAGCTGCGATGAGCCCAGGCCAAGCTCCTCCAAAGAAAAAGGAATCTTTTGATTGGAGCAATTAATGCCGACGCTTTTGAGCGCCACCAAAGGAAGTCGCTTGATTATGTGCCCGCATATGGACAAATTGTGGTAAAAGTTGAAGCATCAACTTGATGGATGTTGGAGAGTGTGAATTTTAAAAGAATGCAAAACCATTTGGATAAGTCTTAGGGATTTTAAATCATTTTTAGCATAAGTTTTGGGTAGGGAATATTATTAGCTTAAAGCATTTTTAGAGATTTAATTTTAAGTTGTGTTGCTTCGCAGAAAATCACAAGCATACTAAATAATTATTAAAATAAAATGTTTAAGGTTTTGCAGTATTCTAGTTCTTGAAAATAATACACGTATTTATGTGTTCTTTGCGTGCACTTTGAATAAAATGTGTACAATTTCGTAATTTCTTCATTATTTTTTACCGAAAAAGTTTAATGGGCTGGCGTGAGCGCTGCTTGATGGCCGCTTTTCAATAATTCCATATTATTTGGAGCTGCTAAAGTGATCGATTTGAGCCGCGTAACGGAAGTATTGCGATCTTCCCAGGCCAGAGCCCAATTATGGTCCCTAAAGCTCCGCCCGGTACTGAGACAAAAACAGAACAGATACCCACCCGAGCTCAGGTGTGTGTGCACTTTGAGCAGCTCATAAATATTTCATCGCGAATTTAGAAGGCAGCCGGGAGAAAACGATTTAGCCTGTTGCACTTGGATGCCCCGGCTACTGGATGTGCTACTATACAGTCGGCCTGCCTATATGCTCACATATATATAGGAGTACGGCGCGGAGTGTGATTAACAAGAATGGTGGCAATTACAGGAAATTGCTTCCTTGCACCTTCCGTGGACGTCAGAAAAAAATAAGAAGGGAAGAGTCGGAGTCGAAGCGGCCTTCGACTGGTTGGTTACTCCGCAAGGGAAATGTGCGTGCACTTTTTACTTAATCGCAAATTTGATGCATGTTTAATGAAGACGTTTCATCGGCGGACCAGCTCTCTCCTCCTCATTTTGCAATCACTTTAAAAGCCATAATAAGGGTGAAATTTTAATGACTTTATTGGCCGGCAGCTTGGGGCTGGCGAGTCGCCTGTTGACACAGCCATTACCCACTGTACTCGGGCAACGCCACTCCCCACTTAGTGCGTGTTTTTGGCCCTAATTCGAGCGAGTAATTTTTGTTTTTCGGCCGCTAAATAATACGAGCGATTATGGAAAACTGCCCTTTAAGTGGCGGCCGGGGCAAGTGCATAATTTTCTTGGCCTTTCTGGCCAGCTTTCCCTTCTGACCAGCCACCGGCCATCTTGGCAAGATGGGAGTACAATCAAAGGCCTCGGCCGGTTTATCTCTCGGATGCCATTAAGGTAGCCGCTCATCCATTGACAGGTAGAAAATTTATCGCCTGCATGCCGGACTGGCCGGGCTCAAATGGGACGGAAAACCAGTTTTTCCACCGCTTTCCCAGCTGCGTGAGGTCAATGGCTGATTTGGGTCTCTGTCTCCCTTGCGACCTCTTCTCTTCTGTATTAATTTTAATTACACAACAAATCCGAGCGATTTGAATAAAGGTTAAATATAATACCACGAGGTCGAGGGAAAAATAAATAAATTCAAGAGTCATTCGGTGGCCTAAAACAAAGGCTACTGAGTTGGTCAGATAGGGACAGATCATTAGGAAATCGATTTTTCATCATGGTAAATCTTTTAAATTTGCTTTTAAAAGGAAAAAAATGTAACAATTTATGAGAGCAACAGTTTATTCACTTTAAGGAATAATCGTAATCAAGCATTGGTTTAAAATAAGTAGAAATAAAATTTAGCAACATTTTAATCTTTTTTTTTATATCGCAAAGAATTATTTTTGAGGAGCCTACATTTTTTTATAAATTAAATATGTAAACAGTATGTTAACTTTTATATTTAAACGTACAATGTTGGCCCCTAAACTGACTGCCGACCGTAATTGTTATGAGGCCAATTAAAAGCGAATTAAATTTAAGCTCCAGTCTCACACTAATGAATATTTATTGATAATTACCATAATTATGCAAATGTGCAACAATTTCACGAAGCACGCAGGCGAGCATCCCCAGCCCCATTTGCATGTGAATGGTTCGAAAATAATGGGCAAATTGCGGGCAATTTATCGCGCAGTGTAGACATACAAGAAATGCATATACTGCATCTTGAAAACCCCGTCAACACATGTCCTTCGACTGCAGCAGGACGATTTATGGGTTCGCTCGCCTTTCGCCGCCCCTACCCTTACTTAACCTTTACTCTCACCCATTTCGCCCTTTGTGTTTGCTTGTGCGGAATGTCCTTGACACTTTCCGGGATGCGTGGCGAATTGATATGCAAATATTGTCCATTCGATTGTTCGGCAATCCTTTGTAATCCTTGCCGTAGGTAGTCCATGTCCTTCAAAACGTCAATCGGCGACTGACAGTGACCGTCATAAAAGTTCGCTCTGCACACATCCTTTCTCCGCGTGGGCGACTGTTTGTTTTGTGTTTTGACTTTATCCTTTGTGGCCCACTGTCTGCCGCTGATTTATGGCCTCTGACTTTTGACTTTGGCAAGCCGGCTGCGAAGGGATATACAAATGGAAACGGGAAGGGAAAGGGGATGTGCGGACACCAGTAGATCAGTTTCCATTTCACCGCTGACACAATCGGTCTTGTCTGGACTCTCCTAGATTTAAATATATCCCTTAACTGACGGTTATACTTCCAACGGTATGTAATTGATAATAGTTTTGGAAGGAAATCTTATTTAGTAAATATTATTTTGTAAATATTGCAATATTATATTATGAATGTATGTACATAGTTTTCATTTTATCATTCGAAAATGTAGGGTTCTTTGAAATTTTGAAAGGTTCCTTTAGTATGCAAAATTAATAAACATTTTTTAATGGACTTAAGCTGAAATTTATTAGTTGACAAGAAAGGAACCTGTTTTGCAGTTTGGTAGAAGCCAAATTTAAAATCGATCTAACTAATTGAAAAGAGCTTTAATTTGTATTTGGGTGGATTCTTTTACAATTTTAAAATTATTTTGTAAATTCTTTTTTTTAGTTAATTAAAATTCTAAATAGCTAAAGTTCTAATCTTAATCTAAACTCCAATTTTTATTTGCCGACTCGGCTGTTGTTGCTGATCACGAATATATATGATTTATAGGTTCAAAATTGACTCCTGAGTTGTAATTTTCTAACAAGAAAGGTAATCCCTGTCAGGATCCAAAGTCGGTGAAAATATATAAAATAAAATATGAACTTATTTTAGCTTAGTTCTCAATCCCCTAAATATTAAAAATAATCATTATAATATCCGATTGTAAATGGCATTAGAAAGTCCAATGAGATTTGAAAGTCTTACTTCGAACACAAAAAGTTTAAATTAAAATTCCTGCTGCTCTGAACCACCTGCATCAGCCAGTTTTGCGTGTGTGTGTGGTCCTGGCCCCGCTGCCCATTCTTAGCCCACTCAATTTGTGGCCAACAAATTGAAAAGCGAATTGCGAAACAGAAAAGCTAAAAAATAAGCGATCAGCCAACACAATCAACGGGATATTTAATTATAATTTTCTCTGCTAGCGAAATAAATGAATTCTGGTAATGAAAATTCGCTCACCTTAATCGACTCGCGCGGCGGCGTGACGATGATCGATTTCGAAAGCCCACGATCCGCCGATGAGGAGCTGAGGCACACCTGTTTGGCCCTGGCCGATCCGAGCCGAGTAACTCCTCTGCGAACCGCGGCGGCTGCCGCTTCTGCCACCAGACCTTGTTCCAATGGATTATTAATGATTGGCGATCGATCGTGCGGCGATCGGGCTAAACGCTGCCACAGAAATAGCCACAAATTTAGCTGGTAGCCGGTGCAGCGACTCCTCCTTTCAGGCCCGCGGCCCGTTCGCTCGAAGGGGCTCCGAAAGGGCAGCGGGCGTTAGCGTTTAGCGTTAACGTTAACTCAATCGACCTGTCATTTGGGCCTCAGTTGGCTCCTCGCATAATTGCCCCCGTCACTTGAAGCCGTTCTTCGGCACATCATTTATCAGGCCCATCTATTTATAGTCCCTCGATCTGGGTTCCCTTCGAGGAACTTAGCTGCACGGTAAGAAAATGCGAAGTCTTACTTGAACAGAAAATATAATTCTTGGGCATTAATTCTTGTACTATTCTATTGTTTTACGAAACCATGAAGACAGATCAGCAAGCAATTACAAACAATGTAAAGTATTAACAGGTTAAAAAACATTATTTATGGATTGTACCCCTACAAAGAACATATTCAAGCTTGGAGTTTCTTCGATTGTAGATTTGCATTGCTGGCCATCTAGTCATTTATCAATTTTCGGTGGAAATTAATTAGCCATCGTTTGGCTCTGTCTTTAATTCGCTTTGTATGCGATATCGGCTGGGTGTGAAATTCACGATTGGGCTTCATCAATCACCCAAAATCCCCTTCTCCCTGGTCCCAGCTCCACTCGAAACGATCAAACAAAACGCAATGCCGACGTGGAGTCTACTAAATGCTGCCAAAGGATACGCCGAGTCTCTGGCCGGGCAGACAACCTGGTACCAGAATCGATTTGGGAGTTCCACCCAATCGTGCGCCTGGTGTCGACACACTTTTCAATTGTTTATGCATTTCGGTTTTGTTTCTCGGTTTTAATTTCGGGCCAGTTCATTAATTTCCCAGTCCATCGTGTCCATCCTTGGGCTCGGAGGGAGCCCTACCGGACGGCAACCGTGTATTTTCGGGCTGGACGTGCGTTTAGCACATCTTTGCAGTGGCATCTCATAAGCATTCATTAATTCCGACCACTCCGCTCCGCTCTGCCTCGCTCGTTGTATTTTGTTATTAATGATGTTCAACAAAACGGCTCTCGGTTCGTTTTATTTGGACTTTGCTTTGGTTTGCTGACACATTTGCGGGTGGTTTGTGTTTACTTCGCACAGCCTGCGATCATTGTTTCAGTTGTTCTTCATATTTTATAGGGACACGCAGGTCTCGGTTAATCATTACTTAATGTTGAATGATGTCGAGTGTTTGTTTTGACGGCGACTGTCCTGCGGAGTCTGCGAAATTAAACATTAAGTCTTGTGATTGATGGTTTTCCAATTTGTTGCGAGTAACTCCTTTTTCTCAGATGCGCATCGAAGATTCTGTTGGGATTTGGTTAACAAGTCCCGTAGAGGTAATTTCCAGTCCCCAAGACCTGTTGTATGGCTAGAGTTGATATTAGTTTAGGTACTTAATGAATAACTAACTGCTAAAATAATTTATAAATCGATTCAGGGAAGCGAATAGGATTAATCCCTTCCTAAATGCAAACCCTAAAGCTTACGCTAATACCAACCGGTTGACACGAACATAAGTCAAAGAAATTCCCCCAGATACCAGAGGGACAGACGGTGATCCCCCAAAAGAATGCAAATATTTGTGAATCGAAAACACTTAGTGCAAACACATTCACTGATTTCCGGAAAACACTCGCACAGATTCCCCTCAAGCCCTAATACGGGAAGGAAGGGGAGCAAACAAAACCAACCCCAGGACCCAAGAATTTTCCCCAGCGCCGAGGGAGAAAACGCACCCATAGAAGCCAATTCTAATTCCCAGAAAATGCTTTTCATAAAAAAAATACGGAGGAAAACAAGGAAAATATTTGACATCAAATTCGTCAAACTCATGCGTCGGTGGCGTTTTGGGGGGAGGTGGGCGGACTCGGGCAAGTGGCTGAGCCCAGTGACTTTAAGGACGCAGAATTCAAAGCCAGGACAACGCTCGCCTTCCTGCTCCTGCCCCGTCTGCCCTTTTGTCTCTCTGCCCTTCTGCCCGTCTGCCATTAGAGGCTCAAATGGAAAACGAAAATGTCTGACATTGACAAATGCCATCCGTCATTGCGAACACAAGATTGATATAGATTGGAATGTGACACAAAAATACGCACAACTGCCACCACCACCACCATCGTGGCAGCACCACCACCATCGCACCGCCACTACCACCATGGCGCGAATACACCAATGGCCGCCATACGCACCATTGTGAGTGCGTGAGTCCCTGCGGAAGTGACTGTGCACTGGGAGCAAGTCCTGACCCATCATTTTGGACAGTTTTTCTTCAAGTTTACTCATTTATACATTTAGGAGTATTTTATAAATTGGGAAAACAATTATAATCAAATTAGATTCCATAACTTATCTCTCTTAGTAACCATTGCTTAGGGTCTCTAAGTATATAACAAGTTACTATTGTAACTTTTTAAAACTTTAAACCTTAACGAAAAAAATAAATAACATTACTTTACAGAAAGTGGATTTTTATTTTATAAATATAAACAAATTCATTGCATTAAATCAAAATAATACTGTTATTTAAAATTTTCTCCCAGTGCATAAGTCGCCGTCTGACGATGACACAAGATGACGACCGCTGATGAAAAACGTGGACGTCTGTCCATCATGTCACCCTTGTTTCTCCGCAGCTTGACGAAAAAAAGAAAGGAAAAAAACAGTAACACAGAGAACTATGGTTTCCCGAAAATAATACCCTTGCGGGGATGAAAAGCGGAATTTTCCACGCTTTGTCCTTGCTTGGGTGGTTCAAAGAGTTTTCAATATGAGAAAAACAGGTTGTGTTAAAGCCATAGAAGTAAATAAGTTATTGATGTGAAAGTTGTATGGCTATATAGCAGTATTTAGTAAATATTATACAAACATCTTAAAAAATTGTGCATTAGTTTGAAAAAATATTTATATTGTGGGAAAGGAAATAGGTTGCTAAGTTAATATTTTGTTCGATTTATTTATTGTTCGTTCATAAACAATGAGTATCTCATAGATTGTGGGAATATGAAATTAGTCCCGACCGTTGAGACATCCATAAAGCCAAACCCCCTCTTAATAAAATGTACACAAAATTATAACAGCTCGTAAGGTGTTAATAATACATAAGTACAAATTTAAAAAATATATAAATTTGTATCCCAACAATACGAATCTGTTTCTAGACCCCAAGTCCCGGCTGAGAACTTTTGAAGCCAACCGATAAAAAAAACCAAAGCGAACCGCATTTTTCCCATTCGCATTTGTGTGTTTGTGTGTGTGCGTGGCACATAATAATGGTGGATTTTCTTTGTTTGACGTTAATTTTTTATTCTCGCCGCTTTTGTCTTGGCTTCTTTTGTCGCCGGCGTGCAACTTGCACTTAAGTTTATTAGAAGGAACAAAGGCGGAGCGTAAAAATGCCGGCTATAGGGTGCGGAGTTTTTTGATAAATTAATGCTAGCATCCATCTTGCAGTGCAGAAATTTGCATCCCCCAACGCCCCAAAGAGCCCAGCTGCTGCTCTGCATTTCAGCTTTCTGAGTTTTCAGCATTTTCAGCATTTTCCGAGCTCCCTGCCGCTGACAGCGACAGACTCTAAATCTGTTTTTAGATTGCTGCGAAAGTGCGAAATAGTTTTCGGTGGAGTTGGCGAACGAATTAAATCGATGTCACCCATGTCGGCACTCAGGCCAAGTTGCCCAACTTTCGCCCAGTCATCGCTCCCCGAATAATAATCAAGTGTTAATTATTTTATGGTGTTCACAAAGTTTCCACTCGCACACACCGCAAATCATCGCTCAAGATACGCATCGATTTGAGCGCAGGGTTCGTGCCGTTCTCCGTTTCATTTCCTCCTTGGGCGCCAGTAATGAAACTTCCGCTGGCGAACCCGCAGCTGCCCCTCCCCAGCGCCACTCTCCTGGCCATCCCGGCCTGGGACGGCCCTGGAAAACTAATGCCCTGCCATCAGTTGACGATGGCATTCAGATTAAGCGCTGCCGGCACCGAATGAACTCGATGCGGTGATAAAAACATTTATCACACAAAACAGACGAATAATCGCAAGGGGCCAGCGCACAAAAGGCCATCCCCACAAGGAGCCCTCTGACTATATATTTGAGTTCCCGAATCCGAGGCATAGGCCCAGGCTTTTCCCGAACGTGATTAAGTAATTTGTGCGGCACTTAAAAAACAATTAAAGTGTATGCAAAGGCTTGTACAACACCAATGTAAATCTGCAGAACAAATGGTGGTGTTTCTTTATAGTATTTTAATAATTCAAGGACTTAGCAGAAACAAAAATAAATAGCATTAACGGGTATATATAAATTATTATTACTATTATTGCATTAATCACTGTTTTAATCATTAAACTGTTAAGGCTGAAATCAGAAAGTTTGTGTGGGTTAAATATAAACAAAACTATTTGGCGAGGTCTAAAAAAGTTTACTTAATATATTTACGAATTCAATTGGTTATGCGAACCCTTTCTGACAAACTGATTCCATTTATTATTTAACATGATAACATATTTGTGTATAGTTTTCTAGTCTCTCTAAGTAATATTTCAAAGTCTCTTTGACTCCTTCAGTGCATTGTAAGTTTCTGACTAAATAATAATAACCCTATAAAACTAATTTTTTTAAGATTACTTTCCTTGCCTTAAGTTTTCCAAAGTGGTTTGTTGTTCTTAAACAATCTTATTCCCCCGTTTTATGTACAATTCCCAGGTCGTGTTCTTGTTGAAAAGATGCTCAGGAGATGGTACATGGTTTGAAACAAGATCTTCTCTTTTTGGAGGAGGGCAGGGATCGGGAGACATGAGCTCACACTTTGGCAACCCAGACGAGGGCCCGACAATGGTTATTTATCAGTTTCCGATAATGCCGTCGACCAAGAGACAAGAGTTTTGAATAAAGTCACAGATGTCGAGGGGGAAGTACAGTGATCTCTCTCTGTGCACCGCGAACGTGTCGCAGTCACACTTTTGCTGTTAATTAAACGTGGCAAGCGAACGCCAGCAATACCCCCGAATTTTCCCCATTTTCCCCCCTTCCGACTAATGCCGGATTCATGCTAAGTGGCATGGCATCCGAGTCTCGTTGCTAAGTGTGCTGGCGATGGCCTCCGTCTGATGTCCCGGTCTATTCATAGAGGCGTTGTCATTGGACCTTGCCGTGAGTTGCCAGCTCTTCCGGCAACTGATCGATCACTGCCAGTGCTCGGGCGATGCACTTTGACGCCTCCGAATCGTTCTGAGAGGATCCATGCTCTCTCGCTCCCTTCCTCGGATATGGGGTCAAAGGTGTTTCGGTGCGTGATTCATAAAAATAAAATTGTTTTACCGAGGTTTGATTGTAACATAAACATATTCAAACCAATTTATTTAATTTTAATTAGCATCTGTATTTTTCCCTTCAGTTAAATATAATTTTAGTCAGAAGCTTGTAAAGCATGGAATTAGTCCACTTCATAAATTATATATATTCTTTATCAGCAACATCAGCCGCATCCATTTAGCCATGTTTGGTAACAAAACTTTATAAGGGGTTACATCGTTAATATTGCCAAAAAATAGAAAAAACTAAATCTTATTTTGTTAGTATTTAAATTCAGTATGCAGATTTATTAAAGTACTAAAAACCAACACAGAAATGCTTTCCGAATTGGAATTAAAGCTTTTTTGACTAAGTTATAGTATTCCAAACTTTGATCTGCAAAAGAACTTGCATATAAAAATATTGATATCAGAAATAAGACTCTATATTTATATTTTTCAGCTTCCCAATATAAACTTCCACTTTTGCTCTTATGAATGTATTAAAACACTGACAGTATTTCAGTTAGAGGCTCAGAAAACCAAACAAATAAAAAAATACATTGAAAACTAATAAATATGATGACCACATCAAATATTTTTTATAATATTTATACAGTATTGACATTTCAAGAGGCCTAAACCTAATCTAGCTTAAAACCAAACCAAAGAGCTTGGCTTAAAATCATAACAAAATCCAGAAGCTAAATTCGAACAAAAATTCAGTCAAACACAAAGAACTTGGTAAACAGAAAACCCAAAAATTCGGCCTTTCTCGACGGGCAAGCTGGCAATCTCTCCCCTTCTCTCTCAGCCCGTGCGCCATCTCGCTTGCTCTTCCGGAGCTGCTGGACTGACTGGCTGCTTCTGCTGAATTTTCGGCTGTTCGTCATGTCCATCGAGTGATTTTGATGGATTGCCGCCATTAATCTATGACGTACGCAACTACCAAAGGAAATGCCATCATCATCAAAAGCAGCCCAGCAGCCGGGATCTGAAGCCGCGGGAACCCGGAGAAGGGACTTGGCTTGGGATTGGTACTGGGACTGGGACTGGCACAGCAAACCGGAGTTCCATAGTGCTGGAAAAATAAAACAGGGAAACCCAATCCGGCCACCAGCCCTTTGGGGAGAATGGAACATTTGGGAATTGCTGAACTCGTTTCACTTTCATTTTCGAATTTCAAGCTTCTGACTTAGAACAAATCACTTAGGATTTCTTTAAAACTTTTTCTGCCATGACAATGAAAAATTTCTCTTAAAATAAACCAATTGTTGCGTATTTGCATTGCTTAGATTAAAAATGAAACAACATATTGTGAAACCGTTTTGCTATAGAATATAAAAAAATGTTTTTAATAAATCCTGAGCATGAAAATACATTTGCAAAATATTTAAACATCATTATCAAAATCCCATGGAAGATAATTTAATATTTAAAATCATGGTTAGTAAGTAAAGATATTATTCTGAAAATTTGACTATTTACATTTTATAAATGCTAAATTTACAAGAACTATGTTATGCAACATCAATACAATGTGTGCTATATAAAATACTCGTCTTTTTTTACAGCTCTTAGTTCACGATTAATTTTCCTCAGCAATTCTACATTCTTTGCTCAAAGAGCTTTAAATCCGGTGGAGACTTTAAAATTTTCCAAATAATTTTCCATCCTTATTCGGGGAGTGCGCCCCCCACTCGAGCAATCCATTTTCCCCCTTACGCAATGGCTCCCTCAACTGAGACACGCCATGTCAAACCATTTTTTATTCGCAGCAACTTTGCATCCCTCCCGCGGATGACAGGGGGATATTTGTATTTTGCGCAGATACTTTTTACAATTCTACATAAATGCATTTCATGTTTACATTTTTCCAGTGACAAGTGTCTGAATCACCGAGCGCTGCACTACGGATGGGGATGACATATGGAGGCAGAGAGAGCCAGCGACACGCAGCCGACAATCGATTAATCAGCGGAAAATAATAAGGAACATGGTCCCCTTGGAAATTCGCCCCTCCACCCCTGTGCCATGCGAGGCGGTGTCCCGAGATGCAACTGAATCTCTGAATGCGGAACTGATGTCGTCCGGGGCCCTCGAAATATGGGCAACTTCAGCATTTCGAACAGCCGAATAAATAAGGCCCCAACAGCATCATCCAACGTTATGAGTTAAAAATTCTAAGACGAATAAAACTTTGGGCCCCGAGCTGGGTCCTCTGATTATATTCACTGGTCGGGGGAAAAGGAAATCGTTGACAAAGTCGCGACCCACGAAATAAAGACAACAATGCCGAGGGCCAAATGAACGAAAATGTCAGAGCCAAATGACTGACCAAACTCATTACAACGAAACTTCAAATTACCCAAATTAATCTAATTTTGTGTGAGTTTGCCTTGTGGCCCGATGTCGCTTTCAATGTCAATGAGTTGAGTGGCTTGTCACCGGGCAAAGTTTTGATTCTTTCTCATCGTTCGACTACGCTTTTTGTTTATTTCCCTGTTAACACATTCCCCACATAATGGGGAATGGTGTTGGTCATTTGTTGTTTCCTCTTTCTCGCGGGGCATTTGAATATCGAACCCAAATTCAGTTTCCATTTGTTCTGCGCCAATTTGCGAGTGTGCGGATGTCGGGTTAATTATATCTTAAACGGTTGCCACACGAGTTCCACTTCAAAGCCCCGGCCAGAACGATCTGTCACTCAAACAAGCCAATGGCAAAAGCCAGACACCGAGTGCCCAGCACTTTGATGTCGGGTCCTGCAGTTGGATCGCCGCGCGGCACTGTGACACGAAAATAAGCTGTCTAAGGAGAAATTAATAAATCATTATTCGCAATGGGTCATATATTGTAATAGGTAATATTGTACAGATATATCACAGACATCTCTGGTTAGTTGAGCTTGAAAGTTTTAAGAAAATGGGGGGTTATAGTAGATAGCATTATTGTAAATAATTAATTTTGTATTAAAATAGCTGCAGTGTTTGTATAATATTTTTGTATACAAAATCGTCACGCACCCATCTCTAGCTTTCTCCCACTGCATCCAGATATATGGCTGCATATATAGTCTCGTCGCGCCGTCGACGCTGTTGGCGTCATTATTAATTCGTGCCTCACACGCGGGGAGCAGAACTTTTCAAAATGAATTTTCATGCGCCTCTGCCGTTGCATCTCTCATTTTGGTTTTATTTTTATTCTTTTTTTGGCATCACGTGGCTGCCACTCCCGCCGCCGTCTACTATATATCCCGATCCCGCCCGCTGCTGTTAAATTTGACATATTGCCGACATTGATAGTATGAGACGTTGCACTGAAATTTGTTGTGCTCGTCAACGGTAGTTGCGGCCATCAGTCAGGCTTACGCATTCAAATGACAGAATACCTTTTGGCTTCTGAAACCCGTGATCATAACCCCAAGGAATCTTCGATTCGGACAGATGTTCAGTGTGGGTGTGGGTTAATTTCTAAGGACATTCAGCAGTTAAGTGAAAAGAGATTGGCTTTTAATAATATAGAATTAAAGTATGTATCGACTTTTAATGGATTTAAATTTTATTTTTTTAAATGACTTCAAGGCATTTCAATTTCCAAAACAAACACTGGTCTTAGCTAATTGATTTCAGATGAAGCTTTTCATTAAATGAGAAGCAAGGAATGTATAATATGGAAATGTATGTTTGAAGCCTTTTGGTTTCTTCAAAAACGTAATACAAACTCTACAGAGTTCAGCTGTTTTACAAATTATAAATACAAATAATTTAATACACATAATAGATTTTAGTTCATAGCTCTAAAATTAATAGAAGAAACGCCATATCACAGGTTTTAAAACTAATTATTTCTTTATTTTCCAACTTCAAGATACTTTGTATCTCACAGTCCATTTGGCTCAGATGTTACTTTCTAGCAATTACTTCGATTTCATGTCGGCCATTCCCATTCGAGGGCAGCCATTTTGTGCATTGCACCGAATGACTGCAATTAGTTGCTCCCAAACGAATTTCACTCTCCGCTACATGGGGAATAAGTGCGTAGTTTCCCTGTTGAGGCAGCCACGCATGAAATGCAATTTTTCACTTTCCCTTTCCGGCCGCCCAGCGACTTTCCCCTGCCCATTCATTCAGCCGATCGAACACTAATTACGCAGCAACATCAAAATAATTATGGCCACTCTGGTCATAACAACTAAAGAATTTCCACGTGTACCTGTGAGCGGCGGCGGCGGCTCTTTCGTTTGAGTTGCTTCGGATTTGCCGAAATTGCTTTCACATTAAAAACACTCTCTCCCTCGCCCACCACTGTGTCCTGCCGGCCTACCTGGTCGCCGCGTCCTGCTCCTGCTCCCGCTCCCGCTTCTGGGACGGCAATTAATACCTTTCACTCTGGCCCGTTTGATGTGCCCTGTCATTCCGACTGGCGCTGCCAGTTGGCCATTTGTTTGTGTCAACGCTGGACAACTCGACTGCCTCCGATGCTGCCACGGATTAGAAAGTAATCACGGCCGATAAGAAGCGTCCACCGGCGAGCGTCTCCGGGGACCTCAAGGTGGGCAGCGGTCAAAAGCGCTGCGTTCCGGCCAGCCTGGCAATTTAAATTACTCCAGGATCCACCCCACCCAAGTTATACCACCCGCAGGCACTGGGAAAAATTTAAGATAAGTCGAAAAATAATCTAGGTTTTACATTATTTACCAAAAGAATAACATAAGAATATGCTTTATGACATAACTTGTTAGTTTTACTTTTGGCCACTTAAAGTTCTTTAAGGTGTAGTACATATCTAATAATTTATTATAATTATCTTACCCTCTTTTAATAACCGTACATCTTTGATTCTAAATATATCACAATTTGTTTTTGAATTATAAAGTACAAATGTAACTAACTTCCATCCATTTTTATGTCCAAGAAATGCTCCCTCCGTCACCAAATGAAAGTCTAAAGCTCTCTGATTATTTTTTCCAGTGCAACCGCTGCCCACACTCGAGTCCCTCCGTTCGGTTACAAATGTCCATTGGGACTTTGCTAATCTGTCATTCGCCATGATGTGCTCCCGAAGGCGGCCCTTCTGGATCGGTTCGGTTTGGTTTGGCTTGGAGTTTGGAAGTTTCACACACATGTGCCCACAGGGAGAGAGGGATGGCAGACCACCCGGCTCCAGTGGGAGAAAGAGAGAGGGAGCTAGGCCAGAGAGGCAGTAAGAGCGAGGCAGAGACACCAAATGGCAATGAAAAAGGACGAGTGTTCATATAAATGACCGAAATGCCACGCACTGACCCAACGCACTGCCCGTGGCCCGTGGCTCACACCCTCTTTCGGGATTCCACCCACATGGAGAGCCACCACCGCCCACTGCCCAAAATCCACCCTCATCCCCCCGGACTACGCCCACTGGCATCGACGACATGGCAGATAAAATGTTTCAATGTCCAATCGGGCAATTTGTCAAAATACTCGCCAATGGACATGGCTATTTTATATTTTTTGTCACTCGGACCGGACAAAATGTTTACTTTTTTGTGCTCAAGTGGAAGTGGAAATATGTTTAACATTGATATGAACTTCCAAGCTTGGGTTTAGGAAGTGCAGGTTTGAAGGTAAATAAAACTATAATTTAATTTTAAATGTACAATAAGCCATGTCCCATTGAAGCCAGATTAAATTGAGCACAGCATCATTAATGGGGAAAAAAGCATTTAAAATAGATTAATTTGTATATATGATGGGCATTTAATTTAAAAAACAGGTTCAGGTTCAAATGGTTTCTTAAAAGATCCCGAAAGTACTTACGAACTTATTATAATTATTATTAAATGCTAAATGGCTTTACTGATACAATACATATAATATTAAGTTTAATATAACATAAACCTTTTAATGATATGAAAAGGATAATTTCAATAAAAGGATGCTGAATATCTTGTTTTACATACTAAATGGCTTTACCAATACACTACATAGTTAGGAAAATATAATATAATATATAATAATGAACCCAATTGGCTCACATAATCCCTTAGATATCATTGCTCTAAGACACGCAATATTTCACAGCACTCAGCGTGCTTGTCAAATTCAAAATACTAATAGGAGGACTTTTGCACCACGAAGTAATTTAATTACTTTATCCCGACTTGGGCTGACATGAGGCAAGGTGCCAATGGAGCATATCAAATTCAATTCTAGCCAGTTACTCAACGGCCACGACTGCACACGCCGCCTCATATTGCCATGGCCCTGGGCATTGGCAGTGCCTGTGCTATTGTTGCCTCCGTGTGGGCGCCAGGAGCTGATTAATTACGCGCAATTAGTCAGCATAATTTCCGCTAGATGATTCTGCATTGGCATTTGCAAGGCCTGCATATACGCATGTCCTGGACTGTCTCTGTGTTGCACTAAAAAAAAAGCAATTCATTCATTCGTATAAAATAAGCTTAGCTAAAACCTTTTTGTTTTTAAGCGTATATCCACAAACATAGCTGTCAGGGCTTATTTTACGGAATCTATGGTACTTTAAGCCTACATTCAATATGCATTTTAAGAATATTAAAATATATAAGAAGTAATATTATGAAGTAAACTTGTTTTACCATTATTCTTCAATAAATATATATAATTAATATAATTTAAATTATTATCCATTTCATAATCCCTAGTTTTTTTTGGCGTGCTGGTGTTCCGAATATATATACCAAAATTCGATTAAAGAAATATTTTGTTGCAAAATTACCATGTGAATATTGAATGCATGATATTGAAATGGGATTCCGGATACGGAGCGGCAGTTGGTCGGGTTGTTGTTGTTTTTTTTGCGATGCTCCTGCTCGCATCCTGGACGCATTCTTCCTGCTCCGTTCGCACTCCCCAGCCCCGTCCCCTGGCGATTCCCTTCGGAGCGCTGCGGACGCCGCTGCTGCTTTGTAACAGTCTGATTTTGACATTGACGGATTCCCGGACATTTATCATGCACTACGCCCCTGAAGGGAGGCCCAGCCAGTGAAGGAAGCGAAAAGGATACTCTCGGACCGGCCCAGCCAGGCATCTGTGTGAGTGGTGCGTGCTCGTGCCTGTGTTGGTGCTTGCCGGGCTTAAATGCCTACCATCTTGGTGGATGCCCGACAGGCCGGCCAACTCCGGCTGGCAGCATTCCGTCAGAGGTGAGGAGCCCGACCCCGAGCCTGAACCTGAGCTCGAACCCTCGATGGCGTTGAAGTTTTCATTATTCCCGTTTGATCCCCGGAACGTTGCGTGAAACGAAACCATGTCAGTCAGTTAGCGGGAAAGCGGGGAAAACCCACCAAGCGATGCGTGTAATTAAAATGTTTTAATCTATGAGATATATTCTATGAGGAATGCAATCATCTAATTGGTTTCAGGACTCTGCAGTTATTCTTCGTCAAGATACTCGGAATTATAAAGATAATGGAAATAAATTCGGCACTTTTTAGAATAAGCTGGCTTAGCGAATTTAATTTGATGATTTTTCATTCAGACAGTAGAATCCTAAGGATCCGAATTGAATTATTCGGATTGAATTAAAAGTTAAGAATATTTAATTCATTTCGAACAAACTATGTAGGCGTGTAATTGTTCAAGCCAAATTTTAAATAGAAGAAACTCTAGATAAGTATGTGTAAATGAATAAAACTATATGGATTATTTTCTTCATAAGATGTTTCCGATAAGAACTGCATGATAAATATTATTAACTTAAAAATTAATGCAAAGTTTAATTGTATTTAAACATTATAATATTATACTGTATTAAAATAAAAAATGATCTTTAAGCAATTTTAACATCAATAAAGAAACGAAATATACATTTTTAATTAAGTATAACCCCTCTTTAAAGAATTTTAGCTGCAATAAAAATTCCTATTAATGAGTATAACTAAAGAGGTAAAACCAAGCTCTTAATTCCGGCACTTTTTAGAGTTCCAGCATCTCAATCTGGCCGAGGCTTACTTAATTCTCGGAATAATTAAAGGATGAAATTGAAATATCCACACCTAACTGATTGAAATCGATACGATTTGGGTGAACCCTCGCGGGACAAACTCTTCGGCGCAGTCGGAGGCTCGGGAAACCTGTAGAACCTGTAAGTGCGTTCCAAGTATTGTGGGCCCCGCGACATGCAAACGAGCCAAATATTAATTGGGATGTCAATTTTAATTTTTCCCTTTCGTTTCTCCGAGACTTACATTTAACAGCTCAATTAATTGCGGGGCCTCATGTGACCAGGACGGCGGACCGCGAGCCGAGATTTGAGTTATGCGATCCATTGGCATTATCTGAGGCCGGGCTCGGCGCATGTGACAAGCGGCAACTGATTCATTCGGGCCCATCGATGCTCCGGCGGATCGGAGGAATCGGAGAAGCCGGAGGAACCCGCGGGATCGGGGGCGATAAAGATCTCAAAAGGATCTCGCTGAGTGCTATCTCTCTTTCGCCAGGGCCCCTCTTTCTCTCTCCGCCTCTCGGCCGAAATTAATGAGCGCCATTATAGTGCGACAACTCTTAGTTGTGGTGAAAACGACTTTAAGTCAGTTTTAAATTTAATAATATTAATTTGCGAGATAAAGCGTGTGATCGCGGCCATTAATCAATTAATTAGTTTACCTTTTGTGCTCGTATCTCGGCGATTCGAGCTGCAGCAGGGAATCGGGAGAGAGCATCTCAATCTAGCGGAGTTATGACTGCCGAGGAAAGCCCCCAACCCAGCACCAAACACAACAGAAGTTATAATTGCCCCAGACTTGGGGCTCAATAGAGAGGAAAAAAGAAACGCTGCCTTGCGGCACTTTTATTGCATTCGTTCTCCCATTCTCAGGTTGCTGTTGCTTTTAATGACCGGCGAGCAAATAAAAGAAAAATGTCGTTCTGATTGACGAATTGCGTGCGTATAATTGTATCTTCCAGATATTTTGTTTGCTTGCGCCATATTTATTCAGCCCTCGCTTTGTGTTTGCCTCCGCCTAGCGGGGGCTTCGGGGGCCAGGGGCACGGGGCACCTCGTACCGAAGTTTAATTGAGGAACAACTGTCGAGAGGCGCCATACGAAACTTTGCCGGTTCACGCTCACGACTCACGCAAGAGGAAAGAAACCAAAATGTCGGATATCTTTGAAGTTTCGTCGAATGACACGAATATCCGTATCTGAGAGTGCCGAGTACATACAGATGTATCTGTGTGTTTTCCCCATGTGTGCCGCGTATTGTTTGCGACCGTGGAAACTCATTCACGGGCCGCAATTAGGAGAACAAAGTAGGGAAACAGATATCTTTCTCTGATTACAAAGAACAACAGTGAAAGGTTATTCCGAAAAATCGACTACTTTTGATACTTAAAAATTTCTGGGTTAAATTTTATATGAAACTTGATTATTCAATTATTATTTGCCTAATGTTTATATATAAAATAAAAAAATACTTAAAACTTATTTTAAAATATAAGCAACATGTAAATAAATGGTAGAGAATGTAAAATTTGTAAATCTTAGAAAATTATGCATGTGGATTTTGAGTAATTTGTATTTATTATGGTATATTATTTAAAACATTAATATATTTAATTATTTTAAATAAATAATAATTTCTGTAAACATTTGGTTTTTCATTTGTATCTAAGCAAATGTTGCTGGAACTTTTCTCTGAGAACATACTTTTCCTTTTGTATCTAAGCATTTGTTGCTGAACATGGCAACATAAATTCTTTGCCGCTTACTCAAGCAGTTCAAGCAAGCAGTGAGTGTGATGTGAAGTCGAATTTGGTTGTTGTCTTCGCCTCGCTGGCGACATGTCAAATCCATGTCAAATAATCAGGATAATTTATAAATTCCATTTCGTATTTCAATATTTCCATTGGAAAATAATTTTTGAAATTATTTACGTAGTGTGCTTAGCAATTAAATGGTAATAAAAAAGCTTTGCAAATATATGTATACAAGCAACAAACCGTATCCATTAATTAATGAGTTTTAATTGCTCATGTCGAAAGAAATTTTTAAAATATTTGAAAACGTCCAATTGGAAACGGATAATTATTCCAATTCAAATATTTTCAACATCTTTCGCCAGATGGAGCTAAAAAAAGGACCTGGGCGACGTTTGGTGATATATTAAGTAAATGTTATACCATTTAACTCACCTATCATTTAAACATTCCTTACATATATATTAATATTATATACGTGGGGAAATCAAAGTTTAGGAAAATCATAACTTAATTTTTGTTTTTTTAAATGTTAATAAATCTTCAGAAACCATTTAAATTTTTCTGAAATTTTTAATCATTTGATGGAATTGAAAATCAATCAGCACTAAGCCAAAAAGTCATGAATTTAAATTTGGAAAGCATTAAATTGAGAGCTTTTATTACCTAAAAAATTAGACCATTTAGTTAAAACTTTAAAAAATTTATCTCTTTTGTAATTTTTAAAAAATTTTAACGATTAAAATGTTCTACCAAACATGAATACAACTCGGCTGATGATGCTGATTAAGAATATATATAATTTATAAGGTCGGAATGACTCCTTCACGGCTTTGCAAGCTAATAAAAAAAAGTTTAACACAATTACAAGGATTTCAATAAATATTACTTTAATGTTGGTCAATATATTTTTGTATACAAAATACTTTTGTTTTATTATTCTTGATTTTTGAGACTTCTTACGATAACTCTTAAAAACTTTACTATCTACGTTTTTTTAAGAAAGTCGTTTATGACATTTATGATTTAATTTGAAAATTTGCAGTGTATTACAATCGGTCGATTAAGTCATATACTTCTGTGTAAGGGTCTACAAACTTCGGCGCTTATTTTAATGGTACTTATGTTGTTAATGTTACCTATATATGTATATTATTAAATATTCTTTAAACATCATTTTTTATATTTCACGACACAGATCCGCAACATGTTAATTATGTTTACCTCAAAAAAAATTGTATCTCCTGTGTCCATTCGCATTGCCAAGAGTTTCTCCAAGATTTTTTTCGGAGCCTTAGCCTAAGGAATTTAGTATGCCCGTTCCGTGGCCGTGAACATCGGATCGTTATGCCAGCTATAGCTATGTTGCTATTATAGCGCCGCTGCGGAGGCGGTGGCAGTGGCAGATCGCTCCCGATCCGCGAGCACGACCACGACCACTCAAGATGTGCTACGTCGAGCGGTGCCGCGTTCCGTGCTCCGTCCGCGGAATCTGAGGATGAGGATGAGGATGCCAGGGCCTGGGCCTGGGGCTCCTCACATGTTTTTCGGCGGCCTCTTTGACACGAAAGTCCACGGTGGATGCCGGTCGTCGGCATTGCCGTTTTTGCAGGCATATGTTTGATTAAAAATTAAAATTATCATTTACGGCCCATTTAAACTAAACCGACCACAGATTTCCTCGCATTCGCTCTCATTTTCAGAATAACGAAAGAAATACTGTTTCATTAGCTGGTGGTGGCCCAGCAACAACAATAATTGAAATATATCTGCGGGATTACTTACCAAGATGCTCTCTTTGTTCTGAGGTTGGGTGGAGTTTTTTTTAAGGAATGCGAGTTTTTTTGTTCATTTCAAATATAAAATTAATTATATTTTTTGTTAAATATACTATATCAATAGAAGAAGTGGAGAGAAATGGAAATCAACTTCAATTAAATATGAATTAAAAAGACAATAACTATTGTTACCATTTTTTTTAACTAATCAATAACCTATAAAAATTAAAATTGGTTTATTTTTAGTTCGTTTATTTTTGGTATTGGCAAGACGTAGTGAGAGGGCTCTTTATAATCCACCACTTGAGCAACAAAATCCCTTTGTTGTGAACGCCTTACCGAAAAAATGAGAACCGAAAAAAAGGCCGAAACAAAACCGAATCGACCATAATCAGCTTAATCATAAATTAACAATAAAATTTCGTGGCCAGCGCCGTCGCCTTTTGCAGATAAATTAGTCAAAGCGACACGCCATAAAGCATTCGGTGAACTCATAAATCCGGCAGCCCCTCGAGAGGATCGGACGGGATGGGATCTGGCTGGTTCTCAGTGGCTGCGATATGGCTTATTACCATATCGATGTTAACCTCTGCTTCGGGGGCAGGGTTCAGCACTGATCTAGCCGCTGGCCAGTGATCAGGTTTGGCTTAGTTTTGGCGCTGATTTCATCGGGGTTTGGCTTGGATGTTCCGTGGAAAGTACAAGCGACATGAACTAGGTTTGTGCACAGAGAAAAACATTAGTAGCTATGTATTTTTGTATTAATTTAATGCTTAGTTTTTAAATTTTGTTATTCAAACAAAATCAAACCAACAGAATTTGCTCTAAAAAGATATGTTTATTGATTTTTTCGAGCTAAGCGTTTATTTTATATTTTCATAAGTTCTTAGTAACTTTCTTTATGGAATTAAATATATTTCCATTAGGATTGCGTGCGATTTCATTGGGATTAATAGGACTTAATTATTTTGTAAAATATTATATTTAATTATATTTAGTTTTAACTTTCAAGTGTTTCTTTGCGTGTGCAGAGAAACGAAGCATTTGGAGGCGACATCTGACCGTTTGGGCCATAACTCATGCAGCATACCAGACCATTCCATTCCGATCTCGATCTCATTACCATTCCCACTACGTGCATACATCCATTCCTATATTCCTACGTCTTGGTCCATGGAGATCGGTGGCATTTGCCGGGCCATTAGACCGGACTGCCGTGTTGATATTGCCAGCCATTCGGAAATTGTTGATTTGGGTCACAATTAATTGCTTTTTGAGCGCCATAAATATATGGCCATCACAACAAAGGGTGCGGCCGCAAGAGAGGTGCTGACCTTACGATGACTTGCCGAAGTCGTTATCGGAAAATCGCTGTATCAGCTCGATTATTATCTCATTTTTGGTGATGATATGACAGCAATGTGATTTTATAGAGATTTACAAGTGCCTTGGCAGTAATTATCCTCCTACCATAAGAGGAGATCCTTTATGGATGAGTTAATATAGAAGATTATACATTTTGAATACTAAAACGTAATACTATATTATTAATTAAATTAAAATGTTTTAATATATATAACTTCCTTTAATGATACATATTACATTCAAAATACTCATAATAAACTACTATTTAATTTTAATTTATTATTTGAGAAAAGTTTTCGTATTATTTCCACTTAATTCTCAAGCTGATATTGCCAAGGTGGACTGTTTTCATACTTAGCCGGCTAAGCATCCACAAATCTGTTGACTTTTCCGGGCTAATCTCCCAGAGCGAGCTAATTCGAATATCACGCTCGATCCAATGTTTTGGCTTAGACGATCGGTGTTTATCTTAGACATAAGGATAATGTAATGTAATCCCTTCCAGCTAAAGGCTTACCGATGCCCGATACCCTTTTGCGATCCTGTGCCGGCCTGCCGTCTTCCTTCCCCTTTCGCCAGGGTCGGGTCATTTGCGAATTTCTACCTTGGAATCCCGGCTATCTCCTTCTAATGGTGTGTGCCTCTCCCTTCAACTGGCAGCGGAGACGGCGCGGATTAAGGATTCGGCAGCGGCGACAGAAAGGATAATTCGCCAACCGACAATGCCGCGCGGACAAAGGTGTTTTGTTTTTATGACTTTGTAACTCCTTCGCCGGCTAACGGCTCAAGGAGGTAACCGTGTGCTCGTGTTTGCGAAAGGATAACTTTACGATCGTTATGGCTGAGGCCGCTGGAAGGATGGGTCTGGAGGCAGGATGCAGGGCCCGAGGATCGCCGGAATCCTGAGGAGGCGGTATACCTGCCGGCTAAGTGGACACAATGGCACCGCCTATTCGCAAATGCGAATTCCGCGAGCGCTGCGCATTGTTTTGACAAAGGCGGGCTTTATTTTGGCTATTTAAAGGATTACGCTAAAGGATTGACTTTGCAGCCTTGAGTCCACCCGGCCTCCAGAAGGATTCCGCCCACAACGCAGACTCCTTCCGCGAATCTTCTCGGGTTTTATGGTTCGCGAATGAGTTAAGAACCCGCTCCGAGGCTCTCTAATAAAGCGAAATGCGAATAAAAAGGATAAAAAACGACACGTTTCCCAGAAGGACTCGGCAAGAGTTAACGTAACTCTTTCGCAATTTACACGTAAACCGTTTACAACTCCTCGGGAATTGTGCAGAATTCTAAAAAAAAGAATAACAATCCAAAAGGGAAAGTTGACTCTTGGGAAACCTTAAAAAAGTCCTTGCAAACAAAATTGTTTGCTTAATGTTGGCTAAAAAGGGCTAGGCAAAGGGCTGACTTTTGGAAACTAATAAAAATCCTTTCACAACTGCTTGCTTAATGTTAACGAAGAAAAATATTGACTTTCTGGAACCCATAAAAAGTATATTGTGCAACCAGGTAAAGTTGAGCTGCAACTTTTAGCGTTGTAAAATTAAATTGATAGTTCTTGACTTTAGAAAAATTAGGGTTTTCAAACAGCAAATGTTTTATAACTTATGTTGTTAAGATGGAATGTTTTTAAGCTCGGAAACCTTGGGAAGCCGATGCCTTTATACCCTTGCAGTGGAAAATTGTATCAATTGTAAGTTAAGCGATGTTAATTTTGAAAAAATTTAAAAGAAACGAAATCGGTATCAATTTCACCACTAAACCCCAGCACGTTCCATCTCGCACCTAACTCCATCCGAGAGGCAGATCCCACAGAAGCCGCCTGCTGCTCACCCACTGTCCACTTTTACCTAATGAGTCGCATAAACGATGCCCAGGCCAACTGTGTGTGTACACAAGGCTCCCCTGATTCCCTCCGAGTCCGAGTCCGAGTTCGATCCCGATCTGACTCTGGCTTTGGATTGCCTTTTCCGCTGCGTTACCCATAACTGTCACGGGTCTGTGCAATGCAATGAAAAATGACCAATCAATGTCTCACTTCAATAGACGAACGCACAGCGGCGAGGGGAGGACGAGGCAGGACATGGGGTGTGGTGGTAGATGCACCCGATGCCCGACCAAAATGTGACATTTTCTCCGGCGAAAAGAGTGAATTTTATAGGAAATCCGGGAGATAGCAGCGGGTCGGGGGTTGGGGGGATCAAGGCGAGAAAACGCAGCTGCTCGAATTTGCACGATTCGTGCTCAATGTTGAATCGTTTGCCTTTCGGCCAAGTTCAGACAGAATTTATTGGGTGGTTGCAGCGATCAAAGAATCTCATTTGTCACAAATAAATCAAAGAATGTACTAAGAAAATTTAAAATGTGCAAAGTATTTGTGTTAAATGTTACATTTGAATTAAAAATGTGATTGAATGATATAATTACAAATGAAAATATTATACACATTTCTATGGTTTTTGTTTTGCTAAGTTAGTTATAATTCGAAAATATATATCCTAATGCTGAGCACTATTTTATAAAATAATTTATAAATAGTTTTATGTGAGAGTTGTCAAACTTTTTCATAATCAAAGGTACTTCTTAATTAATTATAATTCTTAATAAGCATAACTGCAATTACATCGCACCAATAATTCTCTGGATATCTTAAACATACTTACATTTTATTTTGTCAATTTGAAGATATTAAATAGCTGAATGAATATCTCATTTCAGTCTTTACTTTGTAACCCTTTGAGTAGTTATCATTAAACCTTTTCAATAAAAATCGGTAGTTGCAGCAATTTTATCTCCATCCCCAACTGCAATCCCCAATTAAAACGCCAAATAATTTCCTTAAAACTCTCTCTTTTTCTATATATTTTAATAAATATAAATAATAATACAATTTAAACTTAACTACTACTAGCTGTACAGTGTCAGTCTCCAAGTCTTCTGGCCGGTGTCAGCCTCCCAGCTGAGTGTTTTGGGTTTGTGTTTGGCCGCAGCTAATCGATCGCTGAGAACCCATCATGGCCAGCCACTGGGTTCCGGTTCCGCTCGCAGCAAGGAGCCTCTCTGGCTCTCCTTTGCCGAGCAGCTGTCGCCGTCTCTGTCTGCACAGGCGCACTCGTCCTGGTGCCCAAGATGCCGGGGCACCGTAGGGAGTGCGCCCTCCACTGTGCGACTCATCGCGCCGCAGCTTCGTTCTCGGCTTTGGGCCATTTGCGTGTCACCTACAAATGGTCGAGAGAAGCGCGGCTCGGCTCGGTTCGGGTTCGTGTCGGCTGTGCGCCGCCGCGAGGACCTTAGGGCAGATGGTACAGGTCCTGCGGATGCTGCTGGTAGCCGCACTGCTGCTGGTACTGCTGCGGGTACGGCTCGTACTGCTGCTGGGCAGCCTGCTGCTGAGGATAATCATTGAGCAGGCCGTAGCTGTGGCCGTGGCCGTGACTGTGACTGTGGCTGTGGTTGTAGGCGGGGTACGAGGGCACGGCGGCGGTCTGGTGATGGTGGTACATGGGCATCGCAGTCGCTGCCGTAGAGGCAGTGGTCGGGGCCTCCAGGGGCGGCAGCAGCGGCGAGTAGCCGCAGTGCTCCGGGGAGCTCTCCAGCGTGCGATCCTTCTTGGACTTCATGCGTCGGTTCTGGAACCAGATCTTGATCTGACGCTCGCTCAGGCTCAGGGCATTGGCGATGTCGATGCGACGGCGGCGGGTGATGTAGCGGTTGAAGTGGAACTCCTTCTCGAGCTCCAAGGTCTGGTAGCGGGTGTATGTCTGGCGGGTGCGCTTGGAGTCTTTGCAATCTGGAAGCAAGAAATGGGGAAACGATTGGTTAGTTGAGTCTTCAAATAAATGGAGCAGTGAATCTTTAAGGGGGAATTCATATTTTTTAGGGGTTGCAGGATGCCTGAACGATGCCTACCTGATGCCAAGGACTCCTCGATGTGCGACCAATTGAAATCGGCCGCTCCGCTCGGGGCTGTCACAATGCGATGATTGATCTCCTGGCTGACGGCTGGCGAGGCCTTCTCCCCCGGCGACTGCGGTGGTGTGCTGATGCCCTCGACGGGCAGGGAGTTGGGCGTGGTCGGTGGCGGGGTGGCGAAGTCGCCATTCTTCAGCTTCTGGCTCTGCGACTGCGGCGAGTAGACGTCCAAGTAGTCGACGTCCTCGGAGGCGCTGGGCGTGGGCACTGCCACGTACTCCTGCTCATAGGAGGGGGCGGGACTGGCGGCCGCTTTGGAGGGAGCGGGCGCTGTCTTCTTCACCGACTCGATGGTGGTGTAGAAGTAGTCGGGCGTGTACTTTAGCTTCTTGACGGGATTCGTGAGCAGGGCGCGCAGTGTGCTGGGTCGCTCCTCGACGGCGGCGATGATGGAGGCGGCGTCCTCCTCGGCCTTGCGCTTGGCGGCCTTGGGCGGCGGGGTGGCGGGCTGGAGCGTCTGGGCGGGCGCCTGCTCCTGGCCGTTCTGGTAGTAGTAGCAGCTGTCCGAGTAGCTCTCCTGGGAGTAGTAGCCCTGGTAGCTCTGGTAGCTGGCGGAGGAGTTGGCCTGGTGGTAGTAGCTGCTGCTGCCGGCCGCCGAGTTGTCGTAGTAGGTGGGCGGCAGGCTGTGGGGGTGGTACATGTTGTACATGTTCATGTTGTCGGCGTAGCTGTAGTGGCTCTGGCTGTTGGTGGTGGCCATCTCGGAACTCTGTGTGTGCTGTGTCGGACTCTGCGATGTGCACGCAACGCTGCTGGGATTGCGAATGAGCTGGTCCTGCGGCAGATCCTGCATATATAGCAAAACCCGGGGCACGGCACACGCTCGTCGTCATAGCGCATAAATATCCCTGCGCATGACACTTTGCCGCCCGCTGCTCGCCGAACCACCCCTCCCGGCGAACGTCCTTGCCGGCAGATCGAGGGGAAGTTATCCGAGGTCCTGCCGAACTATCCGTTCGGGGCCTACCTGCTGCGCTGCTTATTACCTACCCATCGCGCCCATTATCATCGCGAGTTATCCGCCGGGCACTTCCCCTCCGCGGCGGCCTTGAGACGCTGCTGCAGTAATTACAGCCATGAGGTGCCTACCTATGAGGTGCGGCGAGCGAGAGGGCAGCCTCTGGCCGTCCCCCTCTAATTGCAATAATCATAAAGACATAAAAAGGATCTGAAAACTGTAAGCTGTAAACGGCAAACTGTTGCTGCAGAATGTCCCGGCGACAAAAGGCTTTTTCCCGGGCCCGTTTATGGTTCCCTAAAAATTTCTCTGGATTTTTGCCAGTCCAAGAGTTCGGCCCATGGCTGGCTGCCAGTTGTTCCCGGAATCCTTCCCCGCGGCCCTTTCCCTCCGAATTCATTTCGCGGCACTGGGCGGCCAAAGGATAACATTACGTCCGAGGCTGCGATTGCGCGTGGCCGAGGGTCGCGTGTTTGCGTTTTTTGTTTGTCCTCGCGACCAGGAGAGCAAGTGCGCAACTCCTGGTGCCAACTCACTCCTCACCAAGCCCGATATTTGCCGAGGACCCTCGCTCCTCAACTGACTGCTGACAGCGCGAGAAAGCAACCATTTCTTGCGCCAACACAATCCTATTTAAACAAATGTAATATCTCTCAAGGTGCAGCATAAAAACTCACATACTTTTCAATTTAATATAATAACGTAGAATATTTTTAAGTTTTGGAATAGCACACCAGGACATTTTTAAAACCATGTCTAGTTTTTCAACTCTAGTTTAGTAATAACCAGACAAAGCCGAGGTCATTTCTCCGCAGAATAAAATTGTTTGACACTCATTTGCGTTGAACTCTTAAAAAAAAATATATATATGGAAATTTGAACGTAATAATTGTGTAATATTATATCTGAAAATATCCAAGACCAAAAATGAAAAAAGTTCGATATATTAACAAATATTTCATGTTAAAAATAAACTAACTAGGAAGCATTCATGCTTCGAAGTTCTGACCAATTTAGGTATTAAATATATTTAGCAGAAATGTATTGTAGAAAAGATTTCCTGTTTAAGGGGAATATGCTGGAAGGGAAAATGTCGTACGTCAAATAATATAAATGTGTTAAGATATTGGCTAATAGTCGAACTCCTCCCTCACTCCCAATCATAAATTGTATTTACATAGAACCAAAAATCCGCTCAGCTAAATTGACTGCTAAAAAAACAATCGTTTTTGCCTACTTTTTGTGTTTACATGACTTTCTGATCGGCTTACGCGGCCGGCGAGAGCTCTATATCCCAGCCACCCCCGTTGAACACCCCTAACATATCGATAGTTGTGGCATATGTGTGCAGTTTGTGCATGTGCGAATGCTACCCCTACTCCACCCCGGTCCATCCCCATGTCCTGGCAGCATCCATTGTTGCCCGAAATTTATGGCGTTTTTCAGTTTGACAGAAGACAGTCGACAGTCGGCCGCTTTTCCCCGATGTCCTGTGATTGTTCAATTGCCAGCGGCTTTATAGCCGGCTTTCTGGTTTTAGAGTAAATTTAACAATCAGTTGGAAAAGCGGAGGGGTTCATGAAACCCTATACACGAGCTTGGAATGGTTGAAAATTATATTCGCGAAGTAACTAGCAACCCAGAGAAAATGAACAAGAAAACTAACATATATATAAATATATGTTTCATTCCTTGTCAGTAGAAAAAAGTTTAAGCATTTCATGTATCTATTAGAAATAACTGAATACTTTTCATTTAAAAAATAAAGTCTTACAAACTGACAAACTCTCATTACAAATTTATAAGATAGTTTTCAAAATTTCACACAGGTTTTGCAAAAAGTTCTTACTTTTTTTTAGCTTCAAATAATAAAGAAAAATAAAGGAGTTAAATAACTTTATTATGCTAATTTTGAGATAAAAAAATTGTACCAAAAGCAATGCTATTATCGATGCCTCCAAAATCTTTCCAAGTAGCCAAAATAAATATTTTAAAACGGCAATAAAAAATCCGGCAGTTTACCAACAATTATTTAATTTTGATTAAATTTTATTATACGCCTTAGTGCCCAAAGTCCACTTAACTTTCTCACTTACGGCCAATTGGCTTTTATCAATGTGTCGATGGCGATTAACCCTAACCCGGCACATGGCCATAAAACACTCTGTCGCACTAAGAAATCCAGCAGCCAGGACCCGGGCAACTTTAATTGAGTTGTAAGGCCCACATGCGAGTGTCCGACCACAACACACCCCGAGCTTGATTCCGAATCCGAGCGCAGTCCCAACCCAGAGAGGATTACGAATCCGAGCGCCGTATCTCAGCCCGAGAGCCGCGTGCGTTTTTATTGTCGAATTAATAAATTACCTTGACAGTGGATCGGGACCATCCCATTGTGCCCGAGTAGCTGCATGTCCCCTGTCCCTTATGTCCTTCGATCCCCTGCCTCAGTTCCTCCTTCCTGCCTTCCTTCCGCTGACGCCGTTGCACATTTTTGGCACTTCCACGAGGGTTGCCCCAGTGCGATAGTCATCTGTATGGCTATATAGTCGGTGGCGCGGTGGGTCGGCCCGTCGACGATTGATAAATGCTCGGAAAGGTAGGACAGGCACGCGCCTGGAGGAGGCGAATGTGTTAATTCCCAGCCCTCAGATACTTTTAGCTGCAGTTGCAGTCGCTGGCATCATTATTTTCCTCGGGAGCAGCATCATCAGCTGCCGCTCAGGCCGGTCAAGCGAGGCCAGAGTGACCGACAACATTAGGCCGGGAAGGCCGGGAAGGCCGGGAAACTAAATTGAAATTGAAATCATCAGGACTTCGATATGAGCATAATGATGGTAGAGATTTTACCAATGCACCAGTAATATATCTTTGCTGAATGATGAACCAAGAGTTTGCATCTTAGTTCTATCTAGAAGCCTTCTCCACGTCTTAGGGCAAGTCTAATGGTTTAGGCTCTAAATGGAGTATTGCCTTCCTTAATTGCATTATCGATGGGCAAACCTGCTGCTCCAAGCTCATTAATATTTGATACTTCAAAAGACTTCCACCTGAGGCTACAGATGGCCGCATTACATCAGATATAACATTCGGATACTCCAGTTGCAGTTAGTCCCGGGTTTGTTTGTTTTCATTGCTCGAGTGGAGCTACGACGGTCACATGCTGGGGCTGGTTCCTTTGAAGTCGTTGCTGATCTCCTCCCGGGGGTATTTCTCATTATATAGCACTGCCAAAAATCTCGGATGGGGCGATAAAAACAATCGAGTGGATAGCACTCATTATCAGGCCGAAACAGGCGACTGCCTGCTGCGTATAAAATGGTAAAGGGCCGAGAAAAATTATCAACAAACCAAACAAACAACCCGCGAGTGGTGTAAGCTCCCCGTACTATTCCGATATTAGGCGTCTATATATAGTATCAGCGTCAATCCGTCTAACACGGGTCCGGAGATCCCAGCGTGAGGTTTTCTGGGGCTCGGATCGCAGGCAATCAATTTGATTGCCTCAATCGGCGGCTAATTAGTGAGCGATGCTCGAGAATTATTCAAAATTTCGGTGTGCGCGATGCGATTTGTTTGATTTAACAATCAAACTGCACAGGGATTGTATCGAGTCGTTAACCCCCTCCGCCGGGTATATCAATCGCCCAGATGTCGGGCGGTAGATGAAGCAATCTCCAGATTCCCGAGTCTAGATGGCAGTTAGGAGCGAAGAGAAAGCCAGACAGAACATATTCCCTCGACGACCTTGAGCCGGAGGCCCACCAGCGACTCCTCTCGAGGTCAGGCTGCATTGGCTTGTCCTTGGACTCGGCACCAATCAAAGTCAAGGATGCCGCGACGCTGTGCTCCTTTTCAGTTTCCTCAATGTTTTGTACAAATATTTTCCCAATGCGTCACGCGTCGCCTGCGTCCTTGGCTTCTGTTCGAGGTCCTGTGTGTCCCATACTGGCCGAGCTCAATGCCAACTGCCTGCGCTGTCTTCGCGCTCTGTTGTGTTGACATCGGAGACATCAGGATCAGGCTATAATTGCTCCTGTCACACTTATTCGCATTGTCCGGTTGCTCTTCAATAGCGATGATGACCTCGTAAGCTGAATGAAATGGGAATTATGCATCGCAATGGGCTCGTTTATGGCCCTGAGATATAATTTCGAATTGTCCAAGGCACCGTCAGGGCCCTGTTAACACCTTCTGTGTCAGTCGCTCCAACTGAGCTCACTCAGATTGATGGCCTGCAAATGGAGCTGCAAATTAAGACAAGCATTACGGTTAAAAATAAAATATAATATCTATCCAATAATTATATTAGACACATACTCGGTATCTTGGTAAATTCGGTAAATTGCTTCTAATTTAAATTACGAAAAGAATATTACCTTAATGTTGTAATACTTTTGTATGTTTACAAACATCAAATTTGAATAGCATTAAAATATAATTGGATAAAAACGATGCACGGCTGAAATCATTTGCTAACAATGACTTTATTTCGAGTCATGAGCAAATATCTCTCAGTACTTAATGGTATGATATTTGGAATAAAATATATTATTTTGCTTAAAAAAACATTTTTTCATAGGCCTTAAATTATGCCTAATATGAGCTATGTGCCGATAGAAGAGCATACTTTCTGAATATGACTTACCTTTACTTCTAAACAAAACTACCTTTTTAATGCGAAACAATCTTCTTTTTAAAAGAATATTTTAATTTATATACTACATGTTTCATTTCTACTAACTTTAGTTAATTTAAGAGATAATCATCAAGGATAAAGGTAATGTAAACTCTGTTTCTGCAGAGAGAACAACTGAATTACAAATTAATTCGCTAGAGAATGGAGACATTTACAAGAACTACAACTTAGACAAGTCAGATCCGAGGCGTAACCTCGTAACGTTTGGCATCGTGGGATATCAACAGCTAATAAGGACGGAGTCCATTAACAATGATTGAAACGGAGGCCTCCGGGGAGTTCGGCGTAGGTCGTCAGGACGATTCCGTTGACGAGTCGTACGCCGGGGAATCGAAGGCGCGCGCGCGCTCCTCGGAATTCGGCGAATTCGCCGATGCTGATGGCATTGGATGGACTCGGAGGAAATCTCAGGACTCGATGTCCTCGTTGCTGGACCGGAATGCGCAGGGCGGAGGAGAGAGGTGGACGGCGGCCCCCTGCGGCCTGTTTTATAGTTTTATGATGTGCCAATAATATTTCCGCCTTGGAAACCAATTGCGCTGCTCGCAGGCGAAGGATACGCGGGCAATTAGTCGCGCGATTCCCTCCTGCCTCTCGGGCCTCGTCCTTCAACAGGACATCATTCTAATGCGAGACACACGCGTCTCTCCGCTTCAGGTAGACCTTGATTCGTCCGTGGAAATCAGAGAGATCAGAGGTGGAACTGGCTGGTCCGAGGGCGGAGGTGTGCGAAGGGATTTGGGCTCTGTTTACCCAAAACATACTTTCCTCTGGCTAACGCCCCCGTCTCGCTGGCAATTGAGTTGTAATGTTAGTATGGGTTAAGCTAAGAGTTGTCGTTGGGTGTTAAGGTACTGGGTACTTCATTCTCGAAATTTTAAAGTCGAATCACGAGTGGACTTCTTTCTTGTGCGAGTATTGTGGCATGTGAATTGAAATGGGTCGGATCGAACATATATATCATAATTCTGCAGCCATTTCTACGATTTAAGGCGTGTTATATTTTGATATATATATATTTCGTAGGTTTTCTGTAATTGTTTGATTTAATTAACTAACCTTTTGAGACGGGGTATCTTACAGTCGTTAATTGTTTTGAAACTTTTATACCAGAAATCGCTAATCATTTATTATACAATTACAGGCTATTATAATTTTACTCAGAAGTTCGTTCCTTAGTGAAGGAATCATTTCCGACCCTATAAATCATATATATTATTGATCAGCATCAACAGCCCAGTCTATTTGGCCATGTCCGCAAGAAAACTAAAATTTGAAAAATTTTAAAAAATTTTACAAGGGGTTGCATCGTCAAAACTGTTAAAAATTAAAAAAAAATAATAATTTTTAAAATTTAGAATTCAATAAACCTATTTTTTTAACTAGAAAAAAACTAGCTTGGAAAAGCTTTCCGAAATTAATTTAATGCGTTTTTGGTTAAGTTATGATATTTGAAATACTTTGATATGCTCCCAAAATCATATCAAAATATTAATATATTAATTTAAAGCCCCAATAACCCTCACATTTTAGATTTGCTTTTTAAAATATCAAGGCCAAAATAAGAACGATAGCTAAGAATAATATATTCTGATTTTCCTTGAAAAATAACTTTACTATTTTTTTTTAAATTTAAAACATTATAATAAAAAATCCTAAGAAAGGTCAAAAACAAAAGCATTAACATTTTGTAAAATTGTATTTTAATTAGAAATTTTTTTCTGGAAAATATTTTTTTAACTATATTTTTTTCTATATTTTAAATTTATTTATTTATAATAAATATATTATATATTATATATTTATTTATTCAAAATTGTAAAGAAATAAACTACGAAACCTATTGAACTATGAAAGGACTGAATTTCTTAACTTAACTTAACTTACTCTTATTTTATGAAAACTAAGAAAAAATTCTTAAAACTTAAGGTTTGTAAAGGATTCAGCAGGGATTGTTTATTAAAGCAAAATTTATATCTACCTAAAAGTAAAATTGAAAATCTCGACGTTCGTCTTTTGTTCATTGAAAATTTGTTTTAATCAGTCTCTTTCCTTCCGCGAAACTGATTTTCCATTTCCCGATTGCAGAATCCGCAACTCCAGAGAACCTTTTCGAAAACTCTTACAAAACATCAATAGATTCGAAATTCGCGGAACTTTTCACCATTTTTGGGAGTCGTAAAAACGAAAGACTTACTCGAAAACGTCTAAAGAAAAGTGTGCAGTGAAAATTAGGTCAGTTTTTAGAAAACATTTCCGCGGTGCAAAACAATACGGAATGGCAATTTAAATTAGAGCGACGGGCATGATGCCCGTAGCCTTTTGAGAACGCCGGAACGGTGCGCCTAATCCCCGGATTTACGGGATCGTTGTGGAATATTGTGTAAGAGGTGAAGGTGACGGTTTATGGACTCTCCTTCGCCGGCTCGTGGGCGGTGCCCGGGTGAGGGGAGAGACAATGCCGGCAGGACAATGCTAACTAGAGCAGTTCCCAGTTAAACAAATATTTGCCTTTATTATGCAAGCCCATCCGTTGCATAGACTTGCATAACCCGGCGCGTCCTTGGACCGCCTTAATTCGCAGGACGCGCACTCGGCCCGCCAACCTGACCCTGCTACACTTCGGAGGCTTCCAAATGAGGCCTACTACGGGAGGGAACTCGAGCAGGACGCGGCGGCCTCAATAAAGTTTTATTGGGACCCGAGGAGTCGTAAAGCGATAAAATCATAAATTCGTGTAAAAACTGTTGTGCGTAGCGCATTTTAAATGGAAATTGAGGCCAGGACCAGAGAGCGAGGCCAGGGCCTGGAGAAATCCTGCGGATACGGCGGCAAAAAATTGTGTCGCGACCCAAAAAAATGCTCGAATTTTTTAACAATGGCCAAAATGCGCGATATACAATGCCGGATTCGCTCTAAAACGTTTTTACAGCGCATCGTTTTTTTTATTGTCCCGCATATTCCAGTTTCCATTTTTTCCCTCAGCGCGAACAGAGAAGTTCTCGAAACCAAACTAGAACTGAGGCACATTTTTTGTCTGCTTTATTTTTTTCTAGTTCACGGGAGTATTTTACAACGATTTTTAGCGGAACTGACTTTATGACAGTCAAGGACGGGACTCTGGGCCAGATCGGCGATCGCTGAAAATTGTCACAATTTTTTGTTGCTCTTCCCGGGAAGGCGGCCACAAAGGCCTCAAGCGGCGTAGATAACTTGACAGCCTTAGGAAAATAATGGAAGAGCAGCTACGGACAGTCAACACTCGATGGGTGTCCTTAAATTAGATGTAGGGCAGGTCGCTAGGAAACAGGGATTTCTATTAACTATCCAGTTAATAACGATTAACTAGCTATGGATTTTGGAGTATGAAATTCAGAAAGCCAATCCAAATTTGCCTACTCTTTATCGAACCCATTAATCCGCCCAAGAAATAACCAGACCGCCGCCATAACTAAGGGAAAGCCTTGGCGAGACAAAGTTTTATAATTATAACAAAAAAAAAGCTAAATGTGTATAAACTTTTTCAACTTTCTGATGGCAAGATAAGTGTTGCTATCATTATTTGTTGCCAGTGTTTCTGTTGCTGCACATTGCGGCCCGGCCAAATGTGGCTGCAATTAAAAACTGTTACGCCTCATGCTAATCAGCCCGGGAAATGCCAGGGGGAGCGGCGGCAGGGCGGGCGGAGCGAAGGCCAATCCCTTCACGGGTAAGGCAGCCAACCAGCGAACCAACTCCGAATTCAACTCCAACCTCGGCGGGGCAACATGGCGAAAGAAAGAATTCATTATTTCAGTTTTAATTGCTTTTTTCATACTTTCGAAATATTCAGCACCAGGCCGGGCTCCCCGTTCCTCCCTCTCTCTACTTTCCGTCGACTTTTGCATGTTCGGGCCACATCTTTCACAACCAACAACTGTTTACAAGAAATTCAATTATGACTTTTAATAACCGACAGCTCGGGTCAAAAAAAAAGCGTTTAACTCGAAATGACGGCAAGCTGCAAGTGACGCCAAGCGGCGGCTAAAGAATACGCGAAATTATATTTACCCAAAGGCGGTGCTTCGATCGTTATGTGGGTTTGTTCTGGGTTCTATCCACGAGCCATGAAGCCTGATGGCTTTACACTGATTGAAGGAATGAGCCAATAAATGCAAAATGCATTCAAAGAGACGGGGAATTATATTGTAGTTAATTATTATAATAATACATTTAAACCAAAAAGTTGTATCTAACATTTAGAATTAAATGGAGGTAGTCAAATGGAAATGTTACAGTCTCCACACTTCATCCACAATATGCCACATAAATTAAATCCCGAATGCTGACTATTGTTAAATAAATATGATCCCTTCCTTTAATACAGCCAACTTTAAATATTGTCTACGCCAAAATACTAAATAAATTCCTAATTGTAAATTATGAAGGTGCTTTAATAATTTCTTTGCACTATATAAGTCACTAAGGTAACAAATTTAAATGTTATGTTTAAGGAAATAAATAATTATTGTTAATGGAAGAGTGTTTGTTTCAATTTCTAATTCCTCAAATATAATATTATTTTTTTATTGAGGGAAAGTCAAAATCCAAGTCTGAAAGCTTTTCCTGAGGAATCTTTTCGGCTAAACCCCCATCTGACCCATTTTCCGCAGCTCGTGTTGCATCAGCCAAATGTGTGTGCCAAGGTGTCTCCGGACCTCGGCTGGTGCGCCTATATGAGTGCCGGGTCATTAATTTTGATCATGCCCAAATATGTGTCAGTCAGTCAGTCAGTGAGCGAATCGCACACAGAATTTCCATTTTCAGGCACACACAAATTCTGCCCGAGCATGTATTCAAATTAGGCAAGGCGCCAACCGCCTCTTGGGCTGCCCCCAAAACAAACCCTAATTCCGAGCAGTCGAGTCGATGGCCTCAGCTTACATGGCGACGGAGGTGGAGGAGGAAAATCCAAAGGGGCGAGTGGCGCTGGAAAATCTGAGAAGGAGGTGGTGGGCTGGGCTTCCCTGCACATGTGCCCGCGGGTGTGGAGGAATTTTCTAATTTATTTTTTAGCAGCCGTTCAAGGCCCTTCGTGCCCTGTGCGCTACACGTTTCAAGTTCGCCAAAACAAATTGTTAATGGAAATTCACGCGTTCGGAATTATTGATTTTTCTGCCGTCGGAGGCTGCCGGCTGAAAACTTTCTCCTTTTCGCACACAATTGACATTTGAATTGTACAAATTTGACGTGAATGAGACGATTAATGGCCAAGGTCGGTGTTCGATTTGACAGCTGAGAAGGCGGAGAACTGGGAAGCTCTTGAAACATTCAAGTCCATTTGGGTTGAACTTGACTTTAATGGTTTTCGAGCAGAAATGTTAGTCAAAACTAGCTTAAAGCGCCATCTGTGGTAAGGAGGGTGAGTATCCAGAGAAGGATAATGAATTTCCAGTTGGAATGGAATTCAAATATCGATCCTTATCCGACTGATTGGAAACTGCATTCCATACATTCTACGGATATTTTTTTTCGAAACTGTATTTTTCTCTGCTCTTGACCGGACACAAGCCCACTCCTTGAGGGATGGTAATGCAGTGTGCACTGCTTGCTTATGTCCTTACAGCCACCTTGTTGCAATGCGACTGCAATAAATGTTGCAAGTGCAATGTTGCCAAGGTAGCTGAAACAATTGTTGAGAACCCAAAATGTTGAGGGTTTTGTTCTCTCATAACTTTCCCTTTGCAACATCAGAAAATAAATTCAAAAGCTAAAATATTAATTTGGGAACAGAAACTTAACCATTTTATCTGTTATATTAAACAACACACTAATTTTGTGGGATAAAAACACATAAAAAGTATATTAAGTTTACGATACAGCTGCGAGGTGACTTCTTGATGCCCTCCTGTGCTCTTCCTGAGTTTAGATATATTTAAAATTTTAATAAGATATTTTAAAATATATTAAAGTCTAAATATCCATTGAAGTTAGATTTATGAATGTATTTACGTTAAATATAAATATATAATTGCTGCAGATAATAGAAACTATAATTTTTCACAGTTGTAAGAGACCTTTGTAAGGCTTGGAAAATTGACGAGTTTTATATAAAAATTAAAGTTTAGCAAAATATCAATATTTGTAGAAACCTGCAAAATATTAGTTATAAATAACCAAATTTAAAATTTACAACTATTTAATGTAGTTATAAAGCTTACGTCTCGTCGTACCCGAAATCCTTAAATTCTCCTTCTTCTATAACCCCATACACATTTAAGTCTTAACCTGTTTCTCGTCCCAGTCATTTCCAGTTCCACCTTTTGCAGGATTAACATGAAACCGTGACGAAAGTGTCGCATTTGCGAATCCTGCCCGCTGTTGCAATCCTTCTGCGCCTTTAATGCGGCCTTGATGAGGTGGGCTAAGCTAATTAGGGCGGCGCTGATTAGCCGCGTCGGCAGGAGGCGATATGTAGGGCAAAGGGACACAATCGAGACACATGTATCCTTGTGCTGCACACAAGTGAATGCCCGCATTGTTCACACGCATAATGTGGGCGAAGAAAGGACACAGGGCAGGGAATTGGCATGGAAGGATTTCGATGGCGGCGCGCCGCAGGACGATAATGAACACAAATGAGCCTCGGCATCGAAATCGGGCGAAAGGAGTTTCGGTTAAGAAATTGGCAATCATTTGCCGAAAACTACAACTGGAATATGTCAAACAATGCCAAAGGACCTGTTGGAAGGACATCGCGCAGAGGGCTCGACCTTGGAGCAGAATTTCAAGAGCAGCCAGTCGGGCATTTATCGAATTTTTTGTTTTCTTCCCCTCGTATCTTTTGTTGCAATCTGATTGATTGCTGTCAGGACTCTAGCTGGGAACGAATCCTAGGGGCTGCCAGGAAATAGCAGCTGCCTGTTATCCTTCTGCGGCCATTTTAAAATTTCCCTAACGAATTTCGCACTCACTTTAAAGGCACTTTAAAGTATTTCATAGATCTGTAGCAACTTTCGCCGCTGTCCTGGCGAATTAATCATCGCCTAAGTACGCAGCTTGTGGCTAAGGACATGCGCAACAGTCCCCAGTTCCCACTCCCCGCTTCCTCGCAGGACCTCCCCCTCCCAAAAAACCATCTCGTCCTACAGCAGCTGCGGCCAAAGCGAGAGCAATATACAGTTAAAGCTCTTCGGTTGCAGAAAAAAAGCTTCGTTATCTGGCTGGCTGGCAAATGTGTCCTTATGGTCCTTACTACATATATTTTCGGCGAATACGAGAGTGAGTGTGTGTATGCGTATAAAAATTCAATCAAAATGGCGTTTGCCCTGCGCTGGATGGTATTTTTTGCACGGTTTTTGTTCCAAATTTGTGGTTGATTTATATTTATTTATTCCCGGAAGAAAATGTTGATTATATACAGATATTTAGATGTTTTTAATTTAATTATTTTTAAGAGAATATGGGTAGAATTTGGTATTATTTTGGCTTATTTAATCATTAAGATTTACTTTATTAAATACAGCATTTAACTATTGTTTGCTTCATTTCAATAAATATTTTTCGTGTCAATCAAAACAATACGTAAATGTGTTATGAATTTGAGTTTTACTTTAATATCTAACTGAATAAATATGTTACTCCTGCTGCTAGCAAGCATGCTAATCTGGTGCTTTGGTAACAACTCTGCCTCTTTTTCCACATCCTACTTAAAGTCTCGTTCCCTGTGCCAGCTCCTGTCGAGTCTCCTGCCCCGAGCTCATCGCTTAAGCTCAGCTGTTGTCTTCTCCTAATGACCTCCAGCCCTCGAGGAACCACTTCACCCAGTCTCAGGGCCCCGTACTCCGCCCTGTCGCCAACCTCTTCGGCAGCCATCTTGTTCAACTAAGTAGCTCATGTCTGACAGCTGAGCCACGTTTGTCATAATCAAATGTGAATGGACTGACACTGACACTGAGGACTGGAACAGCAGACTGAAGCCTGAGCACCGGAGACTGGAGACTGCAGACTGAAGACTGAAAACTGGTAGCTGCCAAAAAGCAGGGAATGGAAATTAATTTAAATCGGCCTTTAATGTAAGGGCATCTCTCAATGCATCGCCGCCTGCAGGAAGAGTGCTCCCTCTGCCCCAGATACCGCTTATATCCCGACTAACACCGACTTGTGCTTGCCCCAAATGGAGGGTATTTATCAACTCCTCGTAGACACGGACTACCCATCCTCCGACCTATTCTGAAAAACCCCCATTTCCATTACGGATGCGTGAAGAACTCAAATGGCAAGGTATTAACGAATTGTCGTGAGCTTGGTCCGGGGAGGGGTATCCATTTTTCTCGGATCGTTTAATTGGAAACTGTTGCAGTTGCAGTTTCGTTGATGCACAGAGAAAGATTGCTACCATATGGGTTTTATTCAGAAAACATGTTTAGAAATCTAAGTCAGAGTATATTTTTAATGCAGACTGCTTAAGTCGAATGCTCAGTCAGCTCTTATTAAATATCATTCAATATAAACAATATTCCTTTAATGTGTTTGTTTTAAATCAGATATTATTAATAAATACTTTGAAGTCTCGTACAATTTTCTCTCTGTGCAGTCCTATGCCAACATTTAATTTGAAAATTCCTATTCCGCGTTAAGCTCTCTTTTTGTTAACTAAAAACAAACTACAAATGCTGCTGATTGTTTCATATTAAAAACTGAGCGAGTGTGTGTCCGCGGCAACAACTGCAACATCCCAGGGAGCAACATGCGAGCGATGATGAAAAATCGCCTGCAACATGTTGGATGCTGCCGAGGGGAACCTCTGTGGGTCTGGGATGCACTGGAGGGGAGTGGAGTGGGATACGGATTCCGGACCCCGAGAGGATGGGTTTCTGGGAGTCTGGCTCTGACTGCCCGCTGGCATCGCCAACATCAACTCCAATTACAGAAGTACACGCAGGCGTCTCTCTTATGATTTCTTTTTTTAGTTTTTCATTTATTTTCCATCTTTTCCTCTTTTTTACATATTTTCATTTCATTTTGAGGATGATGTGCGGGCTCTGTGGAAGAGGGAACTTGAGCGCATTACAAGTGTGTTTTTCTAGGGATCGAACGATTATGCGGAAAAATCAAGAGAGTTCTCAACTAAGGAATAGGCACTAAAATAGGCTGAGTTATACATATAAGATGTTGGTTTATTAAACCTAAAGTATAATGACTGATAAATTAATCAAAGAAATAATTACGTATTATTTTTGCTTGGCATTTTTTTGTTTCATTTCTCAATTTTAAAACGCATTTTCTTTTGTATCTCAAATCATCTTACATATATCTGCAAATGAAAACGTCAGTTCTTGGCAATATATATGTGAATAACAATTTAATTCTTTTTTCGACTCTAAGAAATTGGTTCTTTGTATATTTTCATTCTTCTTTTTTTTCTTTAATTATATACTGGATTTTGAGTGTGTTTTTTGAACAAAGAATGAAATCTGAGACTTCGGTAGCTCAAAACCTTTTCACTTTTGAATGTTTATAAATAAAACAGTATGCAAATCATGCATAATTTTTATTGATTGTCTGACAGGTCAACCCACTAACGTTTTATTTCTAAAACAACATTGGGTGTGTCTTGTAAAGCCACCTTTCAGAAACAAACCAACGATAAAAATAGCTAATCAACCTTTAAATAATCAAACAAACCAATAAATCGAATTTAAATTTAAATGTCGCCGAAATCAAACCGCATTTGTTGAGCCCTGAATGTGAATCTGGAATGCTGGTAGCAAATATGAAATCGACTTTTAATTAAGGCATTTAGCCAAACAAATCAAAATCGTTAAGCCCCGAGAGTCAAATGAATCATAAGAACTTGAACTTGGCTTGGCTCCAAATGAACCCAATCCGAATCCAAATCCGAGTCCAAAACATAACCAGAAACCGAGACGGAGATGGGGACACAGACGGTGGCGGAGGCGGAGGCGGAGGCGGAGACGGAGGCCAATAAATTTAAACTCGGAGACAACTGCCAACGAGCTCGTTTTAAAGAAGGAACAACTTTAGCAGGAGATTTTGCATTTTCGCAGGCGGCCAATAAAAATGGAAATGAACGCGCTGGCGAAACGCTTATAAAATAATAATGCGAAATAATAATGTGCCGGTGATTTAGCGGAAGAGCGCCCCGATTGAATACAAATAAAGTTGGGGACGTGCGGCGGGGTGGCGTCGCCTAATCTGGGATGATTTCGGCCTAATCTGGAGCGTGGAGCGTGGAGCAAGGAGCATGGAGCGAGGAGCTGCCGGTGCCTGCAAACTACCTGTTTTGTCTCGCTTTTCGCTGCTCCCGGCCGCCGTTGCGCCGAGGATTTCCCCATTTTCCGGTGGAGCGCGCTCCACTACCGCTCGAGCGGTAGAGCTCTGGAGCTGCAGCGCCATAGGCCCGTTCCGCGGCACCCTCTTAGCATAAATCACGGCGCGGGGCGGAGCCAGCCGGGCGTGCGAGGAGGATGGCAGGCGTTTCGAAAATGCGCACAGGACGGTCTCTCGCTCGCACCCGCTGCTCGGGCCGGCGGATGATTTACAGTGTTCGAAACGCACACCATCGCACGACGCACAGAAGGGTCGCTTTGTTGCCGTTTGTGGCTCAAACGTGATTCGAACGTGGCGCACTTCAGTCGCCAAGCTGCGCGCTCGGTCTCCTGCCAAAAAACACTGAACACTCTAAGATACAAGATACAAAGATACGTCCGCGAAGTTAGTGCTCGAAGACAAAAGTTTAACGATTCCACGGAAAGATTTTTGGCGTCGGCAAGCTGCAATTGCAATTGCAATGGTCTCCTTATAGCGGATACTACGACGAATAGCTCCTCTTCACAGGAGAGGAATGCGAATTCCCTTTTTAAAAATTTAAATTAAAAAAAAAATCGAAAAGTGCTCACCGTCTCGAATAACTAAGATATATCAAGTGCGCTGCTCAAAGCAAATACAATTCCTATGCAAATACAAAGTATTAACCAGTGAAGTGTTGACCGAAACCAACAAATATAAACTTATCTAAAGCTCCTGCTAATTAGGAACCTGCTATTGGATTTCTTACATCTTCAATTTATATTTATTGGTAAGATAAATAACTGAGTTGCTTGTGGCACGAATCTCTTTGAAAAACAGAGATTACGAATTGAGGAATATATTAATTAGGACCTCTTAGGGAAATGTAATTAATACGTTAATGAATATTAAACAATAAAGACATTTTAGGTAAATTAATAGAGTCATTTTTTGACACTCTGTGAAGAGTTTAAATGTTAAGTGACAACGTTTAAAAGTAAACAATATTCTATATAAATTGGTAATTTAAATATAATATAAATATACATATATATATAATTTCTAAATTACATTTACTATTGGTTCGCTTAAGTTTGGCTACAAAACAAGTTGATACCGTATTCTCCTTAGTTTGCTTATTAAACAAAACCCTTATTTATCATATCAAAACAAAAATTAAACATAAAATTTCACACAACATTTAAGATTTAATTTCCACTACTTCAAAGATTATGTAAGGCTTTAAAAAACTAAGCTGGTTTTTAATCATGATAAAAAACGCTGTCATATTCGACACCTCCAGAGGTTGCCCTGATAATCTCTCCCTTTTCGAAAGCGCCCCCAAAAACAATTCCCAGCCTTCTTCCCAAATAAAATTCAGCTTTCTGCTGTGGCCAAAAGTTTGAAGTTCGAATGTTTATGGTTTCCCTTCGAAGTTCGAATCGATCTCACACGGACAGTGTCGGTGTGAGCAATAGGAATTCTGCGTGGTTCGAAGTTCGAACTCGAACTCGCAGTGGAAGATCTGCAGAGCGAGCGCAATAAGAATGGGTTCGAAACTCGGAGAGGGCCGTTTTTCGAACTGGCGCTCTTTCGAACTCACATGCACACCGACACTGGCACACACACGGTATCCGTGAGATACAATTTGCGGCTACGAATTTCTGGTTTGGCGGTTGATACTAAAGCGTTCTCCGCGTCCGCAAAGGTGGCCGAGCGAGCGAGATGGCGCTGGCGATGGCGACGGAGAGCGGAGTGCTGCTGTCTCCCTCGCTCGCTCTTCGAATTACTCGCCTTGCTCTTTTTACGCGATGCACTTGGTATCCGAAAGATATATAGCCCTACTTGCTCGTACTCGCAGATACAATTGGACGCCGCGTGGGGAGTGTGAGTGAGTGAGGCGGCGCGCCTGTGTGTGTGCCGTGCCGTGCCGTGTTGTGTGTGTTTTTTATTGATGCTCAGATATTTGAATTATGCCCGAGCAGTCAAAGTGAGACATTGGCGCTTCGAGCACGTATCCGCGGATACACCGGAATATATAAAGCAAAAAGTAAAACCACCAACTAACACTGAAACTAAAAAACAATCCAACGCACAGCTGTGCCGCGCGAACACAGAGATACAGATACAAAGACACTCAGATACTCAGATACTGTTCGATAACAGCCTAAGATGGATGGCCAGCAAAGTGCCAGTGCCTGCGAATGTGCCTGCATCGATGCCACCGTTGATGGACAGTCATAAATTCGGCGTGAAATCCGCGCAGATACTCCACAGCCATCCCGCAGATACTTATCGCGATCGCATCCGCATCTGCATCTGGGTCTGTGACAAATTGTGCCAGTGCGTGTGTGTGATATCCAAAAGCCGTCCGTCCAAATTGCGTCCAATTGCCGACTAAAAGCATTCGAATAAACACTAGTGAACAGGTAAAGGCCAGAGCCAAGCTAATTTGCCGCTGCAGGATGCCAGCGGATTAACTCCGCAGATATCCGGATCTTTCCATTGCAACTGTCCCCAGGTCATCGAGATTTCCGCACTCTAATGAAAACCCAAGTCTCGGACAAGTGAAATCGGTGATTGTGCAGTGAATATCCAAGCAAACCAAACCGAACCCACTCGTTCGGAGGTGAATGCCAAACGCCGACGGCTAACAGAAATTGTGAGTAAAACGAGTTTCGAGGCAGGAAAATGAGTTTAGATTGCTGAAAAATATGGTTCGGATTCGGAGATATTTCTTTTGATTTAATTTTTGTTTTTTATTTTACTGTGAATTTTTATTTGTGTTGAAAGAGTAATCCCTGTGGGAGCTTAAGATTATTGACTTCGGCGAAACTTGTATTTATAGGCCATCTAACTTATTCATATAAATTAGTATCTTCTGAATAATATACAACAAATTGGAATATTTAAATTAAAAACATAGATAAAGTAAATATATTTTATTTCTTTTCTCTGTTTTCACTTGCCAGCAGGTTAAGCGTAAACAGTAAAATATAGTTTGCTTCAACGTTTTAGTCAAAAATTTCAAACAAATCAACTTAAAAAATAGGTATACTTTCTTTACTATTTAAATTAAATTAATTATATTATATTTGGTGTCGGTATATTTTTATATTGCTTGCAAGTATTTTTCCAACGAAGGTTTTTTTAAATAATAAAACACAAGAGAACCCTACGAACTTTGTATATTTAAGGTATATATAAAAGGTTACTGCTCACTTTTCTCAATTTATAAATCTTTTCATTTACTTAACTCCTTATGTATTGTGGAAAACCCCTATCTTAGGCGCACCAAGAAATATCATCTTAATAAATCAATAAAGGGAGGTTGTATATAGTGTCCGAAACCAAACCCCAAAAATACTTTGTATTTTCCCTACAGTTGGCCTTTGTTTCTGGCTTTCGTTGTGTGTTTTAGTAATTTTTCATTGGGTTGCGTGTGCGGTATCAACGCAAGGAATTTTCACTTCATTAAAACGAAATGCAGCCGCTTTTGAAATAATTAAGAGGCACAAAGGCGAAATGTCACAGCAAATGAAAAATGCCTAACAAGCGCCGCATGTACATACACTCGCAGAAGGCTAATCCAGGCACATAGCCCTATGTACTCCGCCGTGTAGGGATGAAGAACCGCGCATATAGTAGGCTTGGCCTGTCCGGGGAGCGGACTCATGCTGGCCAAGACGCCATGGGGCGAACCTGAAATTATGTAAAACGAAGAGAAGAAGCCACCAACTCGGCAGCCAGACGCACTGGTGCGCAACGTCTGGAGCGGGAAGTTCGCCAAGACGCTGCTCCTGGTCCCATATTCCGCATCCCGACATCGCCCTGCATATGAGCGGTAAGTGGAAGAAATTCCACTTGATGTAGGTCACTTTCATTTGCCTATTCGCCGAGGGTGGGCCAAGATCAAAGAGCTGGCTGCCCCGGTTGCATAATGTGGGCACAACAGAGAGACACTTGCGGACCCAGTGCCATTCCGATTTCTCAGTTCTCAGTTCTTGGTTGCCAGTTCCCAGCTAATTGGCGGGAGGAGGTCTAAAGTCCGAGGTTTGAGTGTCTTCTGCAGCCTGAAATAGTAAATTATGCCTGCGCCCGACGGAGACATTCATCATGTCCTAACCCTGGCTTTCCCCTTCCAGCCCCTTGATGTTTCAACTCTACTTGCTCGTACTTATAAATCAAAATCGCAAACACGCAAGCTGAAAATTTGTGCTAAAGTCGTTGATCTATTGGCCAAAATGGCAGACAGTTTTGTCCAGAAATATGTGCACCATAAGTACCAGAGTACGGAAAATAAAATCAACAATAGCCGAATATTAAAGCAGAATAGTTGGAGCTTAAGCGTGAGATATATGCAAGGTTACATAAATATTTATTAGACATTATTACTTGAACTTAAAGGTAAAGAAAAATTCAGATAATTAAATGTAGTATAACATATATACAATTTATAGAATCAAACTTTAAAGCTTTTCATTTGAAAGAGGGATAATTTGATCAGGTCTCCCTAAATGACTTTAGTTACTATTATTTTCATAATCAAATCTTAATTGAAATGCTAAATCTCCACCCCGCCTCTAAGAACCTTACCAAATCCTTAACTTACACGAGGATTATCCTCGGACAGTAGCCAAAACCATGACATATTACACAATTGAGATGTCCTTGTAGGGAAACAGGACCTATGTGACAATAATTCCGCCTCGACCATTGCGCAACAGATCGTAAATTATGAGGGCCAAGACGAGATGACAGACCACACTGCTTAGCCGCTAATGGCCGCTTGCAGTGAGGATCGGGATCGATGATTGGCTTCGAGCTGGGAAAACAATTGGAGAACTCATAAAAATTATGAGAGCCATGACAAACAAACAGACCGCAAACGGCAACTGTGACGAGGGTTGCACAGATCGGGAGTGGGGAAAAAGACACAAAAAGATGAAGAGGAATAATATTTATGACTATTTTTATGAGGTGCTTACAAATTTTTATGACTTTTTAATGGGTCCGCACACAGTCTGCGGCCCTCTCTGTCCCGCCAATGCCTCCGGAAGGCCGAGTGAGCGGGACGACAAGCCTCGCCAATGAGTGTGACTGCGCGTGTGCAAATACCTTTTATTTATCTTTTTTGTCTGTTGTTGTTGAGAGTGAGATCCGAACTCGTGCGTACCGCAGCTCGTTCTGTAGGTTCCAGAGGTTCTGGAGCAACGTGTTTACATGCACACAAGCTACGCCCCTGTTGACAACAAATATTAAAAATTATGATTTATGGCCCGGCTCGTTTGGGCACAAATCCGTAATGGTGACGACAAACGGCCCGGGCGACATTCGTAGGCGAAGTGACTGCTTTGGGTGTTTTGTCCGTCCCATAATTAAGATGGTGGCCTCTTGGCAGGGCAGACGGTGACGTAGATGATGACGGTGATGGAGTGCTCCGAAATGGAGGACAGCTCCCTCAATGGAGTGGCTTAGGAGGAAAGAGTCTTTGCACAGAAACGGGTTATGCTAGGTCTGGCATCAGAATTTTTAAATTAATCAGTAAAGATGCCTAAATTTATTCAGATATAAGCGACAGCCTTACAAGACCTTAAAGTTTTCCATAAACCTTGTTTAGTATGTAGAAATAAATATTCTTAGAGACATTTTTTATTTACACTCTTTTATAAAAGGATAAATTGAGTTTTACATTTTTAAATGTAAAATAATAATAATTTTGATGACTATAAGATTTGGTCTTCATTTATATTTTCAGATTATAAAAATTCAAGTATGTGTAAATATAAGTACAGTGCGAAAACAGAACACTATTTGTAATATAAGCAAATGTCAGAGAGGAGTGAAAAATCCCTACTTCTCCGCTTGTATGCAAATCACGAAATATCTCCCGAAAAAGGTTAATTATCGATTATGCAAAAGTTAATCATCTTAATAGCGCAGATGCTCAACCCCTGCCCCCCGGCGAAGTACCCGCGGAAGAGTCAAACTCTGCGACCCTCTAAGAACGCAACGACCGAGTCCAGAAGGAAAACCCTTTTCAGCTGTCGCCCTGGAATATTTCCCCAAATTGATTTATGACATCGACAGACGCATGTGCAACTCAATTGGTGTTTATTTACTCTCTCCCCGACCCCGTGCCCTCCCCTGTCTCCCGTTCAGTGTCCAATATGTGTCCCAAACAGAGCCCAGAGCCTACCTGTGGCCATGTGAGACGGAAAAGGACACAGACGGGAGAGGGAAATTCGTTCTGCGGTTTAAGTATCGGGACCAGAAAGAAATTTCACTCCCATTCGAAGGCACATTGAAAGTGTTTATATAATAGAGGAGGAACAAAGGAAAAACTCGGTTGTTTGCTCCCTCGATCGAGTCCAAAATGTCGCTGAGCCCGAAAGAATTGCCATAATTTATGGCTTTCTTATGAGCTCGGCCGACGATCGCCAATCTAAGACAGCGTCTGTCCCTCCCCCTCTCCGGCTTTTCACGATTCCCCCGACTCCAGCCCCGACTCCTACCCCGACTCCTTCTCCTGATGCCCGCAAAATTCGCCTGGCGTTTTTATTATTCATGGATTTAATTAACACCAATTGAACCGCTTGTCGGCTCAGCGCCGTCTCAAACTGTTTGGAAAACAATTTTGAAAATTCGTTTAATTTATGGCTTCGGCTGCTCCCCATCTATGAGTTATTAGGAATTTTTAATTCGCCCTTAAGTGATCAGGAAACGTAGAATTAGTTTCTCTCAACTGCAACTGTATGTTATAAATGTGGAGAAAATAATTTTTGAAGCACATAAGTACAATGCCTTGTTTCTCCATTGAATAACTATTTAACCGGGTTTTTTTTGGCGTTTTGTAAATCAATTTCCAGTACTTAAGTTAACTAACTTTGATAACCTTTTATAGCTAGCGTTTTCCAACGTATAGCCATAGTTTTTCACCCAATCAATTTTCATCGCTTCTATTCGACTTGCCCCCAAATCGATTCGACCTTAGGTTGTTCAAATATCTGCCAGTCAAAGGTTCAAAGTCAGCCTGGGACGCTGATCCTATAATTTCGCTGATTTCGGCCTTGTTCGGCTTAAACACGGGCGCTTGTCTACAACTATAATTCTCATATTGCCAGATCGAGGTGGTTTATCCAAAGCACCGTTACCACGGTCTTAAAGCCTATAATCGGAGGCGATCGGAGTGAGAGGGAGAAAGCTGAAGGCAGGCTTACAATATTTCCTTTAATTTTTATTTTTTGTGCTGTGTTTTCCCCGAGAACTCAGCTCATCAAATAAATCTCTGTCCAGAGTTGAGCATTCGCTCCTTGGGTTCTCGGCCAGTTTCGAATGGCGTACGGCGTTTTAATTTAAGCCCAAGTTGAGAGCTCCTTTCATTTGGCCAACATGCTAAAGGGTTAAATTGCCCACTGAATCAAAATTATTGGTTTCAAGCCACAAAAAGGCCGGGAACGGGCGGTGGAGCTGGCTGCATTGTTTTTGGCCCATGTTCTCTCTGTGCCCTGATGTTTGCTGCGTATTTTGATACCCTTGATTAAGGTCTTAAAGTAGTCGGAGAAATAAGAAAAAGTTCGGTATACTTTTATGCTAACTACAAGTCTAATTAAAAACAAAGTGTAACATGCAGATATAAGTTTAAGGTAAGCAGAGTTAAGATCTTTAATCAACAGAAAGATTATAAGAGTTTGATTGTAAATACTTGTACCAATTCGTTCATTATTGTTGAATTATTATAAATTTTCTCTCCTCTTTGCTACTAAATATTTTCTATTGTCGAAGAGCAGGTCACTTACAAGCCTTCATTTTAGTGATTAATTTTTTATATCTGCAGAAAAATTCATTAACTTGGTGAGAACTATAGAGTATTTTTATACACCTTAAGCTATTCTTATGAACATTTTTGAATACCTGCCAGGGTATTTAAGTCTCGACTTAATATAGCTTCGTGGCCTGCTCGATTATTCTTTAGTTTTTTCGGCCATGTTCATGTGCAGCGGCCTCGCTTGGCCTCTTTTGCCTCATTGCCTTTTTGCACTTTTTCGGCTCTCGGGCGATTCGAGACTCCTTTCCCTTCCTTCAGCTCCTTTCGAAGCGGAGGGTCATTGCTTTTGTTTGCTATCTGCAGCGCGCAGAATACGGGTTTTTCCACCATTGAACAAACATGCCCAAGACCGAGACCAAGACCAAGACCAAGACGGCGGTATCTGCGATGGTGCACCATCCCACTGGGAGATGGGAGCTCAGAGCTCAGAGCTCGGAGCTCGGAGCTCGAGGAGGGGACGTGGCACGGCATGGCCGGTAAGTGCAGCCGCAAGAAGTTTCCGCCAAGTGTGTCCAGAAGAGTGGGCGGTCCCTCGGCATTCCTGGCCAAAGGTTCCTATACTTGGATACCACTATCCACTTCGATGGCCCGGCCTGCTTAAATTGCATGCTTAGGCAGGCCCGACTCTCTCCACCAGCGGAAAATAATACAAAAAGCCGACTCTACCGTTCTAAAAGTAATAATAATAATAATAACCAAGTAGAAGCCGAGTGAAATTATCAGCGTCCAAAGGAACACTTGGGGGGACGAACCAATCAAGAGGCACCGACTTGGGTTCCACTGGCCCGAAGTTCGGATCTCACCAGACATTTTCCTTTATCTGCACGTATTTTTAACTAAGCCGGATATCACAAGGGGACAATAGACGCTGGGTTTTAAAAGCAAAACAGCTTCGTATATTCAGTTTTAGGTTTTGATAAATCTTTCTTTGTTAGACTTGTATATCTTGATTACTTCATACATCCCAGAATTTTATTCTTCATCTTAACATTTTTTATTATGATCAAGTGTTGTACAAACACAGAGCCCTCGAATTGGTTATCATCTTATAATGCATATGAATATTTTCTCTTCTTATCTGCATTTGGCAATTTACTTGCTTCCCCCAGGGACTTAAGACTTCCCTCTACTGGCTGCCTCTCCCATATTGAATCCTGCGGATTCTTTAGCTTAATACAAATACTCGATTCCCTTCCCAGAAGCTTCTCCGATACAATGTTGCCAATCGAAAAGTGAGATCTCGAAACAAAAGGCGAATAAACGGCCACAACGTTTTGGGTTTCTTTTTATGCCATTGTACGAGGGAACTCGCTTATCGAATTAATTATTCATTATTCAGTTAAATAAGAACAAATGAAGCTTAATTTCTATATATTCCGGGTTTTATTTGGTTATATAATAAATTTAATTTAATGTTTAATATTGATTTAATAAAATAAAATAGAAATTATAATTGAGCTGGTTTCACCCTCAAAACTTTGAGCTTACAAATTAATACAAGGCGACCCTCTTCTTAACGAGTGGGCGTGCAGACAGAGGTTAAGCTGAGAAAAAGATAGATTGCTCTCAAATATAATAATTTAATAATGAGCAGGAAAATAAAACCTCTTAAAAGTCACTCCACCTCTAATCCATATCTTATTCCTTCTTTTACAGACAACCCACGACTAGGACAACTGGCTTCAGAATGGATCCCGACTGCTTTGCCATGTCCTCGTACCAGTTCGTCAACTCACTGGCCTCCTGCTACCCGCAGCAGATGAATCCCCAGCAGAGTCACCCGGGAGCGGGCAACTCCAGTGCGGGCGCCGGCAACGTTGGTGGCGGCGGCGGCGGAGGCGGTGTGAGCGGAGGTGTTGTGGCCACCGGCGGAGCCAACGGTGGCCAGGGCAGTGCGGGTGCGGCGACTCCGGGAGCCAACGACTACTTCCCAGCGGCGGCGGCCTATACGCCCAACCTGTACCCGAACACGCCGCAAGCGCACTACGCCAACCAGGCGGCCTACGGCGGACAGGGCAACCCCGACATGGTGGACTACACACAGCTGCAGCCGCAGCGCCTGCTCCTGCAGCAGCAGCAGCAGCAACAGCAGCAGCAGCACGCCCACGCAGCGGCAGCGGCGGTGGCCCAGCAGCAGCAGCAGCTCGCCCAGCAACAGCAGCAACACCCGCAACAGCAGCAGCAGCAGAGCAACATCAGTTGCAAGTACGCCAACGATCCGTCGACGCCGGGCGGCGGAGGTGGCAGCGGCGGGGCAGGGGGCGGCGGTGTGTCCAGCAACAACAACAACAGCAGCGCCAACAACAACAACAACAGCCAGTCGCTGGCCAGTCCGCAGGACCTGTCCACCAGGGATATCTCGCCGAAGCTGTCGCCCAGCTCGGTGGTGGAGAGCGTGGCCCGATCGCTGAACAAAGGCGTCCTGGGTGGCAGCCTGGCGGCCGCCGCAGCAGCCGCCAGCTTGAACAACAACCACAGCGTTCCCGGCGGAGCAGGGGGTTCCGGGAACGTCAACGTTCCGATGCACAGCCCCGGCGGCGGCGACTCGGACTCGGAGAGCGACAGCGGCAACGAGGCGGGCAGCAGCCAGAACAGCGGCAACGGCAAGAAGAATCCGCCGCAGATATATCCCTGGATGAAGCGAGTGCATCTCGGACAGAGTGAGTACTGATTGCGAATTTTAACACCTATATTTAGTAAGCTACCTGAAGAGGAATACCTTCGATTGTTCAATATAAATTCAAAAGTTATATAAAGCAATAAATAAAATCTCAGTAAATAATAAATATAAATTGAATACGCGAAGCTCAAACTACAGAAATAGTTGCATCTAATGAATGATAATATTTAATTCACTCGGAATGATTGCCTTAATTTATGTGATATTAAATTACAAGACACCTATCATCGATTGGAAATGAATTAACTATAAAATGAGCATGAACAAGTTGGGTTATTAATTTGTGAATGAGGCTGTTTGTCTTCACTGAATAGCTCAACTGACTCACCCCCACTTATGAAGAATTAGCTGGCAAATCGGCATCATAAATCAACATCCGCGGCGGATAAGCTCACCTCAATCGGTGCCCCGTCCGATATCTCCTTCGATGCCTCATCCAGCACTCATTACCGCTGCTGCGAGACACTTGGTGTTGCAACTGGCCATATTCGGTTGCTGCTGGCTGTTGGTTGCAGCTCCAAATTGTCTGGCAAACTGTGCGCGCGGGGAATCTTGTCAAAATACATAAACAATAACAAAATTTCCCTCGCACTTACGCTCTCCGATTTTCCGAGTTTCCAACGGGGGAGCGGCGGGGAAAGCGCTGCGTGAAAAACTCGACCGCGAAAATCGTAGCGCGTGAAAATTGTAAACAAACGCGAAGTGATCCGATCCCGCAGCTAAGGCCGGCTGACTCCCACAATAACTCATAACACCGCCGAAGACACGTATACAGATACAGATACATCTCCGAGATGCGGATACTGTGGCTTGATATAAATCTCAGCACCTCGCTCGGTTTATATTTAAATTTAACCGAACGCATTTTCGGCCGAAATTTGTTGGGCTGGAAAATTGTGAACGAAAAATTGTTGGGCGATTTTTCATCATGTCTCTGGCGCGCACACAGATTTTTCTTTCTGCCACCCCCGTCCTCGTACATCTCCCTCCACCATGGCTGACTCTGACCCATTGACAGGGCAACTCACGAAGTCGTCCGGGGGATCCCAGCATAATCGAATTATCGGGATGATTCCTCATATTTATTGGCAGTAGTTGGCGAGATTAATTGGGCTCCAAATAGTTTGACATTTGCTTGGATCTACCTGGCTGCAATCTGGCTTGCAGCTCGTTTATTATTTGAGCGCAAAAAATAATTAAATATTTCTGTCCACGTATAAATCATTAGATTCGCGTTCTGGGAACTATTTTTTGCCAAGTTTTGGCTCGGTGTCTCATCAATCAAACGCAGCGCTCATTAGCTCAGTGAAGTATAACCGAGGGGCTACCTAAAATCAGCTTTACATATTTGGAAATATGAAATTTAATTCAAACAAAGCAAAGAAGGCCAGGCGAACTATTTGTTTTGTTTTTAAATATCATTAAATATAATTACTATTTATATTTAATGATATTTAATAAATACCAACATATATCAAATAGAAACTGTAGTTTCTTATAGAATCCCAGTGTCTATTTTCTATCTATCAAAGTTTGTATTAGGAATTTGCTCTTTGATTATTTTAGTTTTCCTTCTATAACTAATTAAAGCTTAGACTTTCTTTAAAACAATAGAATTGAGCTATGAAAAATATTATGTAAATCTCCTTCACACAATCGATGTGGTTTTGGCAGACTCTGTCCTGTGTGCATAGCTAATTTGACCGTTGAAAGGCTTAATTGCTTAAGTACTGGCTGGCATTTTGCATTTCCATACTGGCGACAGCGAGTATCACTTGACAACCCGAAATCACAACATGTCAGCCAATTAAAAAGACGCTGAAATGCAGCCCAGGGGGCTTATAAATAGTCGGACTGACAACAAGTCAGCAGCGGACTCACAGATACATATTGATTAGCAACTTTGGCTGATTTTCCATTTCGATTTGCGCGCGTGTGTGTCCGGGCGGGGAAACTCGTTCCCTGCTCGGTTCCAATCAATGGGGCACATTGTTATTATTTATGTATCTGTTACTCATGGCAGCCGGGGCAACAACAGCAAGAACGGCGAGTATCTGTTATGCAAATTGCAGCAAGTGGAAGCGCGCAAGAAATTGATTGCGGCGGGGAGGCCGGGTAACGGCGTGCCGTAATGAAGAACATGAACTTCGCCTGGAAGAGACATGAATGAAATGGATGCAAATACAGAAACGGATACTGATACAGATGCAGACGCAGATACAGCCACACATGCAGATGCAGATACTTTGCAGCGCCCCCGAAAGAGACGCACTCGGAAAATAATGTATAGTATCTCGTGCATCTGGGCATCTCCGTCTGGCTTTGCCATTTTCCCTGAGTTTTCATGCATCGTCGAGATTTAATTACTTTCTTAATCATATTCGGTTGAGGGCAATGTGAAAGGCAGCCATCTATACAACTATGTGCAGCCACATCTTAAAATATAATTATATCTCCACTGGATACAGCTACAACAATAGGCGCTGCTGCAGCCTATAAATCGGGTTCTAGGTAAAAGATACATTGAGAACACACAATTATGTATGACTATAACTAAAGCGGTTATTGTTTCAGCCGTACCCAATAAATACATGCCCAGATAATTATATGTGATGTCTTCTTTTAGTCAAACATGCAACAAAGGTGCTCAAATGTAATTACTTTGCTAGAATCCGCTTTCGATAATGCTGTTATTGGAGTTGAGGCTGTTACAGAGAGAACTAAAATATATATATCTGAGACAAAAACTGCAGGTGCAGATACAGATATATGTATACCAAGTCTCTGGCTCCACACCCATTTCGTAGAGTCAACAGCCTGCCGGACCATTAGGCTGGGCACGTTATCGTCCCAGAGCACAACTCAATTTTCGACACCAAATGTCTTTATTAGGAGTTTCAGCTGGGTGTGTTGGCATGCGCTAGTTCCTTTCTTCATAATTGCAGCCGAACTAAGAATCGCTATTAAAAAACGTTGTTGCAGGTGCCAAGCAGCGCAAATGCCAATAATAAAGGGTAATCTGGAGGGAAGCATCGGAAACAGGCACTGATTAAAGTCCAGTAAAAATAACAGCAGCAGCGGCAAAGGCAACAGCAACATCATGTTAACAATTATGCAAATTTCGAGTGCATGTTGCTCATGAGGCGGGAAGCAGTCGGGAGGGGCAGCCGAGAGGGGCAAGGCGAGGAGCCGGGAGCCGGGCTGATTGCATATAATCACGTCAAGTTGTTACTGTGGCAACCATTTTAAAATGTAAAGAAAAAACGCCAGCCCAAACGCCATCTTCGTCGCGGAGAGAACGAGACTGTCTGCTGAATTCTGCGAAACGCTTTTCGCAAGAAGAGGCCTCTCCCGAGGAGCTCCTGGCATCGAGTATCGGTCGAAAAGTCGATCGATGTTAATTATTTTGAAGAAAACCCGTAGGGAACTATCTGTTTTTTACAATTAGAAAGATCTGCAGTGGATCAGCATGTTTGGTTAATACCGCATGCAGTCCTCTGATGTCGCCTGGCATTCGAAATTCATTCTCTAATTGACAAGACCAAAGCTGGCAGGGCTCCAAGCAGATCATCAAAAGATGCAGCCAGCAGATACGGATGCAGATGCAAAGATATAGGACTACCTGATGATGCCGATGACTGGCAGACGGCACTTACGAAATGTCAAATGCCTATTAGACCAGCCACTCGCCCCAGCCCCTCTTATTTGTATTGACAATTTGTTGACATTTCGGCCTGTACATTTTTTATGCAGGCAGGCCGCTCCCTAATTAGTGGGTTATTTATTTATTTATTTATACAAGATGCCGGCATTATGTTTATAAACTTTGCCAGCCGTATACTTATGTTTCTGCTTTGGAGGTGCCTTCAGTTTGTGGATAATTGCTCTAAAAAATAAGTTCAAGTTGGCGTGCTATTTCGGCCTGAAAAATAATGTCAGAAAATTGCTTATAATTCGTATAATCGCCAAGTATCGTGTCAGAAATGGGACCTGGCCAGTAGAAGAATTAAAACAGAAGCCAGGCGAAAAGTGGGATACTTCAGGAAAATATATAGCCAGCGAAAAGTATATTTTCAAATCTAAATTGCAAATATCTAGAGTTTGGTTTCTCTCCCGTCTGCCGATCGTGCCGTTCAACCCGAAGGCTTTGGCCACTCGATGCGGCAGATGCCAGGATGTTACACAAAATTAATAGTTTGCAAACGAGTTGAATGCCAGATACAAGATACGCGGCGGCCGCTGCAAGGCAGCAATATGCAGCAGCCTCTGAGACTGGAAGTGCACAGAGAGAAATGTGACTATCGGGGCTAGTATTTATCCTTAAAAGTTACACAGCTAAACGGAATTATATCACTTAGAAATGATGAACGGATAGAAGTATAGAAATTATGTTTTAGATTGATCATAGTACCCAAATTTCATTACATTTGTTCATATTGAATTCACATAGTTAAAAATTAAAACCAAATCTCCTTACAAATCATTTTTTCTGTGTGCAACTGGGGTTGGGTTCCCGGTACTCTCTCGGAAATGGTCTGGGGTGTCGCTGTCTGCTCGTGGACCTGCTGTTGCAGTTGCAGCCTCGGCTCCTGCCGCCATGCTGCTTTTGCGCCTGCCCCCGCCCATAAAAAATGGAAGGAAAAAGCCCAGCAGACAGGCACCGGCAGAGACCAGTCGAGGTGCAGGAGAACCAGAAGATCCAGAGCCAGGAAGGAAAACGCGCCCGGCACTGGCTGCCCAATTACATTTTCATTAACTTGGAACACGACTTTTCGAATAGCTTCGTTTAATCATAATGATTGTTATTATTTTTATTTTGGTACTCGACCCGTTCTAAGGCCCCTCCGAGCCCGAAATCGCACCCGGTCTGGAGCCCGATTCCGAAAATGAAAATCATTTTTATAATGCCCACCGCGCGAGGTGAATGCAAAATGCCAGGCATCCGCGCAAGGTGCTGAAAGTGCAGTAGAACATAAATTTATTTCACTTCTCCCTCGGTCCCGGGATAATGGATCCCAGTCCGAAGCCGGGGCCTATCATTAGCCAACTCTGGGGTGCTTTCTGGCCCGCTAATAGGTGGCTAAAAAAACAGAAGTGCCCGTCGAATTGTTTCGCACCAAGCGTAACTTTTTGGCACTCGAACGTGCCGAGTGTATTTTAATGGCGATTGTTCTTAATGAATTCGGTGTTCCATTCATTTCGGAGGGATGCTGAGCATAATCAGCCCTCCGCTTGAATTGAACTTCATTCGGCTTTAAGTTGTGAAGATACGGGCACTGAAACGAGTGCAACAGTGTGCCAACTAAGCAAAGAATTCTGATATTTCTTAGGAGAATAATAATACTGACCCTTGCTTTTAAAGTTCACAAATAACAAGTAAGCAATTATATCTACTATGCTGATAAAATTAAACAGAGAAATTAAATGCAATTAATTGTTTTCATGTGAGTCCAGCACAGTGTACTCAAAATTAGCTCCTCATTAGCTGTCTAGATATCCCCGAATTATTTTGTTTGTAGGTCAACTCTAGTGCAGTTCTATATATACCCGAAGGCATTGTCTGCCCCAGGAAGATCACTCATCATATAGCCCAAATCAGCCGGCGAGGAAAACGCTTTTAAAGCGTCTTCAACTCGGCGCACACAGAAAAAGATGAATGATGGCCCGAAGAGCTGGTTGTTTATGAAACTCTGTGGCCCATTGATGGCTTCAAGTGGCAGTCGGCCACATTTTGGCCAAAGTTAATAAAAGTGCATAAAAGGGGGGGCAGCCTGCGAGGCAGTAACAATGGGAGCCGCTCGCCGGCAACAAAGACAACAATATTTAAAGAGCCAACAATGGCGCCACTAATGACTGATGATGTGCCAGCGCTGATAGATGCAAGCGGCTAGCGTAGATACTTCCACAGATACTTTCACAGATACGCCAGAACGGGAAGCTCTCGCAGAACCATTTCACTTTGATACGACAGTCTAATGGACTTGCACAGCGCCCCAATGTTGTTTACTCTTTCTCCATTGTTTAGAGAACTACCGGTGCATATATGCGTATATCTATATCTGCCAGATACTCGATTGCGGGACGGGGCTGGGGCTCGGGCCGCGGGGAATTAAATTGCGAATCAGGCAAAGTAATTGCGATTTGAATGGTGAAAAAGTGCGAGCCATAAATCCCAGCGAGTGTCACGGCATCGCTGCAATGCGAATTTATCAAATTCAGTCGCAAATTGGCGCACATCTGCTGATTGCCACGGATCCCCAGCCAGCTCCACTTCCACTTCGATTTCCACTGGCAGTGCCGCATCCCCACATCCCCATATCAACTTCTCACCCAGTTACCGCTTTCCCCTTTTTCCTGTGGCCGGTTTCGCCGAGATACGCATAGAATATTAATCTCTTTGCGCATTAACTTAAATGAAATGACGCAACGGCGATAAGCGAACTGCGCACAGTGGGAAGCAAAGGTGAATTATGGCCTAACTTTCGGGGAATAAAGTCGAACTATATACATTTTTTAAGTAAAAATAGATTACTAACCAGTCATCTAGCTAAATAAATATTTCAGTTAACAGAACCCTGTGACTTACTATATAACCCCTTTAGAATTATAACAGAAAGAATAGAAAAACTCAAATTTTAAATGCTTGAAATAATATCTATGTAAACTTTAAGTAATACCTTAACAAGCCATGTGGCGAGATTCCATTTTTCCCTCTTGTAAGTAACTCTGTACCCTTTCACCACTGTCCCAAGGAGTTGCTAGCAACAGGCAACTTTGAGACCTGGTCTCGACCGCAGACCTTGAAGCTGGACGGCGAACAAAACCAAAGTTAAACGAAAACCATCACAAATCGCATACAATTCAAGATGAAATTGTGAATTATTAATGCAGGCGGCAAAACTATTTGGCTGAGTAGACAAACCCACAAGACAGCCCTGGTTGGGTTTACTCCGCCCCTCACGCCGCACAGCCCACAGCTCACCTCGTCCCGGATTTTGGCCAACTCGGGCGGAGGAACGTGTGCAGCCGCCTCCTTCTCCATTGAAAATTGAGTTACACGCGTGGTCCGTATGTGCGAGTGTATCTGGCAGATACATATGTATCTGCTGTCTGCGGCTACGTGCAGCACTGGCATACATTTCGCAGATTAAAACCGAACTGCCCGTTGTGCCACCTGAAGCCAATTCGATTTAAATGTCTGGCACTTCCACTTGGCTTTTCCTGGCCATATTTCGTGCCACGCCGGCAACTGGGGCTCTCTTCCTGTTTACGGCGTGCTAAGATGGCCGGGGTTCAAGGGTCAGCTCGGGGGACCCGCTGAGCAAGTGTGTGTGTGTGTGTCTTGTGACTCCCTTTCGCAGTGACAGCCCGAATGCAATGGCAACAATTGCAATTTGTTGGCAACGTTCTGCCCTTGGGCCCAGGACCACTTCGGGTTCGGCTTGGCCTGGACTGGCTTTACTTTCGAAGCGCGCAGAGGTGCACCAGGAAAAAAGCATTCAGACTGATTTAAAACTATAGCATAAAATATCTTTATATTAGCACAAATCCCTCATATGAATATAAAGATCCGACTAGGACTAGTTTGTTTAAGATATAAATACATATTCTACAACATGCAAGTTATTTCTCCCCGTGCAATCACAGATACAGATACATTTGCTGCACTTCGCGCTTCATTAAAAGGCGGGCGGCGACTTCCAGCTCCCAGCCCGGTTCGAGCTCCTTCTCCAGCTCCATTTTCGGTTTCAGCTCCACTGACGACAGCAAATTTGCACATTGCTCGACAGCAAAAAAATACAAGTAAGAAAGGGGGCGAGGGACCGGGGAAAAAGCGTCGAAATTAAAAGATTTTTAAAGACACCTTTGTAGCAAGTTTTGAAAACTTGTTCCGCGCCCTGACTTCACCATCTCCATCTTCATCACCGCAGCCTCCGTTGCGTCGTAGGGGCTCTGCTTGGGGTTTTAATTTTGTATCGCGTTTTTTGTATGCCTTTTTTTCGTGTTCACATCTTCTCTGACATGCTGTCGGGGCGGCCATGTTGAATACTTTTGTTTTCTAAAAACGAAGCTTGCAAATACATCTTTTTTATTATTTCTTTAAGTTAAATTTCAAGTTAATTTGCTTGAGCCGTCTGTGTATTTTGTATTTCCATTTAATTAACTATGCGGCAATGCTGAGCGCGGTTTTGGGAGGCGGCGAGAACCGGTAGATAAGTGTGTGCAGCTTTCAATGAATGGCAAATATCAGAGAATTCCAGAGCTCTTATGAAATAAGGCGAGCTACAGCTTTATTAGCGGCAGTTTGAATATAGAATAGCTTGTCTTGATTAATGACCTCTAAGTAGATCAGCTAATGGCTTATGTAGAGCACTCAATCGCACCCTCTTTGACCTGGGCCAACTGTTAATTCAGCTCACTTGGGCTGGCTAGGCTGGGCTGTTGTGCAACTGCAAGTCAATCAGATAACTGCATTTAAATGCATCATCAAAATCGCATCAACTAGCAAATTAAATAGTGGAGAGTCCGGGGGCGGCGATAACTTATATTCAAATGCAAATGCAAATTGCTGACGGCTATCTGATGGATCGCAAATGAATTGCCCAGCCTCTGCCAGCCACAAGAAATATGGAAGATAATTGAACCTAACGCCATTGACAGTAGCTCTTGTCCCCCGCTCCGCGCGGCGGCTCCCCGGACCCTGCATTAATAAAGAATTCATCACAATTACAACGATTGCCACAGGATGCAATTTCCAAAGGAAATTATTAATGGAAAGTCAATGAGTGCGACGGGAGTAAATCAAAATCGCGGAGAAAAAAATTCTTCAACGTGCCCGTGATTGATTATTGGGTCTGGCTGGGTCTGGGCGCTGGGGACTGGGGGATGACTCTGGACGGAGACCAGGACACGGACGCGGACACGGACCTGTGGTCATCAGCGCCAGTCAAAGACCCCGAGCAGTTAATCATGGGGCTGCGGGAAAATGAGCGAGAACTCCAGAAGCCAACGCCAGACAACGACAATGCCGCATTTTGTAGCGCGTTCATTCAACTGCAGACGACAGGACACTCATTAAAAATGGGTGCAACGGTGCAGGGTATCTCGCGGGAGGGAGTTCCCCTTTTCGCGGTCTTTACGCGGAGAGCAGAGCGCGGAGAATGAGTCGGAAAACAGGTTTCCAGCGCAGTCCGGCTAATTTATGTGCGCATGCGCGACGCTCGCTCGCTCCCTACTCGGGAGCCCCATAATTAACTGAGGTAGTCATTTTGGACTCGAACATGGGCACACACCTACCTACCGGCCCGTACCTGCACCGCCGTGTCTGTGCCTGTGTCTGTGTGTGCCGCAGCTTCTTCGGCCGGAGAGAACTCTTTAAATCAGAGATAAACGATAATTATCTGAGCGAAAATGAGCGCATAAATAATTTGCAAGAAGTCACATTAAAATTGTATCTAAGAGATACGCGCGGCCCGATAACGCTGACCGCTCCGCCGCTCTCAGTGCGGCTTTATGCTGGCTCCCAGTCCGGGACCCGGGACCCTGGGAGCCTGCGACGCGCCATTAAAAATTAAAAGCTCATTAATTATGCAGATAATTCATTTATTATATTTTCAACACAATACGAGCTACAAGCGGCATAATTTGTTACCCAGCTCATTATGCCAGCGGACTGCCAGAGGACCGAAGGATGAGGTGGCCCCGCTCCGAGTTCGCCATCGGTTGGGGGTTGGCAACTGTCTCGAATCGAAAACAATTATGGCCAACTCCTTCGCGTGGAAAGCTTGCCGGGGGTTGGTTGTCTAATGCCGAGGATGGCAGCAGAGGTACGCGGGCAGGTGGGTCGGGGGCGTCACGTGTCTCCCGGGGGCGTTTGCTTGGCTTAATCCCCGAAAAGCACTTAAGTTCTGAGAGTCCAATCAACAGGTGGATTTCGATGGCTGGGCTTAATTGGTGCGATTCAATTGGGTGCTAACGGAGTCAAATAATCGTTGAGGGTCAAGTGCGATTGTTTCGGGAATTAAGACGAATTATTAAAAGAAGATTCTTGTCTTTATTGGGTGCTTGATGAATTAATTTTAGCTTCTCCTTGGTATTTGCCAAAGGTTTAAGACATAGTAAACTATAAATAAGGTAATTGAAATATTTAACATTAAAGTTTTCTAATAATTTCAAGAACCTCCTAGATTTCTCGCTTGTCTTCAGAGTCCTTACTCATTCCTTGGTTATGTAAAGACCGGAAACCATATGCTGGTTCTTAGCCTCGGCAAAACCCTCAAGGTTCAGACCGTCCAATTTGCCATCAGCTGTTGTATCCGAGAGTTGAGAACCGAGGCTCGGTGCCACATGATGTCATTTCGCCCGAGTGGCTCTTGAGGAAGTGGAGAAAACGGCAAAAAAAAGCGCTCGAAATACCATTCTGCGCATTGTGGCGGCTGTCGGAATGACGAAACTGAATGTGTTCGTGTTGACAACAAACACGGAATATAAATTGAAAAATGCTTTAAAGCGAAATAATCAATTTACTTCTTGACATAATTTCCATTTTTCACGAAACCCGGCAAAAGGCAGCCACGCGAGTGCCCCAAAAACCTGAGGGGTGTGGGTTGGAAGTGGCTGTGGGTGGGTCTTAGGCAAGGCCACGCACAATTCGCACCACAAAGCAACCCAAAAACAATAAGAAAAGTTCCCCTGAAGTGGCTGCATCCCGTTTCTTGGAGTGTTTTTAATATTCCTGCCATTCTCCTGACCACCATCCTGTGACTGCATCGCTTCCTTTATTTGAATTGTGATTAATGATCAAGCTCGGCCGCTGTTCCTGATATTTTTTGGGATTTCCCACACCATCCCCGGGGATGTGCCCCTCGCCCCGGGGAGTGACAAATATATCCAGACAGTGGCAGACAGTAGTTGTGACTACGATTTAATAGCGCTTTAATGGTCCGTGGACATCGATGGACCCCAAAACACCTGTTGTCCAGCGCGTGTTATGTGCCCGTGGAGTGGGCGGAGGCCATGGTAACACTTTCATTATCACAAATGTCACATCATTTGTCGCCTGCCCCCCGGAGTAACACACACGGAAAGAGTCAGCATCATTTATCACCTCAGGAATGCAACGCTCTCCGAGAGAGAGAGAGAGAGAGAGAGTGGGACATTGTGTGCGGATAGAGAGGGAGATACATGCCCAGATAGCCCGGCGACCGCATATTTGATTAATTTTCTTTTTCCGAAAGAAATTAACCCGCGCCGCACATGTCCCCTTGGCGACCCGCGCGTCGGCCCTTTTGACTCCTCCACCACACCATCCCATCCGATTCCATCCCATATATCCTCATCTGCCCCGATCGGGTCCCAGGGTCCAAGATTTATCTCTTCCAGCAGACCTCAAGCGTGGCACCTCGCGCTCTCTGTCTGATTTATTTATAGAACTGTTCGAGTTCGAATCTTTTTTGAGGGAATTTTAGTTTCCAGAGAGCCGCAAAACTGCTCGGAATTCCTGCTCAATCCAAGCGATCTTGGCCCTGATCACGATCACTTGTTCTACTTAATTAGTTCAATTTGTGACAAAATTCCCGACTCGCTCGCTTCCTATGAGTAATGGTCCCCGGCTGGAATTTTGACATTGATAATGGTTTTCGGTTAAACGACTCATTAGCCGCAGGCCACTAAGTAGCCACCGATCTGCGGCGATCATCGAAAATGCGTTGATTTATGGAGTTTCCGTTTGCTTGATAGCCTGACCCTGCACCGGAGGAAAATGCTATTACATCAAGATCTAACTCCCTTATTATTAGGGTGTCTTTTCTTAAAAACTATATAGTAGTTGTACGTTAAGAACTCAGATTGCATCAAATGTGATATTATCATATTTTTCTCCGTGTAAACTTTACAATTCCCCGTAAAAAGTGCAACAAGTTCAAAGTTGTTTTTGCGAGATAAGATCAAAAAACCGAGGCCGCCAGATGATCGTGCGCCCCTCGCTTCCATACCATGGCATACCCTGCCACGGCATCCCAGGTGCTGGGATCTTGGAGTGCCGCACACGTTGCTGATTACGATGACGATGTTCAGTCGCTGTTGTGTATTTTTTATTTAGTTTTCTGTTTTCCGTTTTTTTTTTTTTCGCCTGACCAGACGCCAGACCGTTGACAAATGACCGCTACAAGTGTTTGTGACAAGCCGCAAGTATCTTTTTGTCGTATTTTTATTCCTATTTGCGCCGCGGCCAGAACAGAAAACAATTAAACTTCGGCTCCAACGAGCCTGATGTCTGACCTACGCCAAAGGTTTTCAGCTTAACTTTGAACCTGCCAGCGATCGAGTGGAGAGGAGTGAGGTTGCGCCGAGTCCCCTGTATGCTAATCCCGTGTCAATCACAAGCCGATCGGGGAGTATGCAAAGAGATAAAGACGAAACATCGGAGGAACATCGCGGCCGGACAATGGCAATTTGAATTGCAGAATCGGAGCCGGTGACACTGAGATCGAAGGAGCTCTCCCAGCTCCGATCGTCACTTAATAAATTCTGAAACAGATTTTTGCATGCAGGCCCAAATGGGATGCACCAAAAAATTTCAAATTTTCAACTGATATGTTAAGCGGCTGTCAGCGCGCCGCTCTCTTAGCCAAGTACACTTGACGTCATCTTACGCGAAATGCAAATGAAATGGCCAAGCATGCAGGAAAGTGGCCCTGTAAGAGACTAGTAAATACCCTCTTCAGGAGGTTTGAAATACTTAAATTTAGATACTTCATTTAACAAACAGATTACATTTTGATTACAAATATATATTTAATTCGTGCAAACTCTGCATTGTCTGATAACACTCAGTCCCCCAAAAGAAAGCGTATTAGCACAAACGAAAACCTACAATAAAAAGTCTCACAGCAGATTCTTCTTTCTTGGGGCGTTCTGTCTTTGAAATATGTGTACATATATGTTTGTACATGCAAAATCCAATATGTCTATATAGTATTTCACAAATGCCCAGACCCAGACAAAGATACAGACTGCGGCAGGGACAGAGGCTGAGGCTGAGGGCGAGGCACTGGCATCCCAGTGCGAAGCCATGGCATCCCATCCCATTGAGGTGGCTGGGAAATGGGAACAAACTTGTAAAACGCTTCGAATGTTCGCTCATTGGCGCTGTCAAGAGATCTCCCCCCGGCCAGTGATATAAGCACCAGTGATATGACATGCCAGGTGCCGTTGGATGAGGCTGCTTTCGGATGATTCCCTGCCCTGTCAACTCATTGGGGGCTTTTGCTTTGGATTTTGCGCCTGGCCATGACGACAGCGATGCGCTACTTGCCCGCATGTAGTTAACCAAAAAAAAAAGAAAATTAAAGGAAAAATAAAACATACTGCGAAGGCCGGAGAGAGGATGCCGCAGTGCTGACATTTCGCCGAGGACTCAACGGGTTGCGGATGTGCGCTGATCTTTAGTCGGAAATCAAACCAACTTTGAGAGGGAATTAGGGGATGAGATGATCCCTAATAGAGAAGCAGATGGGCCTAATTTAGACATAATGAGCGGAAAAGAGTGGAGCAGGTTCGCAGCGGATATACCTTGTCTCAGTCAAATTTCAAGTTAGTCTCAACAAAAATTAGCTTTAAACTAAAACCAATTTAATTGCTAAGATAAAGCAATTTCAAATATTATTTCCACTCCTTCTCTACCAAAACATATACTTTAAGCTTGGGCTTAAATTTAAAATCTTCTAAAAAATTTGTGTAAATTTCAAGGCAATTAGTTCAGCTATACAAATACATAAGCTTCTGAACGAGGAACGTTCTAAAGAGAGCAGCCGCCCTAAACTCTGGCAGATACCAGCACGCATCCGAAAGATACATTTCGCAACGCTGTTCCCAGCACTCTCCTCCGCCTCCCCGCTCCCCTGAGTGGTGTAAACAAATTGCAACATATGACAGCCGCATTTGACAATTGTAAATGGTCGATGGCAGTGCAAGTGCTCGGCTCGTCTTTTGTTGTCCCTCGGCGGAGCCAGAGAATAAAAAATAAAACACGGCAATAACTGTCTCTGACCCCAGAGGAGGTGCAGCGCGCTGTATCGATTCGGCCGGACGCCCTGGGCAAGGTCAGGACCCTCGCTTATCAAATAGTAATAGTAAAGGGCACTCGGAAACGTCTGCACATCATGCATCAGTCGGAAGTCTGCCAAGTTTTTTTGGCAAAGTTTTCCTTGAAAGTAATGAAAATAAAGGAAAGCTTGCCCTAATGGCAAACCAGAAATATTACCTGCGATATCAAATATGATGGCCCCCGACTGACAGTTGCAGTAGAGCGAGCGAAATGGGTCAAGAGCCTGGATTAGTGCAATTCAATTTGTTGCCACAACAGTTGGCCTCAGCTCTCTCTCTCTCTGGCTCTGCCTGCCTGTCTGTCTCACTCTATTGCCGGCTGATCCGCATGACTGATGAAGTCGATGGCCGTTGTCTGGTTACTGTCTGCCCGCTGTTTACTTGGTCATTAGTTTAAGCCCATTCAGGATGCCAGCCAGCCGGGGAAGTGCAGGAGCTTTTGATCTCGGCGCTTCCACGCTGAACTGCCGCACGCTGGCCACACTCAAACCCGCTTTAATTAAATGAGCGGTAATTAATTTCGACTTTAATCAGAAATTCCATTTAGATTTTCGCCGCTGATTGATGTGCCCTGACATCTTCCGCCAACGTCACATCGAAGACCACTAAACTGTGACAGCGGCAACGGCAGCAACAAAAGCGGAAAACTTTCGGAAGCGTGTGTGGGCAGCGGACAGAGATAGCGCTACTTTTGAGTGGGGCAGACTTAGTTTAGACTCAATTTAAACTGAAATTTAAGCTAAAATTAAACTGAAATTTAAGCAGAATTTAAAATAAATTTAAGCCGAATTTAAACTGAAATTTTAGCTGAATTGAAACAAAAAATTAAGCTGAATTTAAATTTGTATCTATTGGTTTCGAAGGGTAAGAGCAAGTGAAATATAATATATGTATGATTAAAATATACGTTCTTATAGAGACGAATTAGAAAGAACAAAAAGCTTCAAACAATAACATATATAAGCTTATACTTTATTAAGGTAATAATAAAATAATATGGTGAGCAAGGTGCCTGACATTATTTTCTACAGTATCTTGTTATGCATTATGCATACATCTTTTTGTTTTAATCCTTTCATTGATTATTACAAACCATTTAAATCGCTTTCAAAATCAGAAAATCCATCTTAGCGGAATCATCAGAATATCATTGTCATCACCTTTATCATTAATTAATAAGCAATCAAATACAATAACAATACCTTAAGTTTGCATATGTATATCACTGCAATAGTTAGTTCAACTTATTCCTACCCAAGTGGGCCATGACCCATATTAAATCAATGGAACATGGAGTATCTCTTATACTTCAGTCGGCCCCAAAAATAGAGAGGGGGTCGCGCACACCAGTCAGCGGTTGCCGTCTATCACAATGACTGACTGCCACACATTTGCCAGATATAAATACTAGAGATACGCATACAGATACAGTATCTATTGCCGAACTCGGTGCCTCAACTCTTTGCCGTGTATTGGAAAGCCAAAACAAAGCGGGCGGGCCAATTGAGTTGGCCGTAATAACACGCCACGGTAAATGGCTTTTAAAAGTCTACTTTGCCGTAGCACGCCCCCTCATTATGAACGACGCGCTTCGAACGCCCTCGTGCAGTTTGGCCAACGACAAAAAAGAAAGATACAAGCCAAAAAAAAGAAACCCTCTACAGATGACAGAAAAGTTTTCGGGGGAGACTGGCAGGGAACGGGAAATTGTCATTATCTTCCGGGGAAGGCAAAGATACGGGGAAAGGATAGTTTTGGCAAGCGACAAACATCTGTCTGGGCCAAGAAACATACCTTTGGCAGGACTCCGCGGGCTCCCCTTCTCGGCCAGCCACAATGCCAGGTTGGAACTTTTTCGGGTGCCACCAAATGGCTGTTTGACACGTCATATTTATGAAATGCGCAACGTTGCAGAAAATCACAAAATAAATGAGAAAATTAACTGCCTCGGAGCGGTGAGTGAGAAAGGTCGCGGGGAATGGAAAAGAGGGGTGGTGCTGTCCACTTGAACGTTTGACGATTGCCTAGAAACGCCTTCGCATAGTTTTCGGGGTAAAATGAAAGACTTTCAATGGGGGTGGAATGGGAAATAGAATATTGTTTTATATATTAATATTTCTGCTATAAAGTTATTAAGAGGAAAGGCGTAGGAACTAAAATGAACATTCCATCTATATCAATTTTCAAGCTAGTTTTTACTTTATTTTTTAATATTTTCTTACACCTATGCTATAATTTCCACTCAGTGGCAGCCCAACTAATATCTCTTTCCGAATTTGTTTCCCTCAGGTACTGTGAACGCCAATGGCGAGACGAAACGACAACGGACCTCATACACCCGCTACCAGACGCTGGAGCTGGAGAAGGAGTTCCACTTCAATCGCTACCTGACCCGCCGCCGGAGGATCGAGATCGCGCACGCCCTGTGCCTCACGGAGCGGCAGATCAAGATCTGGTTCCAGAACCGGCGCATGAAGTGGAAGAAGGAGCACAAGATGGCCTCGATGAACATCGTGCCGTACCACATGGGTCCCTACGGACACCCCTACCACCAGTTCGATATCCATCCGTCGCAGTTCGCGCACCTGAGCGCATAGGACGCGTGGCACTTTTCGGGTACTGGTTAGAGACTCAATCAGTTGTATCAGGAACCATATCAGACGGCGGCGGCGGCCTCGGCGGCCAGCGGCTATCAGTCCCAGGACGGTGGCTCTGTGGGCGGTGGTTCGGGGGTCGGAGTGGGTGGCGTGGGTGGTGGTGGCGGGGCAGGAGCGCTGTCCAACGGCGGCAGCAATGGCCCCGGCAACGGTCCCAACTCCCTGTTCGCCTCCGCCGCCTCCAGCTCCCAGGCGCCCGACTGCATCAAGTATCCGCAGGAGTTCTGATCTCAGGTTATCATCAGGCAGCAGCAGCAGCAGCAGCAGCAGCAGCAGGATGATGATCCTGTGCACCGCAGCCAGGATCGGCGGCTCGATCAGCTCCTGGCCTCGGACTGTGAGCCCGACCCGGACCTGCAGCTGGAGTTCAAGGCTGACATTGTCGGCTGCAACTTGTTCTGCTGCTGAGCCACGTCCCTGCCGCCTACCGCCATCCGCCAGCCGCCCATTGCCCATCGCCCATCGCCTGCCGCCTGTCGCCGCCCGTCGATCAACCAACATCCAGTGATGTTTCTTGTTTGCAACTGATTCGTGTTAAGCTAAGAAACGAGCCACATTCAGATGGTTCGTTTGGGTTTATGATACTGGAGGTGGCACCCCGAGCAATCGCACTCGAAAAGCACTGCTCTGTGTCTCGGATTGAGCTAAGCTCTCAATTTCCCCCGCACAGAGTTTCCATATTATTTAATTTCCTTAAATTATATGTTTTGCAAGGATCAGGGTATGCATAGACTGTGACAACAACAAAAAAGCAAGTATGAAGGATTTATAAATCGGAATGGAATGATACAAAGTTGTTATATATTCTATTAAGAAGTAATGCGTACCCTAAGCCAGCTCAAGTCAGTACAGCTGAGGTTCAGATTGATATTTGATACTGATCTGATTTCAGACAAAAAAGATATGATGACATTGCGGCCACATTTAAAATCCTTGCATCCTTGCGAGTGCTCGCGGGTCCTTCCAGTATGATGAACCTCTTTCTCTAAGCAGTATTCGAAAAGCTGGTAGTCAGTAAGCCTAGCATAATTTTAGCCCGTAAGCTGCACAGACGAACAGACGGAAAGTCGAGTTAAGCAAAACTAATATCTGCAATAATTTCAAAGTGATTTCTAATTAACGTTACCCCTTCGTTTACATCTGATCCAGTCCCAGCCCCGATCCCCAAGCAACACCCCACCCAGCACCCTCCAGGGAGTCCTAAAGAGTGTACTTAATTCCTAGTTAGTAGAGACCTAACTCTAGTTAACCACATAAGGCTTTGTTTAGTTTGTAAATAGCAGAGCGCCCCACGCGGAGATCGCCTTTTTATGTTTGTGTTTCGTTTTGGAGAGAAATTTCGGAAAGTATCTGTAACTGTTCACCTTATTTTGTGTGTTTGCGTTTGTGTTGTTGAAAGTGCTCTAGCAGCTTGGAAATGCTTTACTAATTTTATCAAAAATCAATCGTTTTAATTGCCACTGAGAACAAATTCGGAAGATAAACAGGAAGTAAATATCTCGAAATTAGCATAGAACTTTCTATAGTTAATCAGGATTTTCTTTAGAGCAGCAGCGTCCCTTCCACATTATTTATTCGAAAGGTCTCTGAGCAGTGTCTGTACATTTAAGTCGAGAGTCGATCGACACAGTAAGCCAACGAAATTTGATTAAAGCGAGAATTGTTAATGCCTAAAGCTAAAGGAATCCCATAACCGTAATGTAAAGTAATTATTTATGCTGTACTTTTCGCTAAGCTAAGGTTAGTGCATTCTAGAACTATCGGTAGTCTATGTGAGCCTAGATCGTAAGCCTAAATTATGTATATCGAACTAGCAAGACAAATTTTAGTGAAAGCTGAACAGAACGAGCAGCGGCTAAGCAAACGCTAAGGAAACAAATCGATGGAAAATGAGAGAATCAAAAGAAAACCTAGCACAAATTAATCAATCATTTTTTGTTTCCCATTGTGTACATTTGTTCAATCCTAGTTTGTACAGTCTCGATTGTTTGTTTAGTGCAACTTGCCGGAACTGTAATGAGATGATTTCCCACTCGATCGAAATGCAATACACCATTCGTAGTTTTGGGTTAAGGGGCACCCACTGTCGGCCCGGGAACAGTGGGCGCAAAAAGTTTAACTGCATTCCATGTATAAATAAAATTACGCAACTAATTTTAAATTAAATTCGCATGTACGTATTACCTTAATCTGGGTTCAATTGCAGACGCAATGTTTATAAACGAGAATGGAATCGAAAACAAAAGCGAAAAACAAAAAAGAACTTCAACTATGAAACCACAAACCATACAAATATAAAGAAAAACAAAAAGTATGTAAACATGTATGAATATGGCATAAAAAATAAAAACTATTTTAAAATGTACACCATCTTTGCGTTTTGATATTGATCTCGGATCGGGGAAGAAAGGATGTTCGGTGCTGTAAGTACAGTTCTCTGGGCAATGACGTTCGAATGCCCGGATAGCTCAGTCGGTAGAGCATTGGACTTTTAATCCAAGGGTCCAGGGTTCAAGTCCCTGTTCGGGCGGCTCAATTTTTGCCTTTTTTAATTTGGAAAAATTAGATTTCGGCGCTCAGGAGAGGGATGCAATTTTGACAGAAAAGGTTGTTACATACTGCTGTTGAATCAAGAGCAAAATACTTAGGGAATGTCCTTTATCTTAAGACTGCAATATTTTCTTTTCAAGTTTTTTTTTCGATTAGAGTTCTTTTATTGCATCAGCCGAGACTACTATTCCATATATTTTTGCACATTTGGATGTGTGCTTCCTAAGAACCCTGAGCCTCAGTTTTGATGGCACTTTGGCAGGAGATTGGCAACTGCCCGGGTAGCTCAGTCGGTAGAGCATTGGACTTTTAATCCAAGGGTCCAGGGTTCAAGTCCCTGCTCGGGCGATTACTATTTTTTTATTAATTTTATTATGATTTTTATTATTTGTAAAGTTATAATAATTGCTTATGTATTTTTAGTTCGATATATATTTATATTAATAGCGAAGAGAACTGATAATCGACAAAACAGTTTGTGATAACTAAACTGCATTTTTCACATTTGTATATTCTATAATATACTCCTCCGCATTAATAATAAATGAAAATTAAAATAACTTAAAAGTTAAAAAAAAGAGTTCGCCCGAGCAGGGACTTGAACCCTGGACCCTTGGATTAAAAGTCCAATGCTCTACCGACTGAGCTACCCGGGCATTGTCTCGCTCTGAGCCCAATTGCCAACAAGTGCATTTGTTCCCTGCTGAGCCATATGTCGATAAGGCAGTGCATCAGTTGTGTGGTGTTTAATAGAAGCAGTGCAATTGTAAACCAAATTGAAGTTTTAGACGCTCGATTTTCGACTGGAGGGTTGGCATCTTCTGTAATCGTGCTTCTGCGAGGTCTGATTGTGGGATGGCCTGAGGCTGGGATCTACTGTGTAGCGAACAGCTCATGTTGACGGAACGTCCGCACTAAGCTTGCCATCAATATGGGTGCCATGGAGGAGTCCGCGGCATTCAGGTTGGCTAAGGAGGGATGAACCGGGCCAGGGGTGAAAACCAGCAGCCAAGAGTTCCCGTGGTAGGCAGTAGTGGGATAGCGTACCGGAGTGAACTGCCGTTATCAGCCCAACCAATATGGTTGGACCACAATCTTTTGCTTTTTTTTATTCCTATATAATTTTTTGTTATATTTATTTATAAATAAATTCGGCGCTTTTATTGGGTAAAAATATTTCATATATAAATCATATATGATACTCGATTTAAAAGCACATTTAGCATTAATAGCTAGGATTCCGGAAGAACACTTGGAGATCGCGACTTTCCTACAGCTCGGCTCTTAGGGGCGCTTCTAGTGTAGCGGCCGGTTTTCGAGCCCAATTTTCGAGAGTGGATTTAAAAAAAAATGTTTAAGATTTTTTAATGCTTTTTTTAATATTTTTTTCATTAAGTTATGAACTTTACAAAAAGATATCGTTTTAAGTTCCAAGTATTTCGGTAATCCTCCTATGTGCTGTTGAATGTGCACTTGTCAAAAAGTAGGTTGGTGCACATGGTCACCACTTTTGAGAGTTTGGGCAATCTGAATCACAAAAACGAAACAAATTATTATTTGTAATCCAGTTCTCTATCGCACGACGAAAGCTTTTACAAAAATCTCGAACATTCTAAAAATTATGAAATTTTGAACTTTTTTAATGAAAAAAAATTTTTTTACTCTTTTTTTTCTGCTAAGAATACTGTAAATATTGTTTAAATAAAGATTTTTGAAAAAACCTTCGTCATGCCATAGAGACATGTGTCCTTAACAAAGGAAAACAAATTTTGTCCTAAATGGCCAAACCGTTTTTCTGAAAATGCATACCCCACCCCCACAAACACGACTTTTCAGGAGAAGCATTTAAAGACTGAGCATTTAAGCTAAATGACTGCGCGCGGGCGTAATTGATACTCTTTAAATTCCGAACGAGGGCATATACAGCTAAAACCTTTCATAGGCGTATTTCTAACATCATCAGGATGAAAAATATGCAAAAAAAATGAATTTTTTAACCCGCTACACTAGAAGGGTCCCTTAAATGTCTTATCTTTGGGGATCCTTCCACGAGCGCTTCGTGCCTTGAAAAGGATTTGATGGCCTTGAATTAGTGGGAAGACTTCAAGTATTAAACAAGTTAGGGAGCGGAGAATCCGTTGGGCCAATCATAAAGGACATGTGGAAGCTCTGGCTGGCGGTTCCAGCAGCTCCTTTGTACAAGAGTCCATTGGCAGCTGCATGGAGGCAGGGTGTAATCAAGCTGCAAATTCCCATCTCCTTCAATGTGATCGTTGGTCGAGGCTCTGAAATTGGATCCTGGGAAGGACAAAACTTTCCGTTGGACACCTCGATGTGGGTAGCTGTGAGTAAGCCCATCCGGGACCCAAACAGTGAGGACTTTCCGAAGAAAGCCGTAAACGAAGCCTATCCCAATATGGAGAAGTGCCGAAGACGTGTAAGAAAATTGATTATTCGGAGTGAAAATTCCAATCAGGCCTTGTGATTCGGCTAGCTAATCAGTTGTCCGGAAAAATTGTCACTAGCCTTAACTTACCAGTAAAACTGATACTTTTAACGCAAATCTTTTATAATTACACTATTATTTACAACTACCCTAAAATATTTTTAAACAAATAAACATTGGGATAGCATAATTCCACTATTGCTGGTTTCAGGCAAATTTGTTTAAAATTATGTTTTATTTACGGATACATCTATGGGAATTTAGGGGACATATGTTATCAAAGAATGAGCTCAAATAAATTTTAGTATTTTCAGCAAAGCAACATTACTAATTTAAAGTTAAATAACTTAGCTTATATCCGTATTTGTTTCCTCAGCGGGCAAATCATTTTATGTTATGTTGACGAAGATTGTGTACTCTTGCAGCTTTTTTCCTTGGTATCTATTAATTACGCCCGCAAACTTATTGTAGGAGTTTTTTTTAGAAAATCTTACGAGTTCTTCGAGTCGGGCTACCAATAGAGGATAAAGAGGCTCAAAAAATGTATTGACAGGGAAGCTGATTATGTTGAAAAATAGGTATTAAAGCGACCTTTCCAATGATATATGAAACTATATTAATAAACCATTCTGTACAGTCGAAAAAAAATAGGGTAAGTTACTTTTTACATAGCCCTCGTATAATTTTTTTAATTAAAATTTACCGATCCTTCCTATGCTGGTATAATATATGTTACGAAAATGTAAAAGGATCTTTGGGATTTTCTTGCCTGCAACAGCTACATTTTTAGATTTAAAGGTCCAGAAAATTACGTATACGCACAGGTGTAAAAAGCATTATTTATAAAAACCCCTAAAATAAATCATTTTTATTGTACTTACAAATTTATGTTGAGAAAAAGAATTCTCAGTTTAATTCGTTTTATTGTTTGGTCACTTATTGATCATTATTTAAATAGGAAACCTAAAATCAGCCCTCTGTTCCGAAGAATAAATTAAAAAAACAAAAAAAGGCTTGGATGCGCCCCCTACTGAGTAGTAATAGACACCAAGGTGATAAAGTGGTATCGATCGAATGATGCAATTGCAAACTAGAATATACAAACAAAGGCTACCAGAAATTAGCTTTATTTATTGTCTTAAATAACTAAATTGAATCGAAGTGACACACGTTCGAACTGCTTTGGAAATAAGCAGTGCGTTTAAGCAGTGTATGGCAATGCAGTCCACTCTATATAGTTGGCAACGCGATTATCGTTCAAGTCGATAATACAGTGTACCATATCGAATAACAAGCAGCGTTGTCAAGGGATCGAGTTTTCGACGCTTGAATTTCGACTGGAAGGTTGGCATCTTCTGTAATCGTGCTTCTGCGAGGTCTGATTGTGGGATGGCCTGAGGCTGGGATCTACTGTGTAGCGAACAGCTCATGTTGACGGAACGTCCGCACTAAGCTTGCCATCAATATGGGTGCCATGGAGGAGTCCGCGGCATTCAGGTTGGCTAAGGAGGGATGAACCGGGCCAGGGGTGAAAACCAGCAGCCAAGAGTTCCCGTGGTAGGCAGTAGTGGGATAGCGTACCGGAGTGAACTGCCGTTATCAGCCCAACCGATATGGTTGGACCACAATCTTTTGCTATTTTTTTTTTTTAATTTTTAATAAAATTTTTAAATTTTTTTTATTATTTTTTAACTGTAAATTTAATATTAATATTGTATGCAGCCAAAATTAGAACGTTTGGCAAGCTTCCTAGAGCTTTCGCTGCAAGCTTCGGCCCCTGAATCCTATTGGGACTGTGGCCAGCGTTCAACACATGCCCGGGTAGCTCAGTCGGTAGAGCATTGGACTTTTAATCCAAGGGTCCAGGGTTCAAGTCCCTGCTCGGGCGATCTATTTTTTATTTTATTTTTTTCTGAACTATTTTCTTGGCTTTGAAATATCAGATCATCGAGATCAGCAGTAAATATGTTTCAGTTTCCACAAGTCGTGCATGGCAACGCAACGAAACTGGAAAAGAAATCGTACCGCAGCAAGACCAGCATCTAATTAAACCCTCATGAAATTAGCACCTTTTATTTGCGCTTCCATTTACTGCCGGCATCCTGGATATACCAAAATGTGTGCTGTTCGGAGTATATGTATCTTTGAATTGCTTTTGTATTCTTTCTGTGTCGATGTTTGCTAGACTCTGGCGGGAAAACGCATAGCCCGGTTATTTTCTAAGGCTTTTAAGGCACAGTGAAATACATAGATTTTGTTTCGTTTGTTTTTGGTTCTTATTTTCCCTACATCAAATCTTTTTAAAATTACATAATTTATAACTTACGTTTTGGAAAAAAAGTATATACTTACTTTATTTAAGGCTTTTATATTTGGTATTCAGTCTTATCAATACAATTAGTCGGATTTTCTCTCTCTCTTTGATTTTAATTTTATTTCTGTTTTAATACAAATTATATAAAATAAAAAATGTACATTTCCGGTTAGCACTTCTACTTAAAATCTTTCTTAGTCAAAATTAAAAATGGTTTATTTAATTATACAATTTTAAGGTATATTATCAGGATATAAAACAATCAAAGTTATATTTTTTACCGTGTGACTCTAACGTTACGCCTAAGAATTTTTGACATACTTTCCTGCCCTGCAGAAGAAAAAGTCGGGTAACATATAGTATGTACCGAGACCAAGTCGTGGCCGCTCTGGTCGATTTAGCAACGGACCTGGATGCTGGCCGTTTGTTGCCGCCTGCCAAGTGAACTAGAAAACGAATGCGTTTAATTAGCATTCATTACGACGAATCATCAAATTGCCCCGCCGCTCACGATGCAACAATAAAAGCAGGGACGAACGGCCGAGAGGAGAAAACGTTTGGTGTACATGCTAATCTACAAAATAAACGCAAATATTTAGATGATAAACCAAAGTCAAGAGACGTTTTCCAAACTGTTCCATGACGTTGGCTGATATGCTACGGAGAGATTCCATCAAGGCTGCGACGACCATTAGCGACCGCCCTTACCTGTCCACTCCGCTTCAGGTAGCCATTGCCTAAAAAAAGAGAAAAACGGAGAGGAAATATGGGTCATAAATTAAAAAATGGCAAACACGAATGGGACAATAGATTTCCCTCGTTAGAGCCAGGGAACCGTTTGCCTTTCTCATTTCATACTTGAATTTCACATTTTCTTTGCTTGTTTATGACAGATCCGGGAACGCACACCAATGGCGAATGTCAAAAAAGAATCCTTAAAATTTTAAGAGTTGCATCTGTCCAATAACGGAACGAAAATTGTGTAGACACTAAACTAAAGCTGGTGTTTTCTCAAGATAAGCTTATAAAAATGAATTGATTTTTCACTTAATTTAATTTGTTAAAAGAAATAATAAATTATAATTATTTGTGGTAATAAATCTACAGGATTGTTAATATTGAATGCTAAAAAATACAAGTTATATAAATTTATTTACCTAAAAATAAGACTAAAGACATTATTGGCCATGTCCACTAACTCCAAGTAATACATTTTAAAATAATTTAACTAATTAAACTGAAATTTTAAGTTTTCCTTTTAATTGACAAATGTGTCATCCTCATTTACAACTTTCAGATAACCTGTTTTTTTTTCAGTCCGAATCGAACCAATTCAAACTGCATTTTCCGCTACTATACATATTTAGCTAACACTGATTTCCATCCATTAAAAGGCAGCTAATTGAAATGTTTGCCGCGCTCCGACTTTCATAACCGCATCGCCTGATGACTCCGGTTAATGGTGTCCCCTTCGATGGCCAACTGTGTAATTATCAGTGCAACAAATTTGAATTTAACGAGCGCATCAACACCAGGCCCCGCCCACAGCGCAGCCAGACCCATTCCCACAGCAGAATGGGGTCCTTCAGGACCTCTCGAGGACCTCAAGCTCCCCAGAGCGAGGATTTTCCCTGGCGAAGCGACGGTCTGATTAATGAGGCTTTAAATATCCCACTTTGATTTCATTCTGAAAACACGCGGAGCGTTCTCGTCGCCGCTCCTTCAACAAAGAAGTTTCATTGACTCTCAGCTCGGCGGACCAGGGGGAGATATGCTGGAAGGACATATACGTATATATGTTTATATACGGAGAGCCACGCTGGCCTCGTAAATCGCCGAGCGACCTGAGGTCCTCCCACACACACACTCGCAGTCACCAAGTGAGCACGAGAAAAGCTGGAAACAGAGTCCACAAATGTCTACAAATGGGCTCGATTCGCTCAAACTCTCCTAAACACAAGCACACCGTGCTGTGCCCTGGAAAATTAAGAAACAGGAGTTGGCACACTTGGCGAAATAGTCCAGGAACCGGTAATGGATCCTGCCTGACCTTTAGCTCAAACAGAAATCAAAAACCACTCAAAAGTATTGAAATAATTGTACAAGATTAGATTGAATACACAAAGTAAAAGTCTATTGTTTTTCGATGTCCTAGCCTTATTTTATATAGAAAACTGATTTATAATAAGTTCATTTAAAATATATAATGAATGGATTTATTTAAGAAAACATGAGTAACATTGAAAATAGAATTTAACGCACAAAAAACAAAAGAAGAAAGGAGAACTTCTCTTTCTATTTTTATTTTTATTCCCAAAAATTTCCAAAATAGACTTTTTAATCTTGATAAAGATTTGTATCTATGTATAATGCTCTCATCAGCACAAATTAACATAATTAACAAATTAACAAATTTTATGTTTTTCAAAATTAGGTCACTTAAATGTGTAAGTATATTTAATCATTTTTATTTTACTGCCTAAATAATTAACATGCGCCATTTTCAATATAAGTTTAAATAAGTACGCTGTTCTGTAGCAAACCATACATTATTTTCACTAAATTATTTTATTTGCTTTAATATATACACCAATTCATATTTTAAGGAACAAAGTGCTTTAAAACTGAATTGGTGAAAAGGACATTATTATTATTATTATTTTATTATGTATATCTACTATATATATTCTATAAATATTTCAAGTTCTATACAGACAAACCGGCTTATCAAGCGTTACACTCCAACGTATTTTTCTGGGCTAGAAACTCAAACTATCCATTTCTTCGAGTGTGCCTTTTGTGGCTCTCTTCCAGAGCTCGATTCTCTTCGCGACTCTCTCTCTCTCTCAATCTCTCCACACAGCCCTCCGTTCCTCGGCCGACTCGCTTCCCGCGAGCTCCTAGTTGCTTGGGCCACACACAACCCAGATCCAGATCCATATCCAGATCCCAGGCAACCCGAGACCCAAGGGAGCGGAAGCGGGGTGTCGGCCGAAGGGAGGAGGGCAGAGCGGCGGGCATCATGGCTGTTATCAACTTTGGCATAAAGCGCCGCTCACCGCTTGCGGCTCGGCGTAGAGCGTGCGGCGTTCAGCGGCTTGGTGGGTCGACGGAGAACGCCGGCAGAGACAGCGGCAGCGGCTGCGGCGGTTCCGACGAACGCTGGCTGAGCTCACTTCAGTTTCAGTTTGAAATTTGATGCCGAGCGCGGCGGAACGTTGGGCGTTCTCCTCGCAGAAAAAAGGCGGCCATCGCCCGTCGCTGCCTTTGCTACTGCTGCTGCTGCTGCTGCTGACGTCGCCGCAGCAGAGCGGCCATTATCCTGCAGGAGGAGGCTGCGACCTGATCCTGAAATGGCTGCAGAGGGCGAGCAAAGAAACCAGGCAGAACACGATATAAAAATAACCAAGAAAAACAACCAGAAATCTCTGGAAACTCTGTGAAAAAGTGCTTAAAATTAAGGGGAAATATATTCAAAAATTAATTCACTTCAACTACCCGAAATGGATTTCCAGCAGGATTGACTTTGAGTACTTCCCAAACAGGTATGTGTCAAAACTCCAACTTTATGCAAATCTAAATTTCTTAAACAAAAAACGTAGATGTGCCAAAGTCACCAGATAGCACTACGCATGTGCACTGCGGGGGGGCCAGTTGGTGTTGAAAGGGGGACCTTTGGGGGCTGATGGCAGCGCCATAGTCAATTGCCATTTCCAAAGCCTGCGCCTGTCCTCATTTTGACTCGTCGTCGTCGCCGTCGCTGTTGCCTCTGTGTGAGTGTACACATCCGTGTGCCCGTTTTCCGAGAGTTCGTCCCTCTGTGTGTGTGTGTGAGCGCCCGGAAATGTGCTCCTTTCATCCACTTTTCATTTGCGCAGAACACACACACACGCAGGCATAGCCAGCTCGGCTCCCACCCCCGGCACTTCCAAAAGTCGGGCGCAAAAAAAATAGGAAAAGCCAAACCGAATTTCAACCTCGTTGTCGCGCTATCAGCAGCGGCAGCAACAGCAACAGCAATGGCAATGCCAACCACCCCCAGGCAGCCCAACCCCCCCTGTGTCCTTACCCTGCTCCAGGGGAAAGCACTTGTCCCGCCATTTAGTGCATGGGGTTAAGTAGTATACCGAAATATTAGTGGCGATGCCCAAGGAGCGGCGACAGCTGCCCGACTGAAGGAGGCTGGCACGGGGGCCAAGACGATTATTATCGGGCCCAGATACGCCAAGTGGCAAAGTGTTAAGCCCCCGGCTGAGAGTGGGCTGGATAAGGGGTGGCCTGGTGGGTGAGGGAATGATGGGGATGATGACCCAACCCCAAGTTTGACTGCAGCGGCTGCAGTTAATGGCTGCACATAAATACACAGAGAAAGAGCAGCACTCATTTTGTATATCATATAATCTTTATAGCTTATTTTTTCGCCAAGGCTATAATATCAAGTTAACAATCTTCGAGATACTGCTCTAAAAACTACAAATGCTGATGTTCTGCTGTCATTTTAGGATATAGAATTAAAGTTCTACCAAGATTTTTGGCTTAACAAAAAGTTTGCCTAAAATAATACCTATGTCTATGCATTTTATTTTTTTTTTGTGTACACATGTACTCAGTGCAGTCTGTGCCTGTGTGGCTTGTGGATGCGCGTAAAGTGCGTGTCATCCGATTTGTGGCCTGGATGCGCAGCAATATGGCGCTGCTTTCGCTTCGGGGAACCCCCGTTGGAAAAGCCCCTCTTTTTTGTTGAAACGACAGAGAAAGCGGCTGCACTAAAAGTCAAATAGCTTCAAAGGCTGCCCTCCGTTTTATTTATATTTTATTTTCGCCTCACCAATTGTTCCGCTGCTCATTTAGTATGCAAATGGTTCGAACTAAAACCGGCAACTGACTAACAACCAAATGAGCAGGTGACGGCAAACCAAACTGGCTGGGTCACAGGCTTTATAGGAAAAACAAAGTAAATAAGAGTTTATGGCTATTTTATGCATCTGCTGACGTTGGTTATTGAAACCACGGTCGGCCGGCGGCCAGCGCCGTTTTTTTGTTTTGTTTTTTCTTTGGCTCTTGACAAATTCGGAGAGCTGTTCGTCTCCGGGTTTTTGGGCGATATCTTTATGAATCTTTACGAAGGTGCTGCGCCAACAAGTTCGTTTGCTTTTTCGGTTGGGCTCTGACCTGAATATGAGTCATAAATTTGGCCTGGCCTGTTGTATAATTATTCGGTTTGTCCACATGGCCCACAAAATGCATGCAATGTTGGTCCGAATTCCTCGGGGCAATTAGGCCCTTTACAAGGGAGCTTAGGCAGGGCGGCGCTGGGCGAGCGGGTGTGGTGGGAGTGGAGTGTCGGTGATTAGATATGAATTTTTTAAAGTTTGCATTGGGAGTGCTACGAGCCTCATAAATATGAATGAGCGGAGGAAAGTGTTGAGCGCTCTCGGACTTAAATCTGCAGCCAGTGACGGCAGTTCTGTGTCAATGGGTCACGAAATAGTAGAGTTTAAAGAGGAGATATGCAAGCTGAAGCTGATAAAAAGATACAAACTATATGATAGAGAAACAATTTAAAAGCGAAGACTTTTAGCAAAAAATTAAGCAATAAAAAAATAAATTTAGAGCTAATGTACTCACAAGATGCCTTTAAAGAGTTAGGTTTTTCATTATTCAGACTGCTTCTAAAAAAACAACAATTAACGAATGTGGCTTGATTTTGAAACCCCGAATTCGCTAAGGAAATTTCATTGACCTTGCCACATGCTGCATTTTTCTTTCGAGAATATATTCCTTAGCGAGTTGCTTATGTTGACTTACCCTTAGCGCACCATCCCCAAACATCCCGACCAACCCCATGAGTTTGCAGAAACAAACAGAACTTCGCTGGGAACTGTTACCACCTAATTTGGGGTAACTGCAGGCTGACATATTTATTGGAATTTCATGCTAATTTTTAAACAATCACCCAGTTGGAATGCAGCTGGCCTGGGACCTTGCACTTCCCAAAGTGCACAGAAAACAAATGAGTGCCTGTTTCTATTAGGCAACATTTTATATTGACCCTTAATCAATAACTATTTAGGTATTTAGGATAGGATGGGAACTGATTTTATTGCCTAAGTCTTTTATGAGTTTGTCTTGTGATTTTTTGTTTTTTTGTTTTGGACTACAGGAACCCGCTTTTCCCAACGAAAAGATAAATTAAGATACTAAAATGAAATAAAATGCAAAGGGCCAGGAAGGGAACCACCAAATATGCGAAAAGGAAGGCGCGTATTTTTGTAAACAACAAACGGACACCGACAATATCGGGAGAGAAATAAAACGAAGACGGAGACCGGTATGTGCGCCCCATACGCTGGATATGACGGGATAGGGATACAGATACAGATACTCAAACCGCGGTCCCGATACCCATACAGATTCAGATACAGATGTACAGATACAAAATGCCGCAAGCCCGGGCAGGTTGAAAATAAACACAACAAAAATCGCGAGCCGCGAACCATTTTCGGAATTTCTTTCTTACCTCTTTCTCTGCCCATTTCTACCTGCCTGCCCCCCGATTCTCGCCGCGAATGGCAGAAAGGTGAAGTAGCTATAATAATATTATTCAGTAAACCGAAACAACCTTGGCCTCCGAAGCTCCGCAGCTTGATGCAAACAACAAAACATGGCTGAGGGCCGTCGGCACCCGGCAGCCGGCAGCCGGCACCCAGCACTCGGCACAGTGGGGCAAAACGGTGATTGAACAGTGACGCGTCGGCACAATGCACAGTGACATTTGGCACTGACCAAGGTAAATGATCCCTGGGCCCACCGCACCGCTCCTCGCCCAGCAGAGAGACTTTGATTTATGTGCGAAGTCGTCTTCATGAGCTAAGGGCAGCATTGCACAAATTTTAGCCAGTCATTGCCCCTTTGTGCCGCTGTATCTGTTGCTGGATGGTCGATGGTGTATGGGTCTGGTCAGGGAATAGGTTAGCGGATGCCAAGGGGAAGCACACTTAGGGAAATAAGTGCAAATTACATTCCTAAAAGTATTTTTTCACTGCATTTTTAAAAGGAGTCTTTTTCAAGTTCTTTCGTTTCCTATCTGCGCACATTTGAATTTAAAATGTATCCGATTTGAAAATCAAGTGAATATTTTTAGGAAAGGGAATTCCTCCTTTACTTTACCTGAAAGCTGGGATAAGTTCTACTTCCGGTAGAAATAAATCTATTTATATTTGAAAGTCAATGAGAATATGAATATCTGTACGTCGTGTTCTTCAAAGACTATACAAAATATCTATAATTAAACAATTGCCAAGTAACTTAAACCTATAATGTTATACAAGTATTTTTTTAAACTCTATGCCATTCATTCTCACTGTGCACTGGTAGATGGGAAACTAAGCATTCTTGGCCCGCCTTTTGTTCGCTACTTCCGGAGGGGATTGCTCTGGGGGCTTCTCCCTGAACCTTCTGTCAGTGCATTCGAAGGTGTACTATCGGAGACACGGCTAAGAACAAACTGATTGAGTGATTCTGGTGGCTTACTAAACTGAGTTAATAGGTTAAGTAAAAGATAATTAATGGGCAACGTAAGCCTGCGGCTCGATTGAAAATCATTTCCTTGTGGCTATCAGCAAACACAAAAATAGCACAAGAGTTTCTAAAGACTGCCGAAATGATATCTGGCTTGCTCGTACATCATACTTATCAATACAGATAATGAGCAAGATATCGGGGGAATACTTTTGTGAATTAATTAATCAATGTTCCTTGAACACAATGGGCAGACAATTAAATAAATTTGCCGAATTAAAAAAGACGTTACACACACAAATATGACAGACATCATTAACTTGGATGTGTATATAACGTAACGACTTAACTGAAATAAAGTTTTCGATAAGAAATTCGATAAAGACATTAAAGAAAACTATTTACATATTCGCAAAAGAATGACAAGTGTCTTAAAAATCGTTTAGAAAAGATGGACTGTATTTGTTAGTGGTCAAGCAACCAAATAAACTCTAAATGAGAGACGCGAGGTTTCTTGTTATGGTAAATCAACTTTCTATTGATGGATATTATATTCAGCAGGAATAAGAACATTTTATTCAAGAACAAATTTTTGGGAATATGCGAAACATTAACCTTCTTTGGCACACCCAAGCTTTTCAACTTTTAAATGTTATATCTTGGATGTTACTATGCGTGACACACATTGCTAAAGATAGATCTTTATAGTACCCTCACTAAGACCATCATTAGCTCTCGGCATGACTGTACACAATGCGCTCAGATTGTAAGTTTCGTTGCCGAAATCCTTCAGATAAATTAGCGACAGATCTATCATTTCCCTTATATATTTAATGTCGGCAAATATTTGTATTGAATTAGCATTAGCCAGCTTCGGGAGGCCATTGCGTATGTTTATTTGCCGGCGGTTTCACGTTAGGTGTTAACTTCTGTCCACGTGAAATCAATTAGCATATCCGATTCGGCGGGGGCCGTTGGCGTGGAGTGATGTAATCTATTTTCGCGAATTTCGATTTGGCAAGACGGCGTTAATTTGGCCAAATTATTGGTATATAGAGCACTTTGCCTGCAAATGATCGCAGGAATATAAAGCGATTTCGACCCAGCTGCCTTTTGGCTGCCTGGTGCTGGTCCTTCACCCTGACTCTCCCTCTGCGGCGCGCTCTCTCCCTCTCTGGCTAAGCCTCTCTCGTTCGCAACTTCCTCCCCTTCGAAGTCCTTGTGGATTGTGTGTACACATTTGGAGAGCTCTCGGTCTCTCTCGCTCGCAGTCCTCCTCTCTCACTCTCCAGCAGGGTAAAATCCGGAGCAGCCATGTTGAGGCTGCAAAAAAAGGACAACAGGGCTGCAGACAAAGAGGCACCGCAGGGAGGCAGAGCGAGAGGGCGAGAGCTAGCTAGACAGGGAGAGAGCGTCAGAGGGTGTGCAAAGTCAAACGATTTGTCCTCTTTCCATTGTTTACGCAAGATTTGTTGCCATTACGCTCCTAATCCGAGGGATTTCCAGGGTAACCCGCCTAGACCCGAAAAGGTTTTTGACTTTGCCAGCTTACCACTGTCCAGGCCCGGCCGTTTAGTGCTAATGAATACTGCTAGAAAGTCATTAATTAATTGAAATTTCATTACAGGACACCGGATAACTAGCTGCACCGCACCGACCGGAGCATCGCCGACGCCTTGAGCCATTACTCAGCAGCCTTAGCGGGGCTTAGTGCTGAATCATCGCCGCCATCGCTACCAAAGTGGAGCAGGGACAAGGAGGCTTTAGGTGGCGCCTAACGAGGGGCATTGCTGCAGAGCCCGATGGCGACAGCGATCCAGCGACAGGTCGGGAGCTTAGCGGGGCGACTCACTGATTGATTTCAGTGCAAACAGACGACCCTCAGTTGCGCCAAAGCAGATCTATCACTCATTAAATGTGTTCCCTGCCTATCCGGCTCCGGGGCCTCGCGCACCTCTTTTATCGACGCGAAGAAAGTGCCGTAATCCGCGGGCAATCAATTAGATACAAGCGCCCTAAGCACTCCCAAAGACATCGCAGCCGTATCTTATCTTATCGCCGCTTCTTCCGATAAGGCAGGGCATTACTTTTCGTGCTCCGCTCCGATTTTTTTCGGGCTACTGCCTAATCTCGTAGCGGTCGGTGAGGTCTTGGCTTCAGTTGTTTTCCCGCGGCGACAGCGAAGACACCGCGGAGCAGGAGCCTTCGGCGAAAAGGTTTCCGTGACAGGAAAACGGGAACGGGCACGGGCACGGACACGGACGCGGGAAGCCGCGAAATGCCTCAATTTAATTGGCAGGCCACGGCGAGCTTTGTAATCACATTTATGGGTCATTTCATAGTTTCCAAGCGAAAAAAAGGAAACAAGGAAAGAACTCCTCTGGCCGCCGTCGCATCACGTGTGGCACGATAAATATAATTTGGCTGAGGCGCATGTAATTGCCGCGTTGCCTAAATTACCCATACACACACAAACATTGTATATGTTTATTAATAATTTCACTTTTTTTCCAGCCGTGATTGCTCACCTGACTTCATTATCCCGCAGCGGCTGTTCAGCGCCAGTTTGCTCCACGTCTACCCTGTAGATCCGAATTTGTTTTATACTAGTCTTAAGGACAAATTCGGTTCTAGAGAGGTTTGTGTGGTTCAATATCCATCGTAAAACTACCCATGAAACTTAAACGAAAGAAAGTGAAAGTGAATGTATTTAACTGATTATGCCCAGATATTTATCTACAAGTTCTTGTTGAATACTGTAAACATACCAATATGAATTAATTTCAATTAGCAACAAAAAAGAAAGCCAAGTTAAAAACACCTTTGCTTGTTTACGGATCATAGACTATCAATCAAACTAACCCAAAAATGCATTTATTTTAATTCGGAAAGTTTTTTAAGCCAGTTTTTAACTAGGTTAACATATCAGCACATTGAATTTAAAATTAGCAAAATGATTTTTTTTTGCATTTTTATGATTTTTATGATGCAACCCCTTATAAAATTAGTAAAATTAAAAAAAAAAAATTGTTGACGGACATAGCTAGATCAACTTAGCTTTGATTGCTGATCAAGAATATATATGATATACAGGGTCGAAAATGATTTCTTCATTGTCTTGTAAGCTTATCACCGAATTTACAATACCCTGAAATAATATAAAAACATGAAATCATAACCAATCAACTACTAACAATAGTTCCAATGACTCACAGCCAAAATATACTGTTGCCAAGTAATAGATTGCTTGCCATAAAATGAAATCCTTGATAGTGAGTAGCTGTCTTGACATAAATTTATTCATATTCAATTTGAAGATAAGGGCATTTTCATTTTCAATGCTTTGGATTCAGAGAATGAACTAAGGAAACCTTTGTTACATTTGAATCCACATAAATTAGATTGCAAGTTGTCAAGAATATTGACACCGGACTATGGTAGAAACTTATGTACATTTTGTGTAACTAAATTGGAACGGTTTATTATTTACAAACATTAAAATTAAAACGGATAAATATTACTTGCTATTATTACGGGTTTCCCCAGACAGCTTTATTGAATTTATGTACAATTTCTCCTTTATTATAATTTTTAGAACATAAACGAAGTCGAATATGTTCAATATACATCTATTTGTGCGATAGTACTCCTTCAAAAGTGGTTGGGAAATTAAAATAAATAATTTAGAAAAATTAAACCTTAAGAAATCTTTTTTTTGCATATTCTTTTCAAACTTAATTTAGAGATGATTTTAGTGCTTGAAAATATGTAAAATGAAACATGGAATAATTTGTGCCGCATAAATTTATCACCAACAGTTGTCCATCCCTAAATTGAATAAAGCGCCACATTTCAAATTTACTCGCCACCGGACATGGGACACTTTGTTGTTGTTGTTGCTGAATTATTTCTGTTCCATTTATATTCCTACCGACTTCAATTTATTCGATGTGTTGCATGAAATTTACATTCTCCGAATTTTGCATACAAATTGCCATTACAATTTCGCAAAGGGGCGGGCGCGTTCTCGGTGCTTTTCCTCGGGTGGAATGTGAGTGTGGAGCTGTGTGTGCGCCGTAACAAGGCATTTGGGTCAAGTCGAATGTGCGGCTCCGATTTCTGCTTGTGTTCGTGTCAGTGGAATTGGCAAAGTTTGCAGTTTTGCGAAAATGGCCATGCACTTTGCCCGATTTGCATAAGACGCCACTTGAACCACCACATCCGTCGCCCATTACGTCCGGATGGATACCTTTTTTGATCCCGCTGAAATTCAATCTACGCAAGCAGCTTAAAAGTTTGGCTTAGGAGCATTTTGAATTTTTTATAAACAATAAAAATGAACATTCATATTTTAATTTTAAACTATTTGCCTCAATGCCGTTAACAATGATCAGGAAATCACCTATGTCTTTAACCTCAAACGTCACCCATCAAAGTTCATTTTAGTTTCGGGTTTTTAATATTTCAGAAGGCTTTCACATCTCGTGGGAAAACTGTAGCTGGAGAGGATTTCGGAGACTTAAGATGGCTCGAATATCAGCTTTGAGCATGGCGGTGGTGATCCATTCGGTGCTGGGCATCTCGTACTATCACTACTTCCGTCAGGCACCCGCCTCGGCACCGCTCTTGGGCGCCTGGCTCTTCTCCGCCTGCGTGGTAGCCCTGCTACAAGCGATCAAGATCTTTCCCACCACGGCTCCCGCTCCCAATCCCAATGCCCAGCGTTTCAGGGGCGGAGCGCAGCAGACCAGCCCCAGCTCAAGTTCCTGGAGTGCCCTGTTTCTGGAGACATTCATCTGTTGTCTGGTTCTCGACGTCACCCTGACCCAGTTGTGGCACCGCGTAGAGTCACTCTGCCATTGTGCCATCACAGGTGTCCTCCAAGCCTTGGCCGTGGAGGAGGCAACCTTTCTGGCCTGCGAGTACTGGGCTTTGGCCCTGACCACCGGGCTAATCGGAGGAAGTTTGCTATGGCTGACCCTGCAGACCACGTCCTTGCTAAAGAATACGTTCAGCACCATGATTGACTGGCGGTGTTCCATGAGGCGCTGTTGGTCGACACTGTTTTTCGGGTCTGCTACACATCCAAGTCCGCAGTCCATTGCCCAGAGTATTGTCGCCTGAGGTCTGCACCTTGCTCCAGCTTCTGCCGCTCTACCTATCTCCACTTCTGTTCACAACACCGCAATCAATAACAAAAATTATGGGTTAATAGTAAAGTAGATACATTAAAATTAAGCTTTAACGCACTAATAAACCAAATAAATTGTAAAAAGTAATGGATTTCTTTCGGCTTATTAATATTATTTGCCAGAATTTCTCTTATATTCACATTCCCCTGCATGCTTAATATTTTATCAGAAAAACAAAACGAGGTTATTAAACAAAAGTGATTCAAACATTTGTCATTCGCCACGTCATTATGAAATATTTTTTCTGAGGATTAAAATATAACCACGCCGATAATTTAAAAAGAAACTAAATTTCCGCATGCAGATTTTTGAACACCACCCAGTGAAAACTAACTGAAAATATTTTGATTTTTTTGTAAGAAAAAACTGTTCCTTTTACGATGAGCAATAGATTTTGGGGTTTTTGACGGTCTTAGGGGAAGAGTTTTTAGGAATAGAGAGAGAGAGATCCCGCAGCTGGGTTCATGAAAAGTATTTAAGATTTAACGGATACATTATCCAATTAGCACAGTCCGGCAGCGCTGGAAGCTGATGCCCAAAAAATCTGACAGTACTAAAATATCGATAAGTAATAGGTAAGAAACTAGGGTTGTCGGATATCGCCTCGATGATATATTTGTCAAAGGCAAAAATGATGATAATATATAAAAAATAAATTAGAAATACTGATAAATTTGATATAGTTGATATATTTTTGTTTCAAATAAATTTTGTTTCCCTCACAATAAAAATATAAAAGTTTCTGACTTGTGTGCTTTCTACAAGGGGATTACTTTCCCATGCAGCTTAGGGCAAGCTAAGATATAATTTAAGCTCCTTCCCTCCTTGTTCTCATCCTGCAAGTCTCTTGAAATAGAGGTGTTATGGCAGCTCATGAAGTCATCCAAATCAAATCCAAAGAAAAAATATTTTTAAAAAATATCGCAATATCGATATTTGGCCAAAAAGTATATCACGATAAAAATATATAATTTTCAGAAAAAATATCGATATATTGATATATCATCAACGGACCTATAAGAAACACACAATTTTTTCGCCACCACTAATTCGATGTAAACAAAGAAGCGCTCCGTTAATTCAATAAATTTATTTCTATAACATTTAACATGACGTTGCATCTGAGGATGTCCTTGTGCAGCGTATACCTGATGCAAAACGAGCTTTGCTTGCTGACAAATTGTGACGATATTAAAGTGAGTTATTCGGCGCGTTTGATTGGCACTTTACTCCAAGATTCTCATTTACCAACGATTCCCGTCCAAAGTTTCTGTGCCAGGAGTGCACCAACGAGCTGCTCATCGCTGCCAAGTTCCGCAGGAAGTATTCGAATACGAGGTTTCCAATAAACGCATCCGACCTCTGAGGGGAGCCCCGGAAGAAAAGATATTCGCCTTCGAGACGAGTGACTACTATGAAGCTGTATCTTCTGCTGGTAAGGATTACGAAGAGCAATTAGTGTCTGCTACCACAAAAAAACTGTAAACATAGCTTGGCTATTTTTCAGCAACTCACCGCTATGAGACGGAACATCAAGGGCCCACTCCTCTTTGCACATACGATTGCTAGACGTGCTATAGATTCCATACATATCCCGCCAGATACCAGGATCCTTACATCTCCGTGTGCACAACGACGAGAGGCCCTTCGGCTACGAGGTCTGCTAAACATTCAGGACCAAAGGAGCCCTGGTTAACACCCGGATGCCCGCACTGCAAACGTTGCTTTCCTGGAGGAAAGGAACCTGTATCGACTTATAGTAGTCCGCCATACTAAAGGCCGGGTCCCACACGTGCACCCTTTGCCGGCGAAGCTTCTCCCGAGTCTTCCTGTTGCAGTTGCACAGTCGGAAGCACACTCAGTGTGCCACAGTGGCGGCCAGGATCGGATTCATACCGGCACAGCTGCCAAATGTGCAAGAAAACCTTTAGTAGAGGGTGGGGGCAGCTCCGGAAACACGAGGTGCGTCATTAAGCCGGCGAGTGATAAGCTGCAGACGCCGATTTTGGCCAGTGCACTCACTCAGTGCGGTCAAGGTAGCAGCTATCAGTAGCCTTATCTGCAGCTCTGTGGGCTCATATCAATTCCCGGGCGATGGTTGTAGCTCACAACCATCCGAGTCCCCAAAGCGAAACGATGTTTTCAAGTCTGTCGGTTGGGATAATCTTAGTGGCCCTTGTTGTACCTGGCAGCCTCGTCTCTCAACGCAGTCCGCGCGGAGTGCACGTCAAAATTCCCGGCAGGTAGACTCATACAACCTTTGCCCATTATTTATTTTAATAATAATCAAATAATTAAAACAAATTTATTTAAAGCAACTCCGTAGCCGTGACCAGCGCAGTACGAAGCGTAAAAGAAAAGATTGAGCAACAGAATGAGATCCTAAGTCGTCTGGCCAATGCTACAGAGCAGCTGGCCGTTGCTTCAAACGCTTTCCTGCGCAACTGTGCACTGACCGACAAGTACGGATACACCCGCATTCAGCTGGAGGAGAGCAGTAAGCCCTTTGACGTTTTCTGCGAGCAGGCGCTAGACAAGGGAGGCTGGACTCTGGTTCTCCAGCGATTTAACGGGACCCGGCGCTCTGCCCAGGAGTTTCGCAATGGGTACAATAGCATCGCGGCGGGAGAGTACTTCCTGGGCACAGATAAGCTCTATGCGCTGACTCACTCGCGAGATCACGAGTTGCTCTTCGTGATGGAGTTCGTGGACCGGACTACGCGCACCTACCAGGCGCAGCGGTTTATCCTGCAGAGCCCCACAGCACACCTCACGTGGGCCGAAGAAGAAGACACCGCGCGATACAGCTGGGCGGAGTGGGAGCAGGAGATCGCACGGTTGCCGGCAGGAAAATCGTGGCAGTCATACGAAAGCTGCCCTACCACTCTCTGCGGACCGGAGCGTTTGTGAGTTGTTTTGACCCATTTTCCGTCTGAAGTGCCTAAATTAAATCAATTTCTTTTCAGCATTGTCTTCCTGCTGAAGTGGAACTTTGCTCAGCAAAACCAAAGCCCCCTGATGGGTCGTCCGAACATCCGTCTCTTCAAGTTGCTCCTACGTCCATCAAACAGCTACTGGACTGTTCGAAACTCTTAAGATGTTTCATCTGAATTTGACAATCCTACAAATTACTTACTTTAACTCATCGCAGCTCCGAGGATATTGCAAAGCTACAAACCTTTTTCGTTCAACCTTAACCGGAAATATACAAATTATTGGGATTGCTTCTTGAAACATTTAATATAATGAAAGACTTTTGTGTTGGTTTGCTTTTTCAAATCTTTTATTGCATGCAGGTAAGAGTTAGTAATGTTTCTTCTTGTAATTGGTTTACATTTGCTTTGATTTTGCAATTATCCTACAAGTTACAACAAATGACGCAGTTATATGCTTTATATATATATATATCCGTATAATGTATAGATGTATATCGGGATTGTTTGGTATATTCATTGATGAAATTAAACAATAATTGAAGAGGCAAAATTGTACTCGTTAATAACTTGCACTAGGTTGAGAGCACGATCTGCCGTTTGATTTTTATTTGCATATCTAACCCTCAGCGCGCTGAGGCGTCTTCGATCCTATTTGTACAGTAATGTATATACGTACACATATATGTAAATACGGTTAGTCATCTTTAATTTGATTTTCATGCATTTTCGAGTAATGTACTTGGCTTAATTTAATTAAGGGTAATTACGAAATTAGTTTAGTTCTGCGGGTGCTTATCCTCGTATGGCTCAATTCTCTTTGGGTTCGCTTCGGGTCGTATCTTTATCTTCCGTTATGGCGGCGGGATAGCTGCGCTCTCCTCTTTCTCATCTACATCGGATTCGGGATCGGTTTGAGGGTCTGCTGGGGACATTCGGAGTATCGAAGGTAGGGGTCGGGGTCGGTTGGGTGGGAGGTCTCTTAGTCTACAAAAGCGTCGCCTCTGGGTAAACGGAAATATACATAGTACGTGAGAATCGATTTAATATCTAGGTGGGTCAAACTGGTCAACAGGTGAGAAACTGGTGCATAACTGGGTGCCCACGGATCCTGTCTACAGCGCTGATCCCTGCTCAGTCCATCGGTGATACTTACGCGTCTGCACGCTCAGGTCGTCGAGCAGCAGTTCGCTGGAGGACTTGGACCGCTTCGGGAAGATTAGGGCCTTCCGCAGCGGGGTCACGTGGGCGATGGCCACCTGGGAGCGGGACTGTGGCTTGGGCGGTGGCCGGGGAGCCCGCTTCTGCTTGTGCGAGGGCTTCCTCATCTGTTGCACGAAGGACTTGCTGACAGTGGATCCCCGGTTGAAGTCGGCCGCCTCGTTGAGCGTCGCCTCTCCGGGATACTTCTGCAGCTTGTGGTCCTGCGACTTGAGCCGCTCAAAGAGGTTTGTGAGGGTGCGGGATCGGGGTGGAGATGGGGCGGGATACTTGTTTAGATTAAGCTGCGGAGTGCTGTGCTTGGGCGTCCGCCCCGCCGCACTGGTGGTGGGCGTCGTGCAGGCCGTCTGGCCCCGACTGGCGAACACCTCGTCGTCCAACTCGCTGAGGCTCACCAGCATGTGCTCGTCCTCGAAGATGTCGTCGGTAGTGGTCTGCGTCTGAGTATGGCTCCGCTCTGCCGCCTTCTGCTCCTCGTCCTCGTCGTCGTAGCGGGCGAAGATCTCATCGAAGGCCGCGTTCACAATGAAGGACTCGTCCTGCAGCTCCCCATCCATGTCCTCGACGCTGCCGTGCCGCCTGAGGGTACCAAAGAGGTTCTTGCGGTAGTCCTCGAAGGTGGACTGCTGCAGCTGCTCCCTGCTCCCTGGAGCTGGACCCAATCGCAGTGGCTGCTGTTGCCAGAAGCTGGAGGCCAGAGTCTGGGTGCTGCAGCTGTTGGTCAAAACCCCCTCGTGCAAGGACTGCTGCTGTGGCTGCGACTGTGTTCGTGAGCGTGCTAAATGCTGTTGCAGTTGCTGTTGCTGTTGCCGTTGTTGCAGCTGCTTCTGCTGCTGCAACCGCTGGCGGTGCAGTTGCTGACCCAGCCGCTGGCGCATCTCCTGCGAGCGGCGCTTCAGCTGGCTGTACTTGCTCTGCGTGGTGTTGGTGGTGGTGGGAGTGGTGGTGCCGCCGCCGGTCTCATACTTACTCAGCTCCCTGTCCGGGCTGCGTTCCTCCTCTGCCAGGCGCCGCTGCAGGGCCAAGGTCTCGAAGGTGTGCACCACGCTGCCCACGTGCGTGCTGATCTCGGGTATGCCCAGGTCGCCGCTAAACAGATCAGCGTTCCGCTTGGTCAGCGTGTTGGGGGCGTGGCCGTGGCCGGGGGCGTGGCAGTGGCGCAGGGGCGGCAGTGGGCAGCGGTTCAACTGGGAATCTGGGGGATACTGCTCGAGGAACTCGGACGCCTCCTGCTGCCAGAGCAGGTTGCCCAGCTCGTCGTGGCCACTGCTTCGGGCCTGGGAACTCGACTGGAGGTGTAAGCGGTGGTGTTGTTTGTGGTGTGTCGATGTTGTTGTTGTTGTTGTTGTTGTTGTTGTGTGGTTTGAGTTGTTGGCAGATATTTCAAGCAATTCGTTAATGAAATAAATAAAAAAAATCAGATTAGCCGAGTTTGGGGCAAGAACGCGGTCTGCTTTCGAGTGCTGAAGTTGGTGGCTGGTGAGCGTGGGGAATGGGCTTCAAATCGGGGGTCAGGGCTCAGAGGTTTGGGGTCAGGGTCAGAGGTCTTTGGACAGGGGCTGGTGGGCCTGGCTTAGGTCTACAATATGTATTAACTAGTTATACGCGCTTATCATTTCTATGTACACAATAAACAATAAGCTGTTGTTCAATGGCCCTCCGCTTGGCACACATTCGATTCGACATTTCCTACGAACTAAATTAGTTTATAAACTAGGTATGTAAATAATCAATTCATTTAGGGGCTGGCTATCAATGGAGCCAACAACAAGCTTCCCAACACAACAGATTGTATTCGAAGCACTTAACTCTTCTTATGTTGCAGCTGTAAAAAATGCTAGGAATCGTCTTCCGGCAGCCGCAAATCAACTTTGCATCTCAATTAGGAATCCTACATCCTGCCGCACTGGATTCAGCTTCGAGAGTCTCTTAATCAACTGAAAACTTTCAACCATTTGGCGAACTGTGTGGGTGGCCGGGTGGTGTGTCTGTGTGCATTGCCTGGCATTTAAAGGTTGTCCCGAAAAATTCCACAGAATGTTTCGATTTGTTAAATGATCTGTGTGAAGTATTGGAATGACATGTACAGACCATGTTCAGACATTCCATACACAAACAATGTCCTTTTAGAACTAAGCCAAACTATTCCAAACATTTTTTGGGACAGCCCTATCCTTTACCACCCTTGACCAGCGGTTAGTGTGTTTCGGTGTGCATGTGCCCCTAATAATAGTTATTATCGAATGGTAGGCTATCACTGGAGCTGGAATAGTGCTGCTGTTGCTGCTGCTGCGGGGGCAGTGGCAGCACCTGGTTGCCACAGCCGTTGCGCTTTGTCGGCTTGCTGCTGCTGCTGCACTTCTGCTGCTGCTGCTGCTGCTGCTGCTGCTTGTGCATGGCCTTGAAGTCGTCCTGCGACTTGCTGCTGCTGCTGCTGCCCTTCGATCCGTGCTTGCCGTTCTTGTGCCCCTTGCCGTGCTTGGTGTGCTTCAGGCTGTGGTGCTGCTGGTGATGGTGCTGCTGCTGCTGCTGCTGCTGCACGTGCGGGTGGCTGTAGCGATCGCCGCCGTGCTGCGGATGGTAGTGGTGCTCGATGTGGGCAATGTTGCTGCTGCTGTGATAATGTTGCTGCTGCTGATGCTGCTGCGGTAGCTGCTGCTGGTGGCTGCTGTTGTCGCTGGCGGTGCCGCTGCTGCCGTAGCTGTAGATCTGCGATTTGGACTGACTGCGCAGCGGTTGCTGCTGCTGCTGAAGTTGCTGTTGCTGCTGCATGGTGGCCACGCTGTAGTGGTCCAGGCTGTCGAAGGTCTGCAGGTAGTGGGGATTGATCTGGGTGCAGTAGTCGCCGCCAGAGCCAGAGCCGTTGGCCTGCTTGCGGTCCAGGGTGTTGCGCGTGTTGTAGCTCAGGTGTTGGTAGTGCGACTCCCCGCCGCCCGCCTGCTGCTGCTGCAGCTTGGAACCGTTCTTAAGGGGCAGCGGCGGTGGCTGCGGCTGGGGCGACTTTCTGTGGCCGCTCGACTTGAAGCTGTTGTTGCCGCTGTGCATGGCGAGACTGTTGTTGCTGTTGCTATTGCTGTTGCTGTTGTCGGACTTTGTCTTGATGGCCACGAACGCGTTGGGCAATGGCAGCGGCGGCAGCAGTGGCGGCGTACCGGTGGGCGTGGCAATCGTGGTCGACGGCGAGCTGCAAGTGGTCGCCGCTACTGTCGCTGCGGTGCTGGCCACGCCCAGTTCCCGCTCCCGCTCGCGCTACGCGATGTGATGACCGCCGAATGTGCGAAGGACCGGCACGCTCTGATTTTGTGGTGTTTTCGGGGTGGTTGTTGTTTTTGTTGTTGTTGTGGTGGTGGTGGTGCGGTTGTTGAGTTGTTGAGGTGTTGGTGTGGTGTTGTTGGTGTAGGTTTCGGTGTGGAGTTCACATTACAATTGTGGTGGGCGTGTGGCGGTTAAATGCGCATTGGTTGTTATCGGAAAATGAAATGTCAGAGCGTAAAAAGAGACGAAAAGGAAAAGAGTAGACACTTATCATATAAGTTGTGTATGATATAAGTATATAAATATTTGCTTAAGAAGAGTATACGTAGGTGTCATTGTGTGGGTGTGTGTTCGTTTTACTTCTGGGGGATCGGGAGGTGCGTCCGTTGACGTGTGTCTTTACTGTGTTTACTGCTCGCTATAGTCGTGAACGGTTCGGTTCATATATATGTACATATAGCTAATCACGACTCGCGAGGAGGTGCCTGCGGGCTACGAGGTGCTCGGTAGAGGGTGTGCGGGTGTAAAAGTAAAATCAGGCAGTCGAAGGCTTTAGTTGCACTACGTTAGTATTTACACAGGGGTTGCTTAGTGGCTTAGTGACTAGTCCCGTGGGCTTCAAGGCAATAATTGGGCAAAACGTTCCACTTACTCTACGGATATCAGCGCGTGCTTTTCGGGAGAACTCGGTGGGAATTTCATGCATGGATGCAGGCGGGGTGGGCGGGTAATGCGGGGAAGGACTAATTGGGGGAGCAAAACTTATTAAATTTAGCTCGAGTTAAGCGTGGCCTCACCCACACAGATGCACACACACATACATAGCTAATTAACCAGGCTAATTTGCAGAAAAAGGCGAGCGCCAAGTTGACATAAAGTTGGCCAGAACGAAGTTGTCGCCTTAAAGGACTTCCCGTGACTTCTGTTTGAGGCTGACTCGGCGGGTATAATTTTTACATTAAATTAAAAAAGTTGCACTCCACACGCCCTCTTTGCTAGCACAGCCAGCAGCTTTTTCCATCCTGGCAGCTTCCTTCTCTCTGAGAAGCACTGTAAATGCACTTTATGCATAGTCAATAACGCACTCACACACACTAGCAAACACACGAAGGCAAGGGACAGGAGCGGGGAAACGCCGCGGGTTAAAGAAAACTTTCAGTCGCTCACTCAATGCACCCTCAAAGACACTACAGGGTGCACTTGTCGAGCAACTTGGCTCCGCGGAAAAGTTGACAAGCATTGACATAATTTTACGCGCAATGACAACTTGAAGGAGCCGCAGGATGTGTCTGAGCAACGGCCCTCGAGTGCACAAGTAAGTGCTACAACCTCACAGCCAGCAGTCTACTGTTTTCGTTGGCCGTGCATTTTCTGCATCATTTAGTTACATTTGCCAATTGATGGAAATTTAATAGACCCGCCACATAATTGTGGCTAATGATGGATGGTCGTGGATCGAAGACCATCTGCTGCCCGGACGGACGGATGGTGCGCTAAAAATCCGGGAACAGGGCCAGCAGCAACATCATCAACAGCAGCCGGAAATGGGAAGAGGGGAAGGGGAGTGACAGAGCTCGGCGGAAGTTCAACTCAGTGCCACAAAAATTTGAAAACTTTGTAAACAAAACTTTGAACTGGGCACTTTTACTGCTGGCGCGAAACGAAACGAAAAACATCAGGCGACGATCCGCAGGACCTTTTGGATAAAATCCTATCCTCCGAGTCCCCGTCCCCGCCCCCGTCTCCTTCGTGGATGTCAGCTGCACAAAGTTTTCCACACGGCAAATGGTAACTGAACTTGCTCGAAACTTGCGCGCGGACGGGGACGGGCACTGGAGTTGAACTGGAATCCACTCTGCATACAACAACAAAGGCGTTCATCAATTGTCCAGCGGATGTTGAGTTCAGGCGGAGTGAGGACGGGGCCGCAGATGGAGACGGAGTCGGAATGGAGATAGGAGTGAGCGGTGGCAGTGACAGCGCCAACGACAGTTGCAGCCCGGCTTCCGCCAAGCTCGGCTACATCCGCTGCCCAAATCACCGAGCTCCCACCTCCCACGCCTCTAACTTTAACTGTAACTCCCAGATCCCTCATGCACCAAGAAGAAAGATAGGAAAAATCAAATCGATATTTTCTAAAATATAATTCTTCCCAAGGGCTGCCGAAAGACAAGATTATAAAAACAAACACCAAGCCAGGCTTAACATAGTCTTGATGGAAATAATATTAAGTAATATCTTAATAAAACAATAAATATAAACTTCTTAGCTAAAAATAAACAACGTGAGAGAAAGAGACCTAGCAGAAAAAATATAATTTAGGAAAACTAATAATTATAAAATACTATAATATAAATAATTTGAATTGAATGTTGTTTGTTTTTTTTTTTCTCTGTACACCCCCACGTGCACACCGATCAAGGCTAACTGCACTTCAAAAATGGCTTCTATCTGCCATACACTACACAACAAAGCAGGGATGCCGAAGAAGAAATAAATGCAAACGAATATTCTTTTGTAAATATTACTTTGTGCTGCTGTCAGAGGAGTGGAAGATGGCTCTGCTCGTTTTGCATTTCATTTGAGAAAAATGCTACAAGTTTCCCCCACAGCTGCTGCCAGCCACTCCACCCCCTCGCCCCTCGGCATCGTCACGCATGCTTGTGTTGTTGCTGCCTTGAGTACAATTGTAATAACTATCTCGGCGAGTGTTTGAAATGCGTTTACCGAAAACTTTTACAGCTCTGCCGCTGCAGGAGTGCAAGAATGTTTACGGTTTTCTTTCTTTTTCTTTTCTTCTGGCATTTGAAGAGGCAGAGGGGTGGGCGGTGCCATTTTCTTACTTCAGATTTAAATAAAACGGCAAATTGTTCTAGTGCATAAAAGATGCCCAAAAAAGTATGCAGCGTTTTTTCCTTTCCACCGAGATAGTAATATTGCGCATACGCCCCGTTGTAAATATCACATTATGCTTCGGTATATAAACCCTTCTGATTCCTCATTGACTACAGGCTTCTTTACATCTTCGAGGGGGATATTTTTAACAACAAAGTGAAATAATGCCCCCATTCTCCCCAGGGAATTATGACTGCTTTTGAGTTTCTTTTGAAAAAGATGATTGTTACCCAACTGAGGATTTTTTCTACCTAATAATATTGCTGCTACGTGCCCATGCTGTAATCAAATGCCATACAGCACGTGGAATTGCTTGCAGCTTACTGTGCAACTGCAATTTCCCTCTTTTACAATTACATGGAACGGCACATTTTTCTGCCCGCTACAAAAAGTATGCAAAGCTACGCGTGCTTCTCTGGCACAAAATATTCCGCATACGCCCCGTTGTAAATACCCAGTAATGGCCCATAAAAGATAGCATATTGAAGTAGTAATTGTGGGAGCCCAAATCATGCCATAAATTACCCAAATGTATGTCCCAGAAATATGTGCAGCGAGCGCAGTTTAATTAAATGATTAACACAGATATTTACAGCGCCGGACTGGCCCAAAAAAAGGGCGCTTCGCACCTGCGAGTGTTTCCGCATTGAGTTTGCACACGGACACGGGTCAACAGGAAATACAAGTTGCGGCCGTGTCGCTTTCAACGCTGCCTGATTCCCCGGTATCCTGATGTCCCCCGGTGTCCCCATATCCTTGTGTGCCCATGGCCCGAATCCCCAGTGTCCTCGGCAACGGTCAATTGCTTTGCTTAAACAGTCGACAGTCGGCGGTTGGCCGGCGCTTGTTTTGTTTGCTGATTGCGCAAATATTTGCGCAGGCATTAAACGCAGAATTGATGGCCAAGCGGAGCCGTGCGTCTGCCGTGACCAGGGCCCGGCCGCAATATAAATTTAAATATTAACGCCCCGACTTAACGTCGATGAGTCGCCGTTGCCACGGCAGTCGGTTGTCGGTTGTCGGCAGTCAGCAGTCGGCAGTCCGCCCCGTCGGCCCTGTCTGTAGGTATTTTTGTTTCAGCCTCCGTCTGACTTCTTGTCCAAAGTGAAAGGCAAACGTTTGCCTTAATGTTAACAGCCTCGTTACTTTTTATTGCACGCACTGCGCGAAGTTAGCGGTCGAGGGCAGGCCAAAATTTTCTGTGTGGTCATTACCGCATAACCGACAGAAAAAAAGGTACCAAAATTGTGATTATGAACACAAATTTGCGCTTAAATTGCGGGCGTTTCCACAAGCTCCTGTTGGCTGAGGCGTTGGCGCATTTTTATTAAAAACCGCCAAGTCATTAAATTTTATTACAAGTTTAATTTTTCAATAAGGCTGCGTAAAACAGGGAAAAGGGAAATTCTAAGACAAGGCAGGTTTTGCGGATTTAAGTGAGTTGGCAAAAGGGATAAAACAAACTGGGCAGTGCCCGGAATAAACGAGATGAGTTCATATTTTCACCTAGTTTATTTTATTTGGAAAGCTAAAGGTGCTTGGTCTGAAGAGCCACATGAATTGATCTTAAGTGACTATATTTGGAATTGGATGAATATCCTATTAATGACTATAGTTAAACGCACAAGCACATACACTTAAGATAAATCAGATGCTAAAAGGGAAACCATTAAACGGAAGTGTGTTACTCTTACCCTGAATACCCTCCAAGGATATACCAATATATTTGGATAGTGTAGAAATAAAACTTTCTGTTCCGTCATAATTAAAAAAAAACTGAGGATGCATCGCAAATCTCCACCTTTCCACCCTCTAAATATTAAATAACGCACAAAGTTAATCTTTCTATTTCAGGAGCTGGAATAACAAATGTGTCAGAAAAAATGACTCTATAAAAGAAGGTTTAAGCACACACTTTCGGATGGTGCTGAAAGGCGAGAGGGAGTGGCGTGGGGCTGGCTGTGCGTGTTTGAGTTAGTTTTACGGCCACTAGTTGTGTGTATATTTACTATTTTACTTGGCCAACCGAAAAAAGGAAGGCGTGCCCATAAAATGCAAATTTCATGTGTTGTGTTTGCCCGGAGCATATTAAAAAATAAAATGCACCTGCAAACACAGAGCCATGCACGCACACATAAATTACATTTATAGTGGTACAGACGGCGGAAACTTTGCCCACACACACGCACACAGGCACAATTTGGCATGAAGCATGCCATTTATGACATCCGCGCGAAAGTGCCGAAAAAAGCAAGGAGTAGGAAGGCGGAATGGCAACGCATAAAAAGCATATTAAATGCCTCTTGCCTGTCGCCGGCGTTGTTCGTCGCCTTTGTCTTCGGCCGTAGACTGTGGCTCGAACCCGAATCTGCGGCTAAGCCGGAGTCCACGGTCTGAAGTCTGGCATCGCAGCCGGGCGGCGGGAGTCGGGAGTCTGACGATGGGGTTTTTGTTTGTCATCTTTTAATGGCGCAATTAGAGCGCACAGAATGCGTTTACTGAAATCTGAGCGGCTGCTGCTGCCAGGCGTCATAAAGGATTTTTAATAATAGCGCCAAATTACAATAGACAAACGCAAACACACAAACACAGGCGCAGGCGGCGACACAGACGCACACATGGCAGCAAGTTGCGTATACGCCGTGTGGCACTTTGAAACAAAAACCGAACCACGACAATGCAAAGTTCGGTCGATGGGCGTGGCAGTTGTCTGCCAAGTCGAGTTCGACTCGCTGTTTGTTGTTAGCTGTAATTTGATGCGCCATTGTTTTCCTTAATCCCACTGCACCACCCCCGCTCCCCACTGTTTTCCCGCTTTCCCCGTGCCAGCCGAGATTCTTTTTCCCTCTGCGTTTAGTTTTCGCTTCCGAGCCATTGCTATGCAATTTCGGGCACCGCCTTGAGCGTAATTTATGCGCGCATTGTTTCTTCATTTTGCGGGGCTTGTCATTAGTTTCCAGGAGCTGGAGGGTGTGATAGTTGGCAGGGGGGTGTCAAAAGTGGCTGCAGCAGCTGCAGGAATTTATGGGCACTAGTTGTTTTGTTCCCGTGGCCTGTGGCCCAAAAGTAAACTTTCCTGCCGTCCCCGTCGCCGCCTGAGCTTCTCTCGAACTCAAATTGTTTTCTGATTCTCAGACACTGCCAGACTATTTGCCGACCGGCTGAATTAAACTCTTTAAGACGTCGAGCATCGACTGGCTCGATGAACTCGGAGCGGAAATGCACACGCAATAAATTATTACGAATGGCAGAGGGGCAGCTGCGGGGCGGCAGTGCAGCATAAATCCATTTTTGAAAATTTATTGTGCATTGAACTTAAAACGAAATACAATAAAGTCGCCTGCATGCAGCGAAGACTGAGCACCATCCAGACGGAAGCAAAGAAACATAAAAGTAATCAAATTTATTAATGTCGACAGAACATACTCTGCTTTCCCCAAGGGAAGTCCGCGATTTAACATTTTTAAGCTATTTCAAAAGTTTTCGATATTAGAAAGTGATCTATCCCTTAAAGTAAAGTAGTTCAAAATGGTTAAAATATATTTTATATTCTTTCAGAGTTCTGTTTCAAATTCTTTAATTTAAATTAACGACTCATTGAAGCATATATATTTTTTTACCAAAAAGGAAATGTAATTTTTAAGGAATTTATAAAACCACAGTTATTTTAAATAATTTATTAGTTCTATTCCTAACTTTAATTAATTAATTAAAATTAAAATTAAAGAATGAATGAGCTTATTTAAAAGGCTTGAAACCCTTACTTGGACCCATTTTATTTTTAATACTTTAAACTTTACTTTCTTTGACCCAACAACTTTAATTTCTTGGCAGAGTATGGTCGACTTCGTCGCCGTGGAAACTCTGCATACATTTCCATTCTTACTTTTCATCCTGGATTTCCCCACGCAAAAGGAGCGGCCGGCCAGTGACGTAGGCCAAAGGATGCCAACAAAAGACGTAATAAAATTAATGCCACAGTCGTCCGTCTGTCCTTGGGCCCGTCGACGTGTGTTTGCGAGTGCAATGAGCCATTAAGGCGTTGTCGAAGGCACGGCTCACAAGTAACGAGGCCATAAGAAGGCAATGACATGGGAGACAGCCATCGAGAGGAATAAATCATATCAAGCCCTTTCTCGGCCGATGGCCAACGGGAATGCGGTAGTTGGGGGAATCTTCTGGGGAGTCCATATCGCCCATACTTACACTGCTCACAAGGCTGGAATGTCGCTTATCCTAGTCTTATATTCTACAATACGAAACAGTGTTTCAATCAAAACTGTGCCGAGTGCAACGAGCTATAAATTATTCACATACTTTCTGTGCAAGATTGGTGCAGTGAGGCCGAGAGACATTCTGTGGAAATAATAATTAAACTGAAAACTCATAATTAGTGCACTTTGGTGGTGGAAACTAATAACGGAAGCGAAATGAACGTTGCCAATGCAGAAAATAGCTTCAAACAAAGCACAACAACCAACGACAGAGACACGAACGGAGGCAGAGGATGGGCGAATAATATAAATTAAAAATTCTCATTTGTAGCTGCAGGTGAAATGCTTAATTCAATTTCAGTCAATTTATGTTAATATTTTTTGCTAGCTAAAATATTTCAAATTGCAATTAACTGAAACGAAAAAAAAGGTGTGTATATGTGGTACATTTAAAAAGTTTTTCTCTCTCCAACTAGTTACGAACAACACGAAAAAAAGCTACAGCGAAGTTTGTTTTTGCCGTATGTAAATTACTTTTCGGGGTGTGAGGACGAGGCGGTGCACATCTGAGGCTCTAAGGGGCTAGGGGTGTTAAAATGCACGGTTAATTATGCCTGGCTTAGAGGCTACGACAGCAAAAGCGTTGAAAAAATGTACACGGGAGGGGAGGCAGAGTCTGGGGACTTTGGGGGAGGATAGGCTAGTGGTGCTACTAGTTTCGGTATTCGGTTTTTTGCTGCTCTTGTCTCTGGCGGTGCCGGTGGTGGGTGGGTGGTGCTGGGGAAACATTAATTCATTTACAAACTTAAATTGAACGTAAAATTATTAATTGCTGCCTTTATTAATTTATAATGAGTTTTTCAGTGGCATCTGTGCCGCGTCGGTGCAAGACGGAGAGAGATAGCTAAAGAGTGGTGGTGCAGCTAGCGAATTGATGATATCAAGTATACGCGGCGTGTGCCATGATCGGGGAGCAATAGGTTGGAAGATATATGGAGCCGTGTGGTGTCCAGGGTGCGCAGGTGTGTGTGGGCGAGTGTAGCTGAAGGTTCATAAGTTTGGTTCGTTTTCAGTGTTCGATGGAGTTGGAGTTTCGGAGTGTCTGTGGGGACTTTTCTGTTTAGTATCACAAGAAGACATTCAGTTTAAAATTACATTATGCACTGGATGATGCGTACGCTAGTGGCTAGATTGTAGGATAATTCATCGGTTGGGTAGTTACATATTGATATATATAATCGGGTGTTTGTGTGTAGATTATTGGACACAAGTATTGAAACGAAAAGGAGACGAAAGTATAACTCCAATAAAACGTTCGTATGCCGCTTGCACCACATAACAAATCATGACTCAGCTCATCGAAATCAGTAGTGTTGGGAGTATATATTATATATATATATATAGGTAGTATTGTAATTGGCAAACCACGATCATCAATCATCAATCAGCGAGCGAACGAGCGAGCGAACGAACGAGGAACGAACGGCAGCAACTTCCGGCAGGATATATACGTATAGATTATAATTGTATATGTGTCTTTGCGGGTGAGGCTGTGACTGTGACTGTGACTGTGTGTATGCTGGGATATATATGTAGATATCAAAGTAAAAATCAATTCAGTCCATTCGCTTATTATTACATCATCGAAAGTTCATCAAAAGAGAAAGTAAAAGGTATCCTTTACATAAATATTCATATTCATTAGTTTAAGATATACATATCGTATAGAGGTATGTTGTGGATTTTATATATATATTCAAGGTCAGTCATCAATCAATCAATCCATATCAATTAAACAATTTACAAGTATGCGTATATATATAGAGAGAGAGAGACAAGAGACAGAGAGAGTGAGAGAGAGGAGCAAGACGGGGGTTTTCTGGCGGGGGTTTCGGGGGTTTGCTCACCAAGTCCACGTAATCAAAATCAAAACACACTTAAACCAAAATCACTTCGAATGGGGGTCTCGTTTAAGGCCTCAACTTAAAAATTTGATCTCTTCGGCGGATTCAGTATTTTGAATTTTCTTTTTTTCGCTTCTGCTCTCAAAGAAGTGGACTTCTTTCATTTCCGGTGACGATCAGCTGTAGTTGGGAACCGCTTGAAAGAATCTCATACGTGGAAAGTGGTGAATGATTAGTACTAAGTTCGGTAAACACAAATCACAGACATTACTTAAAAGGGTTTCGCATTCAAAGTCATATTCAAATTTAAACTGAAGCATATGCCAGGTGGTTGGTGTGTGTGTGTTTAGTGGTTGAGTGGTGGGTGGGTGTGTTTGGTGTGGGCGTGGCCAGTTGATGAGATCCAAGATCGTTTTAGTGTCTACTAAACGCGACAGTTGTCGAACTGCCGTTGGCACGTGTGAAAAATATTGTTTTCAATCCGCTAACAGTGAGGGCGGGGATGGCGGGGCTTCAAAAAATACGTAACGATGGCGGAGGGGCGGGGATCGGGCGCGGAGCTCTCATGAATAAATCAGAACTGAAGAAAACAAAAAAAAAAAACAGGGAGAGGGGTGGCGGGATCATGTTTTATTGTTCGATATCCGTCCATACATACAAAGAGAAAATTATCCAAACGTTTGCACAAGGCATGGCACACGCAGACTAACGCTCGCACACAGACAGCGACAAAGTGGGAATACAATGAACGAAATCAATATTAATAATAATGCCCAATGCAATATTAATGGGAAAACTCAACTGCAAAAGTATTAAGGCACACAGAACGGAATACATGTGAGTACGAGTATGAATAAATATTAACACGCACACACGCATTCGCAATTAAATTGTTTTTATTCGTTATAAATTTGTTTCATTCATAATGTGTTGTTACTTATGCTTTCCTCCCCGCCTCGGTACGTTCTTTTTTTCTTCTTTTTTTCTGTATTTGTTTTTCGCTTTTTTCTATAAATTACTTGCTCTGCATTATTCATAATTATTGTATAAATATTTATATAACTTATTTGTTTGCTGGGTTTGGTATTCAGTTTCTTGCTTAAACAATTCCATGAAGATGGCTATAAATAAAATACAAACGAAATAGACAAAATGCCACAAACACGAGACAGAGCTAGAGCGAAAATCGGGAGTATAATGAATATTTAATTTAAAACTAAATTTACATACACATGTGTGAGTGTTGGGGTCTGTGGGTCTCCAACTAATGGGCTAGTGTAACTAACTTTGGCTCAGGGACAGTTGTTGAGGGCGTTCTACGAGTCTAATGATCCGGGGAATACTCAATTTTTAGTTTATTTTGGTTTTCGAATGTCTAATACACTGTGATGCGTGTTACTCGTCTCCGATCTAATTGTTGGTGGTTCAAAATTAAAACAAAATGTATCCTCTAATTTTTTCTGAATTGGAATATCTGGTGACTCGTTTTCCATTTGCATTCTGTGTCAATATATCTGGGACAAGGACAAGATTCACAATCGGTTGGGCGGATACCACCCCGACTCATCTTAAAACTTTAGAAACTTGGTGCAAGAGATAAAACTCGACAAGGGTGAGTAAAACTGTAAAAACAGCATTTGCATTTGTTAGTAAATAAATAAAAAACGAAAACAAAATGGGATTATAAAATCAGATTCTTTTATTAATAATAAAACGTTGCTGATGCTAAAATAAATATTACGATTAATATTAATAAATTTATTGTACACAAATTAAATTAATACACGGTGCATACATTTATACATTGCATTCACTTGAGACTGCGACTCAACTAAAATGAACTCGGCCTGGATCAAGTACCGCTCTCGTCCTTGGGCCCAGCTAGATCCCGGTTCAACCTCGGTATCTGAATGTGAGTCGTCGTCTGCAGACGCTCGGTTTCGTATATATGTACCTTCAACTGAACGGAAGGAGGATAATTGTTGGCTTGCTTAATACTTAGTTTGGTATAAAAAATAACACACACACAAAATACAAAAGGCGTGGTGAACATTTAACATACAAATCAAAACAAATAATCAAGTTATACACGGATCGGGTCTGAGTCATACAATGCAAGGATGAAGAAAACACAGACGCAGGACATTAGTCCTTGCACCACAAACAAAGAAGCAAACGGATGAGGGACATGATTTAAAATGAAACTGTAAGCAATGTGCCGTGAAAAGATTCGAAAACTGTAATATGCATAATGAGCTCTTGGCTCTTATTCCGCTTTCAGAGCCTCGCTTGCGATTATTAATTTTATTAATTAAATAACGCGATTTTTTCCGTACATTTCTGTTCGGCCTTTAATTAATTTCAGCGCGAATACAATTTAAAGCGAATTCCATTTCACAATACACGCATTTATTTATGGCTCGGACATGAATGCATACCAATTTGATGACTGACAGCGGAATGAAATTATTATAATTGCGCATTATGATGATTGCTGTTGCGGCGGCGGAGCTATTATTGTTATTGTTATTATTTGCATTGCTTTCTGATTTGTTTGCGCTCCATTGCGAATTATTCGGACTATCGAGTAGTGGGCGTGCTGATGGCTGCGTGGGTGCCAGGAAGAGCTCATCTGTCGCCTTAATTGCTTGTAATTAACTGCCATCGAGACTCAAAAAAACTTGTTCAAACTGGCCGTGCGTGAAATGTGAACAGATATTCGCACTCGCAGGTGAAAATACTCTCGGAGCCCCTATTTATTGAATGTTTTTAGCTCGGTTTGAGGTTAATCTCAGGGGTGAACTCACAATGGGATTATTCTTTGCAGATCTTCAAGCCATTGCCCTCGTGGATGTGGGAGTGGGTGCCTTTGCATTTGTGAAGGTGAGGAGCATTTCTGGTGCTTTCATGCGTGTGTGTGCCTGTGATGGTGTGTGTGCCAGTGAGTGTGTGAGAGTGCTGGCCAAGAGGTGGAGCATTAAGTACCTGGCAAGCTGAAACTCAGTTACTCAATCATAACTTTGGCATTGCGCAACCAATGGAAATTTTTGAAAGTTTCAAGTGCTTCTTAAGGCCAGCAGTACCAAGTGTTGTGGCAACAGCTAATTGGATTATGAGATTAGCACGAGTTCAGAGTCGCCTGGCCGATTTTCCACAGCTTCTATGAGTTGTTCTGAAAGGCGTTCAGCTTGCCTCTGGCCTCTGCGATATTTGCCTTCGCGTGAAATTGCCAAATGATGCAGGGAAAGCTCTCTGTTGATTCGGCTAAATTACGCTGCGCTCAACGAACTGCAGGAATATGCTCGCCCCGGCAGACGAATGGGCCGAAACTTTTGGCCAACTCAAGTCGAGTTGGCTGCGCTCGGTGCGGAGCGGGCCATTTGTCGGCCAGAAGTTGCCAGTTGCTGGTGATTTATGCACTGACAGTTTGTGGTGCGTGTCTGGGCATTTTATTTATGAGTTTTGTTTTGCATCGGGAACGCAAACAAATGCAGAAGTATGCAAAAGATAATGGTATTTACTCGGGCCCCTCGGCCTGCCCCGGCCGCCTTGACTGCAATCCGTCAGCTTGCCTCTCCCTGCGGTTAATTATAACGCAAGCAAAGTTTTCCGGATCAAATTGGTGCACAAGGCACACGCACACGCACACACACACTGGGACTCGGAATTACCTTCTCATGTACGGGCCACAAAGTGTATATTGTAAGTAGTAAACAAGTAGTAAAATCTGATGTATGTTATGTACTCGGGGCCAATAAAAGTAATCACGAGAGCTGTAAACGGAGGCAGGAGGCAGGCGAAATCATAACAATAACAACACGAGTAAGGTGGGTGCGATGGGCGAGAGGCAAACAAAGAGGGACGGAAAAAGAGATGTTGGTAAAAGACACAAAAATCAGGTTATAGCAGTTCACATTCGTTGCGGTTACATTCTCAGTTTGGCTGCGTTCCAGCTAAGACAAGAGCCAAATAAAACAGGGAAAACAAAACGGAACAGAACGGAAAGGATGGCCACATGAAGGAGAGGCAACCGAGAGGGGGGAATGAAAAGATAAGGCCAAAACATGTTGCAGGTTGTTAATCAAACAAACAGGCAGACAAACACACACGACAGGCTAACGTTAACGTTGCATGTTGGACAAAATGAGAGTGTAAATATTTTCGACACGCGCGCGCCCAAAAGCAGGCAATAAAACTTGATTATGGAATTCGCATTGCTGGCCCGAGTCGCACGACTCTGCTGCCAAAGACTGTCACATACAAAAGGGTTTTGGACGGAAACACAAGCGCTAGTACACGTATAAATAGCAGTACAAACGGAAGCGGAAGAGGAACGGATTCAGAATTAGAAACCGAAAACTAAAAGTAAAAAGTGAAAAAGGAAAAGGGAAAAGTAAAACAAACCGAACGGAAACGAAAATGCTCGGGGAGCGTAACTGGAATTGTTTTGAGTTGCACAAAATGCATCGAGCACAGACAGTTGGTTACTGGATTACAGCATTACAGCATTACCGGAGTACTGGATTACTGATTACTGGATTATTTGCTTTGATTTAATGCTTTACATGGTTCTTTGGGGGGGCGGGCAGGGTAAACATTCCGCTTGGTGTGGTAGAGTAGAGTACTTTTGGTATTTGGTTTTCTTTTTGTTGTTTTTCTTTTTTTTGTTTAGGTTTTTTTTTTTTTTTTTTTGAGTATTACAATACATAGTTGTTGCACCGTCGGGAATAATCTCAATCTCATATCGAAAAGGAAAACTAATCGAATCGAATAAATGTCGGTAGTAGTATTTGTAGTAGTAGTAGTAACATCATTAACATAAGTTATACATACATATACATAATGTAAACTAAATGGGCATTAGCATGTTAACGTAAAACATAATGAATGCGTTCAAGATCACCTACACATACATACGCTGTATGCATCAATAGGTACTGTATATATATGTGTGTGTGTGTGAGTGTGTTTGGTGTGGAAAATGCTATATATATAAGTATATAGATCGTACTTAAGTATTTAATAAACTCGGCCAGTGGCCGCTCATTTATCGTTTTTGGTTTTGGTTTTCCTTCTTCTTGCATTACTTAAACGTAAACAAAACGTAAACACACGAACACAGGGCTTAGGCATTATAAGTAGGTATATATATATGTGTATAAGTATATAGAAATATATATAGAAAAGTGGAAAAAATTCAAGTTGTACAAAATGCACGCTTGGCGGCAGTTCTTGTCCTGAACACAGGTTTTCATATCGAGTGTGGGTGTGGGTATGTATCGGTATTGGTATCGTTGTGAGTCAGTGTCTGTCCTCAGGTCGAAGGTCGTAACAAAAACTGAACTAATATGTCCCCCTGGATACTATTTAAGTCTGCCTTCAAATAAAGTAGCTAAAGTAATATATGGGAGTAAGCAGCCTTTTGTTCTGAGATAGATAATTCAAAAGTCCTCAGTTTTACAGGATCCCCTAAGAAAGCCATCTCAAAAAGTTCATACTCAGGGGCTAGTAATAGATATGGAACATTCAAAATAGTTACAATAGATGGAATAAGATACCATAGGGATGCAATTTCCCACCAGTTTCTGTGTCAATGGATTTACGAGCGGGCAAGACAAACGAGCTGGCCACGTCAACGATCGGCGGTAGTGATAAGATACCCGCCCCTATCTTTACGCTGATACCCATACCATGGCCGCCTCCATTTCAATCGCAACTCCTCGTTGTCGCCAAAGTATGTAATTTTAATTTGACTTTTATTAATTTATATGTTGCAGCGGCAGATGGGCAATGGGCGGCGAGTCCGCCGATAAGTTGATGCCCAGCCATAAAGCAGCCAATGAATTATTATTGTTGTGACCGGGCAAGCAGCCAGTGAGGCGGCACCGGGCATTAAGCCCGGCCAGCACACACACACACACACACTGGGATGGGTGCTGGACAGAAGCGGTGACAGGAGGACTTACACAGAGTCCTGGGCATGCATTATGCAGCAATTGCTGTTGTCAACTGACAATGCAGCGAAGGCAGCTGCCGCCTGCCAGTAAATTAAGCGGAAAAGTGTGTTGCGGCATCGGAGGGTGGCCCCGAGAGGGGCCGAGGGGTAGGGCGGCACCGAAGAGTGCCAGGGCGCAAAAAAAAGTGTCACACATACATACATACGATCGGGACGATGGCAGTATTATTTGCTGCAGTCGGAAATAACTCAACCGCAAATGAGATAAATTGCGCGCACACAGATAATTGCATGGAGGCCTCCAGACGGCGTTGCGGCGGGGAAATGAAATACATTGCACATACGCCGCGTTGGTTTTTTTTCCTCTGCCCGATTTTTATGCGCCTGTGTGTCGTCCCAAAGCATTCGCCATGTTTGTGGGCCTCCGGAGTGTGCGTGAGCTTCCTTTTTTCGGCGGCTGTGCAAATATTTATGTGGTCCCGCGAACACACACACACGCCGACAGACGCGTGGTGTAATGAGAAAATATCGCGCATACGCCCTGCATGCCCATTAAAGCCGATCGCCGTGCCCGCTCGCCCAGCTAGCTGTATTTACAAGGGAAATGTCTACTCTTCAAATCAACGTAATTACAGAGCAGGCGAATTTTTCTTCTCTCTTCGTCGAGTGGAAGCTGTGAGTGCCAGGTGTCTCGGCTTCCCCCTCAGCAGCTCAGAACGTTCACTTAAACACGAATTTAGATATCTACGTATTGTAACTGTAGTTGTGCACCTTTCGGCACTTGTAGTAACTTTGCACGAGGAGCCTGATTTATCAAACGGAAAACATAACTGCGCTCTCGGGGTGGTGGCGGTTAATTGGAGTTGAGTTTGAAGTACATTCGAAAAATTCGTTATCTTATAGGATACAGTATTCAGTATACTCTCTGCGGATAGACATACACATACACATACATTTAGGAGAACGCGTAACATGAGTGTGTAATTGATTTAACTATAAATTTGATTTATGCCGCTTCAATTAATGTGTCCTTCGCTAAGATTGTGACTAATAGATTTAGGCTAAATATGTCCTATGCTAAACACGATGCGCGCGTCCCTCGCCATCGCTATTCGTATCTTTGTCAATTTTAATTGAATTGTTGCATTATTGTCGTAGTTTACGTTAATTTATCTCCTACCATAATCAAGTGGATAAGCATCTTTCCGTGCCAACGATCTGACTATGCCCTCTGTCCCATGTCCTCTGATATGATACGAATAATTGGCTGCTGGGCTCCGTATACCCCATGCCCTCGTTGTCCCCTTTCCCTGCATATATTACATACAATCGCAATCGGCAGGACGATTCTCTATACACAAACACACACGCGAGTCCTAATCAGCGCGGAAGCGAATGTGCCAATTTGTAATTGTAATTTTTGGCGAGGCAAACAAATAGCAAAGAGCGAAGAAATAACAACTCCTGCGCCCGCTCGGGCTCACTGCTCGATCGATGGCAGTGCCATCGAGGGCTAACACTCGTACTCCAGGATGAATCCCTCTCCCCCCGCCGCCCCTGCGGCTGCCTGGGAGGAGGTCCTCGCTGCTGCCGCTCCTCCTCCTGGCCCAGTGGACGATGTCGCTGTGGCGGCTGCTCTGCTTAAATTTACTTGTGACAACACGGTTGCGGTCGCGGTTGCCGTTAATTTGCCATTGTAGGCGAGGGCGGGCGTCAGTGAGGGCGTCGCCGTGGGCGTGGCCGCTCCATGTCCGTAGTAGTTGAGGGCGGAGGTGAGCGGCACGGACTGCTGGCCGCGACGATGTTGCTGCTGCTGTTTGGCCAAATAATCCGCGCTCGTATTTGCCGTGGCGTTGCGCAACGTTATGAAGGTGTCAAAGTTGTCGGCGGTCGAGGAGGCGTTCGAGGTGCTGGAGTTGCGGCGGGGGCCTAAGTGATGTTGCTGCTGCTGGTGCTGCAACCTGGGCGCGGTGGGTGGCGGTTGCAGTTGCAGCTGCAAGTTAAGCTTCAGCTGCTGCTGGTGCTGCTGCTGCTGCTGCTGGGACATTGACGAGTTCGACGAGGAGGAGTTGGACAGCGAGGAGGAGTTGACCGAGTGTGCGGGCGGGTGCTGTTGCTGATTCGCGTAGTATTTGCGCAGATTCTCCAGCATGTAGCGATTGTTTGCATTTCCGGTTGAGCTGCCTGCCACCGATGTTGCTCCTGCTGCTGATGTGGCCGCTACCGGGGATGTTGCTGTTGCTACTCCCGCTGCTGCTGCTGCTGCTGCTGCTGCTGCCGACGCTCCTAATGCCACTGGCTCCGGCTTTAGCTGTTGGAACTGGGTGGCTGCGGTTGACAAGGGCATCGGCATCGTTATCTGCTGCTTGCTGCTGGTGGCGTACAGGGCATCCGGCAGAGCCAAATTGATGACACTGCCTGTTGCAGGCGGCACTGCGGTTGGCGTGGCACCCGGCACTGCAGCCTGCTGTCGCTCCATCTCCATTCCCATCTGCAGGGCGTAGCGCGTCCTGCCCCTGTCCCTGTGCCTGCCGCCCCTACTGGCTCCCGACTGATAGCTGCGGGCGTAGTGGGCCTCCATGAGGTCCGCCCTTCGTTGTCGCGCCGCGTACACCACTTCCTCTGGTTCTCCGCCTGGCTCGCCGCTCCTCCCGAAGCCATAGAACTCGCCTCGTTGATACACTGACGAGGTCCCAGCCCTTTCGTAGTCTCTCCGCGTGCCCCGCTGCCGCTGGAAGTGGTCCAGGTAGCTCTCCCCTCCCACGGCCGCTCCACCTCCGGCACCGGGCAGGAGGCCCTGGTCCTCCAGTGGCTCCTCGCCGACCTGCTGGCGCTGCAAGTGCTGATTGAGCGACTGGTAGAATGTGCTCTCGGCCAGATTCTCATTATACGATGTCACACTCTCCGGCTGATGCCAATCAGCGTCTTCGCACTCGTTCACGCTGACGCGGATGCGTATGTCGCGGGCCGTGTAATCGGGCTTGCCACCCGCCGCCTCATCCCCGTTGTCGCCCCCCCGTCCATCCCCATCCCCATCCTCCTCGTCGTCGTCGTCGTCGTCGTCGTAGAAGAATCTCGCTGATTTGGCACTTTCCGCCAGCAGCAAGTCCTCGCTCTCCTCCAGGGCCAGGGCGTAGCTCGTTAGGTTGTCAAAGTAGTACTCGCACATCTTGTCCGGGTGCTCGTAGCGCAGCTTGAACTCCCTGGCATCCTCCTCCGCCTTGGCGTCCGGCTCCAGCCTGCTGCCCGTCGCGGAGGTGGGTCCGCTGAACACAGAGGCGTAGTCGGAGCTGCTCATCGAGTCCGAGTGGAGGGCCGTGCCCCGGACTTTGGACTTGGCGGCGATGGGCAGGGTTCCGAGGTTCTCGTAGTTGGCCCCGTAGTTGGCCGCCTGCGACTGACTCCGCTTGTGCCTCGGACGGCGAGGGGTCTCCGGAGCCTCCGCCTGCTTGGCCAGAGCCCTTCGCTGTGCCCCAGTTACCCTGCCCACCGAGTGGGCCGACTGCTTGGTGGTGCTCAGCTGGTGGTCGAAGTTCTGCTCCAGGTAGGCGTCCAGGTAGTGCAGGTTCTTGCTCAGGTCGATCTCCGACTTGTAGCTCTTGTAGATGGTGGCCTGCTTGCAGCGGGACTCGTAGCTGGAGATGTGCGCGCGGTCGCTGATGAAGCGGAAGCTCTCGTCCTTGGCCAGCGTGTGGAAGCCGCTGAACTCGGACCCGCCCATGGATCCGCCCTCACCGCTGCCCGTCTTGAAGTTGCGGCACTTGTCGCGGATCTTCTGGATGCCCTGACGCGTCTTGGCCTGCAACCGCTCGAAGTAGTTGGCCTTGCCCACCGGAGAGGCGGTGTGGTTCAGCCGCGGATGGTAGGCGGTGGTGTGCTGTATGTCGTAGGCGCCGCCTCCGGCGGCCCTCATGCTCTGGATGCTGTGCGTCCGATTCGGGTAGCTAAGCTTGAGCTTGGGCAGCGAGGGTGGCTCCTCGGGTCCGCGTTGGTGGAGCTTCCGCAGCGACAGCTGCTTGAAGATCGCCCTCGACCTCTTCGGCTTGCCAGTCGAGGTGGTCCTTCTGCCCGCCAATTCAGCGGATTCGTTGTCAAAGTCCTGCCGCTCGAAGCGACGCACTGGCACTCCGTGCAGGTAGTGGTGCTCGGCGGGTGGGTTCTGGGAGCGACTGGTCTCGAAGAGACGCCGCAGGCCCCGCCCCTGGCGCTGGGGCCGCACGGCTCGGGCGCTTGCCGCGCTGCGCAGCCGCGAGTTCACGTTGAGCGTGAGGATCTCGTCGTCGTGGAAGATGGAGAAGGGGTTTGTGATCACCGTGGAGCTGTCCCCCGTCTGATGGCTGCCGGAGGGACTCAGACTGCTTACGGATCTAGTCTTAAGGCTAACGCTACTCCTAGGCCTACTTATGGCTATGTCTTGCTGCTTACTCTCTAGTACAACTACAACTTTGGCTTCACTGTGCTGCTGCTGCTTCTGGGGATTTCTGTATGGATTTGGGTTTGTGTTTGGGTGTGGAAGCGACCGGGACACCTGGCCCAGATCCGTCTCGGACCGGGAACGGGTGCGGGTGCGCGGTGGAACCGCCTTCCGGCCGCTGTGCAGCTCCTTCAAGGAGTTGCTCTGCTTGCGGAAGCGGTAGAACGGATTGTTGATGCTCAGCTTCTGGAGCAGCACCTGGGTCTCCTCGGGCGTCAGGGGACCCGCCGGCAGTAGCGCCGGCTCCTCCTCCCCCGCCCGCTCCCCGGCGGTCACGTTTAAATGCAGCAGCTTGGCCGCCGCCTGGGGCTTGATCTCCCTATTCATATTGTTCTCCAGATTCCGCTTCCCACTCCTGCTGCTGCCCCCCACCGAACTGTTGCCCCCACTGTGGCTGCTATTGCTACTGCTGCTGCTGCTGCTGCTGGAGGTGTTACTGCTGGAGGTGCTACCGCTCTTCGCTGGCGCCTCTAGAGGATTGCTACTATTGCTATTGGTCAGGACAGTTGTCGACACGGAGCCCTTGTCGTTGTTGTTGTTGTTGATGTTAATGTCGGTGTCAAGGTGACCCCCATCGAGTGGCTGTTCGGTCGGCGTGTGGGTCTGTGGGTGCTGTAGTTCGTGTTGTTGTTCTGGTTGCTGTTCGTCGGTTTGGCTATCAATTGCCTGCTAGACTCTAGTGGGCGGTTGTAATATCATTGCAGCCATGCGTACCTTCATTGCCTCCGGCGATCCGTGTCCCGGGTACTGTTGCTGCGGATGCTGCGAGGCTGCGTGGAGAGCAGCGGCGGCGGCCGCTGCCGCCTGCTGATGCTGCAGCTGCTGTTGCTGCTGTTGCTGCTGCTGCTGCTGCTGGTGGTGGTGGAAGCCGGCGGGCGTGGTGTAAATCGAATCACCTTGAGGGCCACTCGTGCTATCCGAGCGTGATTTCAAATCAGCTTTCTCGCTGCGGGCGACAGAGAAAACAGGAAGAGGGTGAGTGGCCAAATCGTTATCGAAAATTGTTTGCCCAAGTGACAATTGTGTGGGGGAGGGGCCTAAGTGGTTGGGCGGCTGCCATCGCTGATTGGCAAATTGTATCTCTCCGGCATATCTGAATATCTATTTAGTTTTTGTCGCCGCCTCGCCGCAGGCCAGTGTTTACTTGGGGCCTGGGAAATTAGATAGGCCCCTCCGACCCAGCAGCCTGAGATTGGGCCTAAATGAGTGAGTGTGCGGCGCACAAAACGAATTTTGTGGAAATGTGGTCGAAGCGTACTTGGAGCGGAAATTCGAAATCCATTTCCGTTCTCCCTTCCCCATTGATCCGTGCTGTGGGGCCTGCACTGAACAGCACTCGGGTGTATTGTGTGTATTGTTTCATAAACGAAAAATAGTAATTTTAAACTCCTAAACCAGGAGCCAAGAGGCGAGTGGCCGAACGACTGCCGCACGGCAGCCAACAACAATGAGCGATGGGCTGATGGTCTCCCCCTTTGGTGTTATTGGAAAACAAAGAAATACCCGGAATACCCTTTGAAATTTGAGGTGTTTAACTAAAATTACTAGTTTACATACTTGGCCTTATGCTGTATTCCGAGAGTAGTTTTGTATTAAGTAATAGTTGTTCTTGGACGTTGATGCACTACGATCAGTACACTCAAGTGGCCCGTATGACACCAAGCACGTGCTTGTTCGTGTTAGGTGTTAGTAGGCGCGAAAGATGAAAATATAGAAAAGGAATTCGAGGAAGTAACTACTGGCGTGCTGCCAGATTGTTTGCTTGCATGCGTACTAAGTGGGTTAGTATTAACGTTTTTAGTTTAGGAAGGCTATCTACGTTTGAAATTATTATATACAAATCGTTATAATTTGCACATAAGACTCTAAAGGGTTCATGCAATTGAAAGGACGTTCTACAATGGCGCAGCACTAAGGGAATATAGGATCTAGTATTTCTACTCGGTACATGAAAGTTAAGCTGACCCAACAAGTCAGCACTTTCCACGTCACCGTGGATAAGGTTGTAAATAAAGGTAATGCCAAGCATGGTTCTACGGTTGGATAAGGATGGTAAATTAATAAGGAGGAGTCTACTAGAATAGGAAGGTATCCTCTGGTTTGCATCCCAGTTTAAGCCGCGTAAAGCGAAAAGTAAAAAGTTCTTTTGAACCGACTCGATGCGTTTACTGTGGACCCCATACTGGGGGCTCCAAACGCAAGATCCATATTCTAAGATAGGACGAACTAAAGAAATATATAGAGATTTTGTAACGTACGGGTCATTGAATTCTTTCGACCAACGTTTAATAAATCCAAG